>QVRM01004006.1:0-61736 GCA_003439945.1 Dermanyssus gallinae
CCCTATGCCTCTTAACTTTTTTTCGGCTTTTTGTGATCACCCCTCCTCCGCCATTGACAATTAATTCCATTTAATTGCTCCTTTATTGCTTTCAAAGGATATCTATCATATACGTGGTTATTTACACGAATTCCTGATTTAAATGTATACACGATAACAGTAGAGGAAAATTTGCCATACAAAAATTAGTACAAGTGTAATATTATATCACGATAAGTGTAACGATTCAGACGTTGGGGCTCCAAAGCAGAGGAACGCAAGAAGAAGCAGCACGAAGACCCAAAGGTAAAAAACAAATGCTGCACGCAAAGTCACGTGTCCCAAATAGATATAGATTATCAAATATAAATTGCGAAGTAGCCGCTATAACCTGAGACTAAAATCTGAATAAAATAGTTTTAATCTAAACTGCTCTAAAATTAAGACGGAGTTCTCTCTAAATAGACCATCCGCCATAGAGCCGCACATGAAGGCTGTAGTAGATGGAATCGCCATTGCTTCTTCAGCCATCAGCATTAACACAACACCCTCTAACAGACACTATTATTTGTCGCTTTTATCTCGAAACGTGGTCGTATATATGTATATATAATATATATTTTTTTTTTTATATAGTGTGTTTTATTATTGGTATACAAAAAATGATATATTGTTAAACGTAAGATCTGCACGTCCACACATTTTCTCTGTTTCCTTATTTTACTAGGTTATTTGAGGTTACACAAAGGGACATGCTCTTGACTCCTCCCAGTTCAGTTGGGGATGTGACTCGAAGTGTTTGGAGGTAATACGTGCCTCGTCAGCGATAGATGTAGCTAGCAATGGAACACTCGCTAAATATATTATACATTTCTGATCATTAAGCAAGATCTGACAGTAATAGTGGTTTCAGTAAAATATTTGGTTATTCTTCTTTTTATATAATACTGTTATTTTTCTGTGTATAACGCGTTTTTATTTGTGTGGACTTTGCACAGGATCGTACACCAAAAGGGAAGCGCATTTCATAGAAGCGGTCAATTGAAGTATTCTCGAAAGCCGATGTTCATTTTTGAGCCTAGTATGTCAAATGGTAGCCTGACGGATAAATTTACAACCGAAACTTTGTTGCCATAGTTTATTTTAATCTGAATGGCACGCCACGCAGGCATGTCCGGAAGAAAAGCCTTTTTTTGAATGTCACCGTGAACGAATACTTCTATAGCGAGTAAGTTTCTTGTGTGTTTTTATATAAGGCATGTCGTTAAAATTGATTGTTGGTTTGCTTAAGCGTTATTTTTTAAGTTGGAATTTTGTCCCTACATAATCGTTCCAGTGTTTTACAACATAATTAACCAGGTAATTTACAGGCTACACCAAGGGGCATGCCCGTGGGTCTCCCCAGCTCTTTGGACTATTGGATACAGCTCAACATCTAATAAGTTATTTATTGACGGCGCGTTTGGAAAGTCGTGGCGTTCCGACTGACCTGGGCGTAAAAAACAAAATTTGCTCCATGCAATCATAGTTGCAATCCGCGGAACTTGTAATCGACAAACGATATTGTCACGAAGAACAATAAGTTGGCTACCATTAGCGTATTGGCTTCTGCTTTAAGCATAATAAAAGACCACTTAATACTTTCTTCTAGTTAAAGCATACATTTAGACAACTTAAAGACGTTTATGGCAGCATTGAACAGGTTTAGCCTAATTGCTTTGTTTCGCAGATCTGCTTTCTACGTTAAACATTTGGAAAGATTTGACTTCAGACGGCAATGACATAGATCAGTATTGGCGTCATATATCCACGCGATATATGAATAATTACGCTAGCGCATAAACCCACAGCATGAAGTCTGCTGAAACAAATAGTGATTAGTGGTCCTACATTTCAATGCTAGATTGGAAAATAGATCTTACCACTTTAGGTTCTGTTGCAGTAGATTTCTAAGAAAACGGTGGCAGACTTCACTGTAAGTACTGGTACACCGCCTAGGTCAAGTTTTCCAGCGGCTACATGAGCGCCACATAGACGCACTTACGCACACCCTCCGATGTTAATGGAGGGTAGTGTGGGACTAAACGCCGGGGAGAGTATAATACTCGAACCAATTCTGTCATGCTATCCACTAGAAACCACATCTCCCACCCCCTCCTGGTTCGGAATTGTGAACCATTACTTCGAGACCAGGAGAGGGGAGTCCCATACTGCGACCCTCTTTTTAGTCTACGAGTATGTCCCGAGCTGGATTCCTGCCCGGGAGTGGACACTAGAGGCCTGGTGTTGAATCGCAATTTGCGGCGATCTTTCTGGCGATTTTTTCACGCATAAGCCCATCTAGGTTTAGGATCCCAGCGTGCCAGTCCGCTGTCGACTTGAGCATGTTGGCCACGATGGTCCTAGTCGGGCTACCTTTGTGGACATAGGAGGGGCCCGTGCGGTAGGCCGCAAAGGCCTCGCAGTCCTCTACGGTGCGCGCTGCGTCATCGGGTGCGGCTATGGTGCAGAGAACGCAGATATCTGTATTCGCCTCGCCTATGCGAAAAGGGTACGACTGGAATTGTCCATGTCTGTGAGCACTATCACGGAGTTATATGTAAGTGTTTTCTTGAGCTTATACCAGGTTTTGAGGTCGGTGATTGAGCTTCTTGTCCAGGCTCCTCTGGTAACCCCAGTCCACCACATCCGGGTCCACCTTGCGCTTGCTTTTTTTCGGCAAGTATGTCCCGTGGGATCTGGCAGGCGAGCGCCAACAGGATTTCCGTCGAGACGGTCCGATACGCCCGCGTGACCCGGATGGCCATCGCTCTTTGGGAGGTTCGTATGATGCGCCGTGCCTTTGCGGTCCGCAGCGCCATATCAGCCCATATGGGCGCGGCATACAGAGCAATGGCCTCTGCCACGGCCGCTAGGAGCAGCTTGGCATGCGTCACGTCCCCCTCGCGAGGAAGGATGCGCGCAAGATTGGTGAAGACCTTCGTGACCTTCTGGATGATGATCTGAATGGCGGACTTACTTCTGTAGGGCGCCTCTCCATCTCAATTGCTGCATTTATTCTTTGAAAAAAGCTTTTGCCTTAGAGAAGAAAGGGAAGGGTGCTCCTGCACTTACGCAGATAGGCTGCAAAGATTGCCTATAACCAGGAAAAAGATTTGCAAGGCGACGGGCCCCCACCAGCTTGGCTTAGGCCGCATCAGCCGGAGCCAAGGCTGCAATACACACCGCTCGAACCTTCATGATTCACACATGTTTCCTGAGGTCCTCGTGTAGCCTAATTTTGAGAACGTATTTTACTCTGTGAAACGGGTATTACCTCTGAAAGCGGTCGCGACACACAGCCACATATAAGCACCACGTCAACCACGCGTGCCGTAACCTTTCTAATTTGGTTTTCTAGATGATCTTATAGCTTTGGCGACGGGTCTGCAATAGGGTGATCCTTGCGCTCCCTTGTTTGTGGAGCATAAAATAGCTACTTTACAGCCCCCTAAACAATGATGCCTGAATAATAACGTCTGGGGGGCGATGCAAACATAGTTGCCGACGACGTTCGGCGCGTGTTTGATTTTTCGTGAGACCTCGGGTTTGGAGCTGAATCCCAACAGGCCATAGTGCCACAGGTCACCAGGCCTTCGCTTACCTCCAGGTCTTATTGCCGCGGATTTAAGGTTACATTCGAAATAACCTGGATTTTTCTGGAAGTCCTACTCTGGCCGTAAGGATCTTCCCAACGCGCACTCGAAAGGTGGCACAATAAGCCAAAGGATGTTGCTGACAACCTTACCCCGCTCGGTACTCGCTGCGCTTTCTTTTTACTTTAGTCTTGTTTTAGCTGCCAGGGTTACCCACTTTTTTTCGCCGAAGCCAATCTAATAAGGCGGTTTAATGATCTGCGTCCATTAAACGAGTGACTTTTTATAACACCCCTCGAGTCTTTTTTTTACTTCATCGCTGGCGCGTTCTGCTCGAAAACAAGCGCAACTCATCTCGAAGGAGGACCTGGGGATTCCAGATCCGCTCCGTCTTCGCTAGGCGCGAGAGACAGTCTCCTCCCTTTACCGATACGAGAAACAACGCTTATCGCATTCTTAGACGAGGCTGGTATTGCTCAGTACAATAAGCTCAAGCGATGTCTGTAAGAAGAGTTAAGTCAGTTTGCCGTGGCGTTGCGGATTACCCCTCTGAGCAGCATGACTGGAGCGCATTTTTATGCTAAGTGTATTGCGGCTACATTGTAGGCGCTATTGTCGTCCCCGCAACTGCTTGCTTTAAGAGGGCCACGCTAAGGCATGCGCTTCTAAGCACCTCACTGGACACCCTCTTGGACCACGAAAAACAACCCAAATCGGGGCAGGTCTTCGTCTCGACGGTGACTTGTCACCCCCTATCAATGTAAACTGGCCAACCCGTCGACAAATTTTGTCCATCACTAGTTATCGTGCATCATGAGTGCTGGACAGCGTGTCAGGCATGCCGGTATTAACGACATCTTAACTGAACGTTTCGATCATGCGGATTCCCTTACATTCTAAAGTCCCATGGCCTCTCTGACAATAGTAAGCGCTCGGATGGGATGGCTCTTACATCAATTAGTAAATGCAGGATGCTTATCTGGACGCTACGGTCATCAACTCATTAACACCTTTAATGATCGTTGGCGAGACGATTTCGGCAGGCCACGCTGGTAATTTAGCCAAGACGATAAAGCTCGCAAAATACGCTTCAATAGATTGCCTACATGAAATTCAAACCCTAGCGTTCGAGACCCTGGACGTCAGCTTTCTGCAGCTTCTGCCGCTGTCGTTGCTGCCTTTTTCTTCCCGCCGTTGCTGGCGCTGTTGACCGAGATCGACAACACTCTTGGCCACGTCTGTAAGAGGCGTCTTCTGCTGCGGCTCTTGCACTCGGTGTAAATGCTTTCCCTGGCACTGTTGTTGCTTTTGGTTTTGTTCTACAACAGTACGGGTGACAGTGGAGGCATTTGAGACGTTCGAATCAATTGGCGGCAAATTTTTCTTGTTTTCTACTTTCGATGCGCTTTTTTTTTGAAAGGACATACATTTATTTAGGTCCTTTAGCTGTACATATACATTTGACGCCGACTTGAGTCGGCTAGATGAAGGGAAGAAGAGTCCCTTGCCCGTGGGCAATGAACCAATTATCGAAGCGGCGTTTCCGCGTTAAATTTCAACTGATATTCGTTGTAGCAAAAACTGCCATGCTCTTTTATCGCCGGTCGACGCAGCAACTCTGGATCCCAGGTCCGCCAGAAAGTTCCTTGTGATTTTTCCCATTGGGCCTAATGTCTCGAAGGCAATTGGTTGAACGATAAAGTTTTGTTTCAGTTTACGGTATTTTGCCAACTTGCGATCTTCAGCAAGGTGAGCGGCTGCTTCAGACCTCTCGGCTGGTATGAACGGCGATAAGAAGCAGCCGACGTACAAGACACGGTGACGGTCGTACACAAGGCAGCGACTTTCACTCCATGGAACTAGAGTCAGACCGTCCGGACGCAGTTGGCTGTTGGCTGACAGACCGACCGGCCCTTTGACTGCCGGTATGCGGGCTGACTGCATTGCTCGGTGTATTACGTCACTCAAAGCTGAATGCCTTAAGAACTTACCGGCGCTTCTCTTGCAAGTGAGAGCATGCTCACCCGTATAAGACACCAGTAGATCACATCTTGCACAGTTATGTGCGGAAGCGGACTGATTCCCCCAGACGCAGGCCGGAGACGATGCGTGGTATTGTCCAGCATCGTCCCCAGCTGCGGTTGAGGAATGGCCTGAAGCTACTTTCCGCTCATCGGATCGATCACGGCTCTTATTCGCCGCCTGCTTTTTAACGCTACTCGCCGGTCAATAACCGCTCCTAATCAAACCGCTAGCGGTCAATAACCGCCTCCTAAATCGACTTAACACTATTGCAAGTCCAAAGTCGATTGTGTGTAATGCGTTCGGGCCATAGAATCCACTCTTCTGCATGTAGCGGCAAGCTCGTTCCTTTGGGCGGTGAAGCTGGTGTAGGCATCCGGTGGTGTTGATCCCTGACACCAAAGTCTCGGTATTTTTAAAAGAGACCCGAGGAGGTGGTAGCATTCAAGGCAACTTGCAAAGCCATGCGAATCCCACATTCCTCTGCGGTAAGTTGAGAGCGACCGCTTGTAACCACGAGTTTGCCTAAGTTGAACGTTTAAGATACCCAGAAGGGTACTTTGCAAGGTTTCGTCGAACGACTGAAGCAGCGCCCGGTTCGGTTAGGCTCGTGAGCATCGCAACAGGTTACATCAGCCTCCGAGTTGACCAAAACTCACCCGAAGCAGATAGAGCGCTGGGTGAGCGTCCAAGAGCCGCAGTCTAGGCACCAGCGAAAAGGTCAGAGCTCTTTTAGTTAAAGATAGCGACTAGATTCGTCTAGAATTGGCGCCCCTAGAAGTTCCAATTCATGGCCGGTAATCAACCTCGCAGCTGGCAGAAGATTGCGCACCGTTTGAAGCATGGAGCCGAGATGAGGGTCAATTTGAAAGGGGAAGAAAAATTTGCACTTGGCGTCGTTCAGCTTGAGTCTGAGACCGCCTCGAACTCTTTATTCGGGCAGTGTATTCTGGACCTCCAGGGAGTCTCCAGCGAGAGTGTCGTCGTCCAAAAACTAAGGTCGAAGTACTGAAGAAAGGCGCGTCTGAAGTTCATGGAATAGTAATGCAAAACAAAACGGGGCCACACTCCTGTTGAACACCGGAGCATGACTCGATAAACTCTCCATGCCAAATTAACTTGCTTGGAAGCCTGTCGGCGCAAAGTCAGGCCAACGGCAATGGGTCTAATGCCACCATATTTTTTGCGCAAGGCAATACGCGAGGCGCCGTAGAAGACAGGGAGCACGAAATCAGGCAGCTTTCTATTGAATAGCAAGGTTTACGAAGCGTACTAGACTTAGGAGCAGTCTGTTCTCCTCGCCGTCTCTTGCCGATAAGGTCCTTCAGATGACGCGGGCCGTAGACCATCGGGGCCGCCGCCTGAACTGTTGAGAAAGCTCCGGATGGCGCTGATGACATCTATTGCAGACCGGTGATCTTATGGGTCTCTCCGGCAGATACAGGAGGCGCGAGAAAATGATAGATCAGATAGAATAGGCGGATGTTTGCCCAGAAGCGCCCGTATCGTTTCGGCAGAGAGCGGCACAACCGTATCGGTGGATAAAAGGACCCTTCCTGCAGAGGAAACGTCGCTGAGAGCGAGTTTTCCCTGCACTACAACGAATCATCCTAGAGTTGTTGCGCGACAAACTTTCTCGTCGACTAGGTAATGTTGAACCATATGGATTCGTTTGAGGGCCGTTTCCCGCCGGAATCGATTAAGATTCTCGCGAAGTATTGATGTGAGGGTTCGGCCGCGTTCCTTCTGGGATGGTATGCAGAATACTGCAGTTGGGAATTGCAGTAGTGTTTTATACGCGTCTCTGCTTGCTGTTTGAGCAAACCTCATTGATCAGAGTTGCAAGTTCCAAAGACATGCTGTCGCGGATACCCCGGGGTAAACAGGATATTATCTTAGAAGCGCTCTTGACTTAAGACGTTGCGAGGATAACGTCTTGCAATGAGACCTGCACCGGTGTGCTTGCAACAGAAATGAAGTGCGTCACTCGTGGAAAGACTTGGACCGTTGCTTTCCCGACAGAGGGAACGGCCCACCTGCGGATGTCTTGTTGTGACATCATTGCGAGGGCGGAGGAGACTTCAGAGCCATGTCGCCCGCGACAACCGGGGAGGCCGCTGTCATCGCGGCATCCGTTTCGGGCGGACGCAATCAGCCAAATTTGAAGTTACAGCTGACAGCAGAGCGTCTTTAAGCTGATCGCGCAGGCCAGCAGAGAGGTTGTTTGGGGTTCCGTTAGCGGGCCCAACAGAAGCGATTTGTAATGGCGCGCCAGGAAGAATGCATGAGAATGCCTTCTCGATAGCGCTGCTGATGTGTGATACAATAGTGTCGATAATGGACGGTATGATCTTATCAGTGATGGCGAGCATTATTCTGTTAAGCCAGTCACCCTGCAGTGGAGCGATAACACTCTGGAAAGGCTCCTTAACATTATTCCACGTATTTGGGGTGGATCTGCCGGTCGTGAAGGGACCCTAAACCCCGTTTTGAACAACCGCCGAAAAAGATCGTTTTAGGTAGCGAGGCCGATGGCTGAACCTTAACCCCGTTTTGAACAATTGCGAAAAAAAAACGTTCTGAAAAAGATGCCGATGGCTGTATGTCGTTCACGGGTGAGCAGATTTTTCACCGTTGGAGCCGAAACGTTTTGCTGAATGCGTAATGGGGCTGATCTTCTAAGCTGTTCCATCCGGTGGAGGCGATGGGATGTACAGAGGCAGCACTTTGGGGAGCTGAGTACAGTCTTTACGGAGGTGACTCGTAGAGCCGCAACGGCAGCAACCTCCTTAAAAAATGTTTTAATTCTAGCAACGTGGGGATGACCACGGGCCACTTCGGTTTAATGTGGTCTAGGCTAAAGCACCTGTGACAATGATAAGGCTCCCTGTAGAGCACTACACCGTGGGTTTTCAATCCGAGACGAACCTCAGCAGAAAAGTCGATGTCCGCAAAGGTGAGAATAACTCTGTCAGTCAGCATAACAATGCCGATCCTAACATTTTTCGACCGCACCCGAATGGCCTCAGTTACCCTCAGAGTCTGCAGCTCGTTGACATTTAAGTCCTCACTGGGTGACAAGTGGACGCCACAAATTTTACCCTTAACTGTGGATCTTTGCTATATCAATGCACGCCTTGGTAAAATGTTTCTCAAGTTGCTTGACGTCGGCTGAGAAAAGAACCCGCAGTCATCTTTAGAGCCGGTTTTCCACCAGCACCGACCTCAATCCAACCCTCAGCAACCATCGTCGTTCAGAACATCGCCATCGACTGCCTACTTGATTATCATCCAGTGAAACAGCTTCTCCCGCGCTGCCGGGTGACACTGTCTGCCCTGAAACGTTGGCGCAGCTTCTCGTCACTAGATTCGCAGACGATCGTCGCAACATCGGCTGTTGCCCGGGCATTGGCCGCGCTACACTCACAACATTACCGGTACCGGCCGGTTGTGGCAGTACCTGGAGTTGACGGCACCGTGGCAGTGCCGACGTCTCTCGCCTCTTTCGACGGTTGTTGCTGCTGCTGCTGGGGCGGGCAGATCGCCTGCCGTTTCTTTCGTCTTCATGCTGCATACCTTTCCACTTGTTGACGGAGAGACGGCAGCGGCGGCAACGGACGCTGCAGTTAGTGCAGTCTCGGCGCCAACATTTCGAACACAGCTGACTGGCGGATCGTCGTTGTTGTTGACGTCAGCCGGTGGCAGTGGCATTGTTGTTGTCGTCGTCGTGCCTGCTATGGGTTTCCCAGATGGTGGGTCGCCCTTAGGCGAGTGTACAACGCCCATAACGGGTCAATTCACAGCACAAAAAGATGCACAGACGAAGAAGTTGAACTGCAACCAATTCACAACGTCAGGTATGATCACAACGTCAGGTGCATGACTAGCGTTTACAAAGTCCTGCTGTAGAGTTGCGAGGGTTTATCTAAGGCACTACGACTAGCATTAGAACGTTTATCTTAAAATGGGCACATGGTACCTCTGACGGGAACCTGTTTTTCGGAGGGAATTACATTTCCACGAGATGCGACGGTAAAGCTTTTCGTTAGAGAACGAGGTAGACTAGTAGTAGGTGAAATATCAAGCTACCTGCGAACAGGGTTGCCTCACATGTAATGAGTTTGCCGAGATAGTAGTTAGCTAACGTCCACCTGAGGTAAATTCAATCTCGCATTGTTTTTTTTGGCTACCTCTGTACGAGAATATTGAGGTAGCCGATGTTGTCAGTGCGAGTTTAGCAAGTTAACCTGACGTTGCCTATATCGGTATGCAGCGACTTCACTTGTCTTATCGACAGTGCCGCTACTGACGGAAATGACCATGAGCTGACAGAAGATCTGAGTAACAGAAGTCGGCTTTGCGCAATTAAGCGTTATTCAATCACGTAAGTTTGGCCAAGGCAGAAGAAGCACTACCGGTCTTCTGTTCCATGATCTGCAATGTCCAATGGAAACGTTGACTGCTGCGATAGTGTCCTTCTTTTGTAATCCTTGCACGTGGAGCCTTTGTTTAACTTACTACGGTAACAAATCATTTTGTGGTCTCGCATTGTACCGTTTTGCGTAGTAGTTTTTTAAAGTTTCTACCCGTTCGTGACAAAGTGCGGATATTGTGGTCGTGCTTATAATTTCTCTCAGTAGTTCTTCTCGCCTGTTGTATTTTTTATTGATATCTGCACTTTCTAATTTGGGAGTATCCAGTGTAATGTGGTTTCCATTGACTTATTTTTGCAACGTAACGATAAACATTAAATAGCCTAAGGTTACCACGTTTTTTTTTGCATCCCCTGGCCGATTCTAGCATGGCATTTCTCCCTTCCCAGTCTGTCCTTGTGTGTTCTTGTATGCCATCTGGTTATTCGTTCTTTCTAGCACTAATACGCATGCGCTTTAAAAGCTCGGTTAGGAGCTGTTTTTTGGTGAGCGTTACTTATTGTACACCTAAGTGCATAATTTACAAACAACCTCAATCTTGAGACGTTCCAAAGCGTTCTTTAGGTTTGAGGTGACCGAGCAAGGTGGCTTAGTGGCAAAGCCTTTGCCTTGCATTCGGGAGGACCGGGTTCGAGACCCAGACCGGCCACTCTTAAATTGGTTTGCATGGTTTCCAATTTAGACAAGGTAAATGCCGGAGTGGAGTAAACTTAGCCATGACATGAAAAATCCGTACACGGGCAATTGCCTTACGGGGAATCTAAAAAAAAAAAAAAAGGTGAATACCAGTGCAACACCTACAGCATCCAAAATCGCGAGATAGCCTGCGAGATAACAGGACTAGAATGATCACATAGCTTATGAAGTTGCGAGTGAAGGAGTAGGCGATAAAAAAGGTGGAGCAAAAAACATTTACAGCTCGCGAGGTAACGTAAGATCAGAAATAAAAAAAAATGATAGTCGCAAAGAACAGCGCTTTTCCAAGGGAAGTGCAGCAAATGCGGTGGTAGCTAACATGTACATTGGTGCTCGTCCTTAGCGCCATAAGGCCACCATGCTAAAGAGAGATATTCGAATACGGTAACTAAGCAGTAAACATGCGCACTGCCAGCTTAATGCGCGCAGTTAGAAATCCATTGTAATGGCGACGCTGTCCAAGGACATACTACTGCACAATTGCCAATTAATTGCGATGTTGCGAGATTAACCCAGCTTTGTCATGAATTACCGTGATTTCTGGCAGTGGCAGCTCTTCTCTATTCCTCGCTTTGATCGGGCCACCCCACTACAAGCTTAACGCTAGTTTATTTCACCGCCGAGTTTTCAAGGTCTTCAACATACGTGCGTGGTCACATTGAGTCAATAGACTTCTTTGGAGCAAGACTGTTTGACTTTCGTAATGCAAGCCCTACAGGAAGGAATAGCAAACCCCAGCAACAGACCATTGATTGAGTAGAAATAAATGTACGCCTACGTGTGTGCCTCTCTACAGTGGCGGCGACTATTGTCTACGTAGCTCATTTCTTATCCAAGTACTTGATTGCCTTGGTTGACAATAGGCATCTCTGGTAGGAGACGTGTTGTAACAATCGGAAGAGAGAGCTAAGGACAGTAGAAGACAGATATCAAATATATGTATTGTTACCCCTATTTATCAACGTATTTGCACTATATATGCATTTATTGCATTTGCATGTTACGTCCAGTTTATAGATTAACACGTAGTAATATGAAATGTCGGCGCAACTGCCAGGCAATAAGCGAACAGATTCGTGTTTCTTTGTTGTGGTTTTGATACAGATACAACGACCCAGACGTTGCTCGCGACGGCCACGCAAAAATCCCAAGAGACAAGCGCACGCACAAGCATGCATATTTTGTGAGACGAAATAATACCGCGAAGTGGTACACAGTGTATACCGATACCAAAAGAGTCAATAATCTGATCGCACTCGGCGTGGACAGGTGAGTGGTTCTTATGCACACCTATCATCTCTATTTCTTTGTACACTTTACAACAAATATAGTATAGCGTTGGCGAAGTACGAAGTGCTGCTAATTTACTCATCTTGAGATAGAATTATCAACGCGGACAAGATGGAAGAAACATCATGTTATTTGAATAAAGCCGGCGTTGGACATCACTGCGTAACTGAATGATAAAATCAAATTTGTTTATGTATTACGGGAGTAATTGTGACTGCGGGAGTAACTATGACTCTCTTTCCGGCGTCGGTCCGCTGATGCGCGACTTCCGCGCGCTGCGGGGACCGTCACGCGCCCACTTGAAAGTCGGTCAGACGCTGTAAAGTCCCAATAGTAAATTTCCCGAGGTCACTTTTAATGGCGCGGGAGGCAAGGCATACGATATCGATTGAGTGGCAACGACATCATATTGTCACTTTGTCGTGGCCCATTCGAGGGCTGTTAAGGCTACTCTGAGTGTACGGGGGAAGTGTGCTGCACATGGAACCCGTGCCGCGGACGGTCAACGCCCCGGGCTGTAGCAACCTGGTGGTACCGTCTGCGACGCCTGCTGCCTTGGCTTAATAGGCAAAATGAGAGCGAGTTAGTCACACGAAAGCAGACCTCCCGATGAGAGGACCATCTGGCTTCCCTGCTGTTTTTCGCAGCGGCGGGCAACCCCTGCTCTGAAGAGGGCCGAGCCACCCTTCGGGGGGGGGGATGAGTATATTCCGGGGTGTAACGCGGAATCGCGAGGTGATCGCGTCTAATTGTCGGGTAGGAGTAGTGTGGTACCTCCATGCCGAACCTCGATAGGGGGAGGGTGGGGGATCCGCTGGCCTGTCTATTCGTGCTGGCGGGCACTCCCGCAAGATCCGCGCGTAAATACGCGGGCGGCGGGAGTGTAAGTATCTCTCTCGTTTGCTATTACGTTAAAGATTTCTGATTTGCTTGCTAAATGTAAACACGCTTAACGGCAAGCTATCTGATATGTAAGCTAGGTACTGCAAATCAGTTACTGTAAACTGCTAAGTGAGAGTTTTAATACAAATATGTGCTAATACGTTTGTGTTTACAGAATTCTTATGCAGTATGGAGCACGCTGTAACAAACTAGAGGGAACAGGTAATCACCTATTTATATTTATAACCGAGCTGCTAGTAGTCTGTTTCACACATTTGTCTAAATCCCTGGCTAGGTTTTGTAATACTGTCGAATCTATGTATCCCATGTGAGATAAATACCCAGTAATACTTTAGAGTGCATTCAAATCGCAATTGGTGTTTGCGACCTGATCAAAGGGTAGGCCAAGTGAAGAGATGGCGAAAAATTCATTTATGTTGTAGATTTCCTCGATTCACTTATTTTTCTGCCAAACGAACGCTGCTAATAGGGGTTGAAGGTCAACCCAGGTTTTATAATCGGACGCTCGTTTCGTGGATCGACCTCAGCTATCCCACACCGTCAAATACGTGTACATAGTTCTTTTAATACGTTTTTGGGCACATTTAAGAAAAGTGAAACTGCTGTAATCAGCTCTATTGCGGTTTCAGTCATGACAGGGTTTACGCGGTTATAGGTCGAGCGGCTCTAGTACATCGAGCAAGGCTGGGTAGAGCCGCGCTGATGAAATCTTGTCGTAAAGCTAAGAAGTGTCCTGAATGTGTGGCACAGCCGATTGGCCAATTACTTTTTCGACACAAGGATCAAACACTTCACCGCAGTTTGAAAATCTTTGCGAAACCAATCATTGAGTGATGATTGCGCCAAGAACATCGGCAAAAACCACAAAAAGCGTGTTTGAGAAAATTGAGTGCGGCTGATTAAAAAGCCTGCCAGTGGAGTAACAGCAGGCGGACTCGTAAAAAAATCACCACGTAAAGCCATCCAGTCGGCGAGAACGAACAATGCTTTGACTGACAGTCTCAGTACAGCAAGGGCAATGATGTTTGTCCGTCCTGACCTGCAGGCTGCTCTTTGCATTTTGGATGAATATTTCTCGCAGAATGGCCTCATAGTAAACGTGTCAAAAACTAAAGATGTTAAGTTTCGGCGTGGCGGGCAACAAGTGACATGGAAACATCTTAGCACTTCGCAGTTATGGCAGTTGGATAGGGTGAAGCCAGCTTTCTTGAAGCGAGTACTTGGCCTTCCGTCAAATTCGCGCAACAGATTAGTGTACATGCTCGCGGGTTCAATATCATTTATTGATGAACTCGTAGACCGCTTTAATTTGCCGCAGACAGTCGCTCTGGAAACGTTCCGGCATGAGTATTCTCAAAAAGTGTCTCTAATTCCCAGAGAGTTTTATCTATCACCAGCTATGACTAACCAGGCCTGGAAGAACTCTCTCCGGCCATGTCGTCACCTGACTACTCGCTACAGTGTTCACAGATTTCATCATCTACTATGCCGGTCTGCTGGGTTTCATGAACCCAAGGAGGACTGTAGATGCCGTCGTTGTGGCGGCCCATGTTCCCTCTACCACCTGCCTGATTGTACGGAATCCGTGTCGCTTTCTCAGCTTCAGCGAGAATGCTAATAATTCATTTTACCATGTTTGTTATATATATTATGTTCGTATTTACATACCCAAAGAGGGTGCATTTTTAACAACAAAAAAATGATGTTTGGTGGTGAAAGGTTACCAATCGCCTTCGAAAGGGATGTGCAGCAATCAACAGTACTGTCGAACGGGTAGTTTGCATATCAATTAGTAATCCTATTAAAGCTGTCCGCATAGGGGGCCAATCACGACCAAGAGGAGGCCTTTCTGTATGCCTGAATCTTTACCTAAAGATTTACCTTGATTTCGATGTACTCCAAGAAATAAGTTTTGTGTGGAGCTTTCAATGTTGAAAACTTCTTTTACTGGTTGATCGTTAAGTTACTGATGTCGTCAGTTCTCTTCAGTATTGTGGGCGGTAACCTAACTGTCGAATTGCTATTGCGATGTGCTTTTAGAGCTGTTGGCTAATAATGGTCTGACGTGTGCAACCTCACAGCATGGCGATCCGTATGTATGTCACGTGGTAGCATCACCATAGATTTGTTGTTTCACAATTTAAATATTATTGTTTATTTAACACGATTAGTAGATCCTCTATAATAATTATGCCGTACCAAGCACGTTGATTACAGCAGCTGTTAACGAGCTGGTGTTCAATTCCAAACATTGCATTACCTGATATCGGTTGATATCGATTTCACTACAGTGCTTACAAACACATTCGTTGATTTGGAAAAATTATCCGTTTAGACAGCGGGTCGGTCTGTAAAACTTTGGTCACAAGTTCCAATTTCGCTTTGATTTGCTACAGCCGAAGTGCAAGTTCGGCTGTAGCAAATCTGCCCACTCATGTTGCTAAGTACAGTATTCTGTACTTAGGTTGATAACTTAATCGGTAAATCATATTGCGCAGGGTGGGCCAGAATGATTTTAAATGTTTCCGCACATAGGTGGCAATATGACGAGGGCTGAACTTTTCAGTAAGTATGCTTTAAAAAAACTATAACGGGGCAGGTAAAAGTTCACGCTTACCCCCTGATCAGTTAACTTTGTTGACCGCATGTGCATTATTTGAATTCTCATTTGTTGCAACTTTTGTCAAACAGTATCCTAATAAGCACAAGAAACGTGACCGACCTATTGCCATTGCAACGGCTGATAATTTAAATAACTTATATATCGACCGAGGCAGCTCGAGTTGAAACCAAAACCCGAGGAATAGCGTAACGTCCACGACTGAAAATGTGATGTTGACGTTTGCGGACAACCATTTCCCGATGGAGGTCCGCTTGGGTCTTAGTACTAGGTCTGCTGGACAGAATCGTTTTTTGCTTTCCTGAAAGGCAGATCCACACTGTGGGCTCTAAAGAAGGTTCTGCAACGGGTGGATGAGGAAACCATGAAGACTCCCAAAACAAGGGGATTCATGCTTATGGTCCTCTTGCATATCAAAAAAAGCCTTCAATACAATAAATTGGAAAGTACTTGTAAAGGCGATGAAGAGGAAGGGCTTTTCCTTCTACCTCCGTTGAATGATTTTATTTTACCTGGATGACAGAGGTCTGGTTGCAGGGAGGAGGAGTACGAGGTTAGTGGCAAAGTCACACAGGGCTCGATTCTAGGACCCGTGTTTTGGAGCATATAATAGCTTATGACGGAGTACTCGGAATCTTAAGTCTTCCGTATAGAGTGATAAAAGTGAGGGGAGTGGAAAGGCCCGAATTTGCACACAACAAACATAGCGCAACGTTGAGAGCCTTTTTTGAAGTGCGTTTTATTGATAGCATGTACGATGAACATGACTTCATTTGTTTTTCCGTAAGGCTAAGGCCCATGTACGGTGGTTTAGAGTACTCTTAACTATATCAAGTTTTAGCTTACATTGACTGCTAGTCTTTTCTAATCTGCACAATGTCTATTGCAGATGGTGAGCTTTTCCCGGCTTTTGAAAAACCGCCGAAAAGTGTTAAGATTTTCGACCACTTAATTTTTAAACCGTGGAAATTGTATCTACAGAAAATATACACTATTGACTGTGAACTAATCGCTCGATATGACGGCGGCGACGACCTGTTTAATGAGACTGGAGATCCTGAGCTTGACAGGTGCGTTTTTTTGATCTTATTTAACGAGGCTCTTCTCTAATAATTGGAACTCGACTAAGCCTAGACAATTAAATGTACTTTTGCGAACGACACATATTTACCCAGTACAATTTGCTTAGTGTGGCTCCCTGACGTAGAATCGACTCAGAAGCTGTTGCCAATCACAAATCTTGGAGACTTTTCGGTGTTTGTCCACTGTCCAGCATTATCGTCGTTTCGAGCAACCTTTCAGAGAGTTCCAACCTGCCTAACAGAGGACGAAATTTTAAAGGAACTAGCACCGCTTGGGGTCAGTCAGGTGAAACGACTTACGCGGTTGCAGGGCGGTGCTAGGGTCCCTATGGGTAATGTGATCCTTTCGTTTACCCGACAACCCCCAACATCATTATTTTTGGGATTTCAATCACACCAGGTCGTGCTTGAACCTGACCAGCCTAGGCTCTGCCACAAATGCCTACGGCCTGGGCACTTCGCGGAACGGTGTACACAACAGCAAGTTTGCAAAAAGTGCGGCACCTCAGGTCATCTTGCTGCAGACTGTACTAATCAGGCGCGGTGTATCAACTGTCGGGGCGCTCACCCGTCCGGGTCGCCTTCGTGCCCCCGCTTAGCCTATCTCAGAGAAAGGAACAGGCTATTTCTCGAAGCCAGAACTCTGCAACAGGTTCGGGTAACGCACCCAGCAGCAGAGATCACCGATGGTCGACCAAGCCCCACGCCCCAATCAGACACGTCACAGCAACATCCAAGGGGGCAACCAACGTACGCCAACGTGGTTCGCGGAATTTCTCAGTCTCCCGAGGACCCTGACCCGCAGCTGCTGCTGCCTGCTCCAAGGCCACTCCCCGCCAAGAAGCTAAAGAAGCGTACAGGGAGACCTTACGCCAACAGGGAGACATTTGCCCCTCGGCGACGACTAAACTGCGCCACAGCCCGCCGAGCACCCAAATCCGCGCGGCCTATCCGTGTCTTGGCCGACGCTGCGACTCATTTGTCGCAAGTCGCGTCAGGAGGCGGATCAGACCTGTTGGGCCAGCTTAGGGCTTTAGTGCAAGCTTTAGAACCCCTCCTGCAGCTTTTTGCCAATGTTGGAGGGCCTTAAACGAATAATGCAATAATGATGCAGCACGACCCCAACAACATATCTAGCGGCGGATCAACTGGGTCGACGACACACTCACAGCAAACAGCATGCCCCCTATGCAACGGACAGTACACAAGAAGAGGGCTTACGAGGCATATAGCAGCCAAGCATCCATCAGCCTCACTCAGCTCATTCGCAACTTCCTCCACGCCGATCGATAACAACGCACAACAGACCGCCCGCATCATCGAAGATATCCAGGGTGTAGCAAAGAGGTCAAGACTGTCGTAGATTTGTTTTTGTGGGGCGTCCCTCCACCTCAACTGCGACCTATAATCTTTGGAGCCAGGCTTTTTGCCTTACAGAAGAAAGACGGGTCAGTGAGGCCAATTGCGTGCTCCTCCACCCTGCGCAGGCTAGCCGCAAAGATTGCTTGTAATAGAACCAGAGATAGGATCCGCCAGGCGATTGGTCCCCACCAGCTTGGCTTTGCGGCAAAAGCCGGGGCCGAGGCCGCCGTGCATGCCGCCCGAGCCTTTATCGATTCACGCTCACTACCCGGGGTTCTCGTAAAGCTGGATTTTAGGAATGCCTTTAACTCTGTAAGACGGGATCACTTGTTAATGGCGGTCGGGGCGCACTGCCCCTAGTTGGCACACCATGTCCATCAAGCATACCGTTACTCTTCTCACCTGGTTCTCCCGGATGATCTCATATCTTCGGTCACGGGACTGCAACAGGGCGATCCTCTGGCTCCTCCATTGTTTTGCCTGAGCATCAAAGAGCTTGTTGACTCCCTTAACAGCTCACTAAACATTTGGTACCTTGATGATGGCGTACTGGGGGGAGACGCATCCATGGTTGCCGAAGATATTCGGCGCGTGCTTGAATTTCGCCACATTTCAGGCTTGGAGCTGAATCCCGAGAAGTGCGAGATCTACGTTACGGGTGAAAGTGCGCAGGCGCCTGACCTCCGTCCCCTCCAAGCTTTATTGCCGGGTTGTAAGATTACCCACGACTACGACCTGGAGCTTCTGGGAGTCCCCCCTCCGACCGCAAGGACTCCCACGCGTTCTCAAAAAATGGCAAAGCGTGTTAAAGGACGTCGCTAACAACCTCACCCCGCTCGGCGCTCATCGCGCTCTCTTTTTACTTCGTTCGTCGTTCTCAGCCACTAGGGTCAACCACCTTCTTCGAGGAGCGAATCTAACAGGGCAATTGGACGACCTTCGTCCATTGAACGAACTAACGCTGAACACCCTCGAGTCCCTCCTTAATCTTTCGCTGGCACCCCCCGCTCGAAAGCAGGCGCAACTACCGATTTCCAAGGGAGGCCTGGGGATCCCGGATCCACTTATCTCAGCTGGCCCAGCGATAGTCTCCTCTCTTCTTCAATCTGAGAACAAGGTCATTGCACTTCTAGACGAAGCCGGCGCTGTTCAGTACAAGGACCTCACAAGACGCCTTCAAGAGGAGTTAAAGACAATTTGCAGTGGTGCCCCGGACAATCCTCGAAGCCAACACGACTGGAGCGCGTTGTTGCACGAAAAAGCATATTGCGGCTTACTCACGGACGCCATTGACGACGCCGCAAAGGCTCGTCTTCGGGCGGTCGCAGCTAAGGGATCCGGAGCCTGGCTGCATGCGCTTCCAAGCGCCCCACTGGGCACCCTTTTGGACGACGAAACTACCCGAATCGGCGCAGGACTTCGGCTCGGCTGTGATCTTGTAACTCCTCACCAATGCAAGTGTGGTCAACCTGTTGACAAGTTAGCCCATCATGGGTTGTCGTGCGTCATGAGTGCAGGACGGCGTGCCCGACATGCCAGTATTAACGACACTTTTAGCCGAGCGCTCCGATCTAGCGGATTTCCCTGTATTCTAGAGCCCCAGGGTCTTTCCGCCGACGACGGCAAACGCCCGGACGGGATGACTCTAACCCCCTTCAGCCGGGGCAGGATGCTTGTCTGGGACGCCACAGTTACCGACTCATTAGCACCTTCAATGGTCGGTGGCGGGGCGGCCTCGGCAGGTTACGCTGGTGATCTAGCCGAGACAAGGAAGCTCGCAAAATACGCTTCAATAGAGTACCCACATGAATTTCAACCGCTAGCGTTTGAGACCTTGGGCGGCCCAGTCAACCTAACCCGCAAACTCCTCCACAGAGTCGGCGAGCAGCTAAACCTCGCAGCTGGAGACAAGAGATCTGCGGCTTTCTTGAGACAGCGCCTTGACCTCGACGTCCAACGAGGGAACGCGGCGTCCGTCCGCGGCACGCTGCTGAAGTGGTGTCAACCCACTCTATACGAGATAGAGTAATATTCCCAGTGCACACGTTCTCAGGAGACAATCGTCGCTCCATCGGTATTCTTAATAAATTGTCTATATAGTATTAAAAAAAATTGCTTACTTAACCTAGCCGATAAAAAGCCATGTTGTTCAAGTTGTATAACGCATGCATTTGTTATTATGGGTCAGCATCAACAGTCGTCTTAGAAGCGAATTTTCCTGCAGTGATAATTTAATTCGCAAAGCAGATACGAATAACTACTCGAGAATGTGTCACACTCTGTTTCCATACAGGTGTTTTTGCTTAACACCAACGCACGTAAAAGGCACGTTCGACGCTAGCATGTCGAAGAGGTATGCGGACTATGACTTGAAGATGTATACAATGCCCGTTGTGCTAAGCTTGCCTCACTTTTTTCACGGGGACCCTTTACTGCTAGCCAACATCAGCGGTCTACATCCTGACGAAGAGAGACACCGGTTCTACATTGACGTTCATGCAGTAAGCTTATCATATCACCTAATCATGTTTTCATGTGAACATTTCATAGGTACTGCATTTTGACTACATTGTAATATAATACTACTTGCTCTTCCTGTTTGCGCTTCTCTGACCTCAGCTCTTTGATTATTAATTCAAGCTAGAAAGATGCTTCACAATATATATGAAGCGCGTTCTTTGCTTGCCGCGGACGGCAAGGAATCGCTTTGTGTACCTGCTAGCGGGTTGCGGACCGGCAGTGGAAACAATCAGAGTCAGGCATAAGTCACTTATTACAATGCCACTTCAACAATTTTTGTTGGAGTGGCAGGGAAAAGTGACCGAGGCCTCGGCTGAGCTAGCGCAGTTAGATGTGTACCTCACCAGGAAGCTTTGGGAGGGAATGGCATGCACTAGCCGACACGTGTACACAAGGTACATTGTACATGGCTATCATCACTTGGTGTGTTCGACTCAAGGATTTCACCAAGTTGGCGATCAATGTCGTTGCCGGTTCTGCTCGCAGGTATGCGCTAAATACCACGCAGCGAGCTGCCAGTCGCATCGGCGGTCTTTGCACTTTCTTGCCCGGTGGGACGGTCGCTAAAGTGTTAAAA
Source organism: Dermanyssus gallinae (assembly GCA_003439945.1). Classification (NCBI taxonomy): domain Eukaryota; kingdom Metazoa; phylum Arthropoda; class Arachnida; order Mesostigmata; family Dermanyssidae; genus Dermanyssus; species Dermanyssus gallinae. The sequence goes on from QVRM01004006.1 coordinate 21,120, forward strand.
TTGTATATAATGATGATTGTATTGTAATTATTTACCATCTTGAAATGCAAAATTATTGCGAAATAAACAATATGTATGTATTATTAATTCATGCAATATGCGGCACAAGGTAACGTGCTTCTTAAGTATTTTATATTTTTTTCTACACAAGATCTATCTCTTAAGTAAAATTAGAATGTGTGTCTATGCCCCTTCTCCCGCGCCCCGTCATTTCTTATCTGCCAGAGCATGCAGTGCCTGAAGACATAGCTCGTTGACCTCGTACATTCTTTATGAAACTGATGCTTAATTACTCCGTTGAAGCTCATTGGAACAACGTTGTATTAGAGATCACCTATCGTATAGATCAAGCGGCGTCTAAATATTTCGAGGAACTGTAATGTTAGTGGCCCTAAAAGCTAGGTATTTCGCTAGTGTGTCAAATGCGAGAGTTTAAAAGCGATAGATTCAGGTAGATGCCTTTCTATGCACCAAGGGAAAAGCAAACCCTTGTACAACACCGGTTGCATTCTGAACTTTTACAGTTTAGTTTTTTTCGATCAACGTCCAAACCACAACAGGCATAGCGTACGTTCCAAAACCCCAACGTGCTCAATCGTCTCAAAAATCACCAAATGTATTGACATTTATTAATCGCAGTGTACTTCTGGGCATTCGTTTCATGAACTGCTTCCAATTTGGATCTAATTTTCGTTGCAGTTAAACTTTCATTTTTGATTTTTTTTTGTTTGGTTACAGTACGCGTTCTGCTCATATGTCACTGATGGGTTTGACATGTTGCAGTTGCGCAACCTGCTATAAAAAATATTTTTGATTCACCTAATCTATTTAATAATTAGTAGAAATTACTATGAAAATGCAGTCACCCTATTGTCAAGTATTGAGCAAATATACTGAATAGGTTGCCATTTGTTTTTCTAGGGATCCGGTTTAACAGTTGACATGAGATTCCGGTTTCAAGTAAATATGAGGCTGGTGCCTTTGGAAACAGAGCAAGTACCAAGCATAATCTTCCCTATCTTTTGGATAGAAGATGTACGTGCTTTCCTAAATTATATCTGGTAGAAATCAGTGTTTTGGTACCAAGTAGAACATTGTGTGTTATTTAAGACACCAGCTATAATACAATGCAAATTGCATAAAAATGCCTTATTTTAGTAGAGGAAGCGCTATTTGCAATTGATTAATATAGCAGAAGCGTTGGTGTATCAAACGCGTTGTTTTTTATGTTATCATATTACTGTAATACTCACAATAGGTGGTGTTTAAGGCCATATATACAGCAGCTTAGTCCGAGCAGCTGGGGTTTTTCACGCAATTTCTCAGGACGGAAGAGCATCGGGAAGGCTCACGGAGCACTAGAATATGCAATTCCAGATCAAAGTAGATGGGGATAGTAACGATCCTAGTGGGTTTGCTGAGTTCCACACTAGCCATACTAGCGGTGCCTCGTGAACCAATAAATAGACAATTGGAGGATGGCTATGAATAGGTCTCTTCTAGGCCGCGTTACGCACCAGACCTCATTGCTTCTGTGTTGTAGCTGCCGTTCTACCGAGTTTACATCCCCGGTTTATTCCGCTTAGCAATATCGTTACATTTGAATTTGGTAGCAGCGCCGTTACAATATATATAGCGCCCGTTTTGCTGTGTACGGTTTTCATTAACTTCTGTACCAAAAAGACGCGTATCATAAACCCCGTGACACGTGTGTTTTGTAAAGATTGTTATGTGTGAGATATTACGGCAGTAAGTGCAACGCAATCTCCTCGCTAACAAGACTGGCACTGAGCGGTTTTTAATATTAATTTTTAATATTGTGTTTAATGATATGATTTATATATATATATATATATATATATATATATATATATATATATATATATATATATATATATATATATATATATATAAACTGCGGATGCTTTTTAGGCAAATTTACCGTCGGACCGGAACAAGCTGGTGCACATACTTAGGAAAAGTAGCGTCGTCCGTTGGTCGGCGTTGGCTGCCTGTCTTTGTTTGCTCGCGACATCTGCCCTCCTGTGCGGTTTTCTTCTATGAACATCTAGATCGTGTATATAAAAAAAAGAAGACTAAAGTCAGCCCTCGGATGTTTAATATAAATTATATAATTACGGTGTCACAAGTCAAGGCCCGTGTTGTTGGCTGTGTGTCATTTTTGGTATCTGAGACTAAATTTCGAAGATGCCAAATGTGGTCCTTTGAAATCATATAACATTTGCACTTTATTAATTTGAAAACAAAGCAGAAATTAATACAACGTGTAGGTGACTTAGAAAATGATAGTGTATCGCATTTAATAAGCGCTATCTCGCAGTGGTTGACCGTAGGATTACTATGGTCGGACGAGTTAATGGAGACAGAAAAGCAATCCGTCTGTTCTTCTATGTATTACTAGACTATGCTCCGCAGGGTATGGCAAATTACGATGTTTGTCCAAAGTGCGTAACTCAATGGTTTTTTTACGGAAAGGGAAAACTTTCTAGATGATTAATGACCAATAAGCTAACTATCTGTTGCTTATTACTGCCTTTTCTATCATGTAACGGATGCTTTATTCTAATGGGTTACAAGTATCTGGTCTAAGAAGTACAAATGCTAGCAGAGGTTAAGGCTTTTAGGAATAAAAATATTTCTTTGTTTACACATTTTTTTCACCAATGGTTCCGTGTTGTCTGGTGCACCGTGTTGTTGGCTGTGTGTCATTTTTTGGTATCTGAGACTAAATTTCGTAGATGCCAAATGTGGTCTTTTAAAATCATATAACATTTGCACTTTATTCATTTAAAAACAAAGCTGACAGAAAATAATACAACGTGTATGCTCCGCAGGGTATGGCAAATTATGATGTTTGTCCAACGTGCGTAACTCAATGTTTTTTTTAGAGAAAGGGAAAACCGCAATTTAAAAAAAACTTGTTAATCTAGTAAAAAAAACAGATTTTGATGTAATGTTCTATATTGTGCGACCTTTTGTTGAATTTTACTTAGGTGAAATTTGAATTTCTGAGAAATGGTATTGTGAACTGTTTCCAAGTGAAAGTAAAGCAGTAGTACTTCAGCAATTTTTGAGGCGACCGCGATTGTAAGGGAACCTTATGGAGGCATAAACAATGCATTCGTTTTAGTGCTAAACACTGAATGGTCACCCATACTTTAATAAGTTTAAACATTTTGAATTCTGCACGAGTCGGACTACTTAAGCTCTTTTTGTATAGATGAGAGAGACCATTTCGAAGAAGCTTTGAATTGTCAAGTCGAGTACATTTAGAAGAATTAGTTGTCTCAGGATGCGTGGCTTCTGCCACTGTAGAACATGTTACAAATAGTACGTATATTACCGCGAAAAGAACGTCTTTTTGTGCGCAGATACTAGGCAAATGCTACGCAAAATGCCAGGCATCTCTAATGTTTGTATTCCGGCGATGATGGTTTCTAAACAGTGACGAGCAACAAACGATTGCGTGAGTCAAAGGTGGTACTTGCCAAACAGGTGGCTGTAATATTTACAGCTGATAATAATGCTTTGGAGACGCGCTTCAATGACGTCTGTCACTGCGTTGCGCAACACCTCAAAGGCAAAGTTGAAGAACCTCGATTTACTAGAAATGGGGAACTCGTTTTTGCAGTGGAAGACGAGGTTGACAGAGGTACTTTGTTATCGCTGCAAGAGTTGGCGGAAGTTAAGGTATCTGCGAGAATAAGCGGAGCTTGCTGCTCAGTAAAAGGCAAGATTTCGGGTGTGCATCCTTCTATATCCGAAGCAGCCATATTAGCTTCTCTCACATCATATGGAGTCTCCGAAGCAGTCCGAGTAAAAACAAAGAATCCAAGCACCAATGTTGTAACGGCTACGGAGCATGTTATTCTGACCTTTGCGGGCAACAACTTTCCAGCAGAGGTCCGCCTGGGACTTAAACAACACGAGGTCATGTTGTACCGCGAGCCAATGCAATGCTTCAGATGCTTTAGCATGGATCATTTAGTCACCAGTTGCAAGATGACAAAACCGAGATGCCGGAGGTGCGGGTCACAAGAGCATTTAAGGAAAGACTGTAAGGCAGAAGCCCGCTGCTGCCTGTGCAATGGTTGCCACGAAGCCACCTGGGGGTCCTGCCCACATAGGTTGCGCCGCATAGACATGCTAAATAAAACGTCGCGAAACATAATACAAAGGCTGACGGAAGCCCCAAGTATTCCACTCTGCGCTCCAGTAGCCTACGTACACGCGTCGGATAACTTCTCCAAACGAAGTTGGTCTTCTGTAGTAAAGAACGGCATTAAAATCACCAGCGACCCCGCAGAGAGCAGGATGCCCGGAACCCAAACTGCGCCGGCTGAAGAAAGGCCATCTGTGGCAAAAAATAGTGATGGTCTTGTCCAATCTATCATGGATAAGATTATCCCTTGTATCGTAGAAGCAGTACAAGCGGCAATCACCAGTGCCACTGGTAAAATATTGCCATCTCTATTCTCGCAGGTGTTGGGATCAGCGAGCTCCTTTCAAACAAAGAAGCACCCTGAAAATATCGAGATCGGAGATGCACTCCGGCACTCAATTGAAGCGTTCCTACAAGAAGCGCTTTATGTCTTCACTAATGAGGTGACTTCAGATACTGACGGAAAAAGTAAGAGTAAAGGGCACTCGTGACCAAAGCACGCACGTGCAGGTAGTGCCATGGCGAACGACCTTTCAAGTCCGAGCCAGAAACAGCAACATCAAATCACCTTCTTTCAATGGAATTGCGAAAATATAAAATCAACCTTGGCCTTTCTTCCTCTGACTATAGATTCTCAATATGACGTGCTGGTCCTCACTGAGACCTGGGCAATGGAACCAACTGTTGTTTCTAATTGGTATCTGATAGAATGTCTTGGACAACGGAGTGAAGGCCTTGGAAGAGCAAGCGGTGGAGTAGCTGTACTATATAACAGTCAGCTCAATGGAATAGAAGCACTATACACAGAGGACAACTGCGTTGTACTTGCAGGAAGTTCTATAAACATAATTGCATTGTATTCTAGTCCATCGGAAGCTATTCCCGACCTCTTGGAAAAGCTAGTGTATTGCCTGGATAAAGTCGACCTTAACAAAACAACAGTGCTTTCTGCGTACAACAGTGCGGGGATCTCAACTGCCCTCTCGACAAACCAAACAACGTTAGAGCAGACGCTTTTATCAGCACGTCCCGTTGTGTGAGGGTGGTTTCCACAGCCGAGGAACCGACCTATGTAGCTACACAAGGGAGGTCTACGATAGATATATTCGCCACAAACGCCAGACACGATAGCATCAGGTACGAGGGTCCGCAGTTAAACACTCTGGCCTTTGGTACTAGACGACACCTTCCTGTTGCAATGTCGCCTACGGTACATTATCAGGCAGCAGGCCAAAGGCGGCAACGATTAAACGCTGCCATTGACTCAACCCGCTTATTGGGGCTCTCGCCAGATGTTCTCCCTGTTCCGAACCCCCTTAATGTCGAAGTATATGCAACACAAGTTCAAAACGTCATACTGCACAGCGTGCGTCCCCAGCCGAGTAAACCTCGAAAAACCTGTTGGTATACCTGAGAATGCCGATCTCTGAAAGACTGTATGATTCAGACGTATATCTTGGCAAAAAGTCGCCCGGAAATGACCTTCCTGTATACGAATGCCAGTCGGATCTATAAAAAGGCGGTGCGTAGAGCTAAACTGGAGCACGAGATAGAAGCACAAAATAAGCTTCTCAGACAGTCCCAGCTTCATCCACATAAATGGTCACATCAATCAATGGTCCCACGCATCATGCTGGCTCTACTCTCGATCTTTTGCTGACCACTCATCCTGACACTGTCGACAACACCGACATCCGCGACCCAATCATCAGCTCTGATCACAAGCTCATCTCGTTCAGTCTCATAACGGACGTCTCTGAAACAATCAAAACGCTGTGTAATTTCAACTTTCAACAAATGAACATTGAGCTAATGGCCAACCACCTCAACCTCATCCATTGGAGGGTTTTCTTTCTAGACTGCCATGATGCTAACGATATGTACAACAAGTTCATGCGGTGCTGTCGTTTTCTGATCGAAGCCTTTACTCCTCTTGTGGTCGACAAGAAGCTCATGAAACTGCGCTCACACGTAGCCCGCCTCGAGCGAGTAATTTCCTCGCTCCCTGATCCCGCTTCGTCCACTACATATCATCGGAAACTCATGAAAGCAACAAAGCGTCTCCGCATCCTGACCGAGATAAGCATAAGCGTCAAGGACAGCCGGTCCCTCTTCCGCTACGCGAACTCGCGCCTCACAAGCAACGAGTTTCCACCAACCCTGGAATCTAACTCACTATCGGCATCGACAGACGAGGAGAAGGTTGAGCTTCTAGCAGCTCATTTCTCATCTTTGTTCAACACGGTGCCAGTGACTTCTGTCTCACCCATGTCGACATCTTATTTTCTTACGAGCTACAGCGACTCACCTATTGATTTTAACGAATATGACATTTACATGCAACTCTTATCTCTGAAACCCAAATGCAGTCATACACCTGATGGCATCCCACCTATATTTTTTAAAAAGCTAGCTATATTTTTAGCGGAGCCATTAAAACTCATCTTCGAACGTTCATACAATGACACCGTAGTCCCAGAAGTTTTCAAACAGACCATTGTCACACCGATACACAAGAAGGGGCCCAAAAAGCGCGTTGAGAATTATCGCCCTGTGGCTCAGTGTTCCATCGCCTGCACAATTTTTGAAAAGATCTTAGTCAAACACGTAACTAACTATATGACTGTGAATAATTTTTTTGATACTTTCGAACACGGATTTGTACCTCGTCGTTCTACGTGCACGCAACTATTAGAAATGACAAACGATTGGGCCTTGTACATAAATGCCAAAAAAGATTTTCACTGTATATATTTTGACCAGAAGAGTGCCTTTGACAGGGTTGATCATAAGCTTCTTATCAACAAGATGAAGACGCTCCAGGTTCATTTACAAACGCGCAAATGGCTTGCCGCGTTTGTACACAAACGGTCGTTCCAAGTCAAATGCGGGGAAGCTCTCAGTGAGCCACGGCTGGCTCCGTCCGGCGTCCCACAGGGGAGCTGCGTCTCTCCTTTGCTGTACACAGTGTTTGTTTTAGACATAAAATCTTATATTCCGTCAAGTGTTAAATACCTACTGTACGCCGATGACCTAAAGATATACGCTCCCTTGGACTCTCCCTCAGCGCACACTGTGTTACAGTCTGCTGTCGATGGCATCTGCCGCTGGTGCATTGACAATGGCATGGAGCTATCAGTTTCGAAATGCCTCGTTTTGAAACATGGCTTCTTTAATCTGGAGTATCAGATTAACGGGACAATTCTGCCCACCGCTAATGTTGCTCGGGATCTCGGTGTATTAATGTCAACAGATCTAACATTTTCTGTACATATAAGAGAGCTAGTCAAAACAACATCTACACTTGTGAACACGCTGTTCCGTTGCTTTATCATCAAGGACCCAAATGTGTATATTCGTCTGTATGAAGCAATTGTACTATCCAAACTTTTATATTGTTCACCTGTCTGGAGCCCATACTTGTGCAAGCACATAGGCATGCTTGAAGGTATTCAGAGAAGATTTCTAAAAAGGCTCTGTATAAGATGTGATATTGACCCGAATGCTGTAAACCTTCCGTCGCTCTCGTTTTTACTGAAGAACAACGACACGCGAGCACTATCGCAACTTTCAAGTGCCGATCTTTTCAACCGTTTTTTCGACGTGACAATGAATAATCGCAGAAGTCAAATAATGTTTTTACCAAAATGTATTCCAAGACTTAAAACAGTCAATAATATGTTCGCCTGGCGTGTAGCCAGAGAATTGCACAACAAGGAGGTTTGGGGCCGTCCTTGCCCACCTAGCTTTCCTTCTTACCCTTTATTCGGTAAATAAAGGCGTTTTCTATTATATTCTATTCTAAATGGCTACGCTCCGAGATGCGCTCAACAGCCTGTCCAGTATCACCTGAAAGGCTGCATAGTTATTTTCGACAGATGTTTGCCAGCTCATCGACGATTCCCAGTTGCATCCCGATATACGCCTCCGTTTGGGGTCAAAGGACAACCAAAGCTCGACAGGAGCTGGTTCGCCCTATCGGTATCTCGGAGGTTGTGGCTGTGATAATGAAAGCACCGTCAAGAAAGGCTGCGGGCCCAGACCTCGTTCGGAATGAACATCTGCAGCAGGCCATTATTCTGGCTCCCTGTCTTGCTTCTCTCTTCTACGAAATCACGAAGACATCGCACTTACCTGAAAAATCGAAACTCAGCCTTCTAAGTGTGTTACCGAAGGGAAAAGGGGATCCCTTGACACCTTCGTCGTACCGTGGCATAGCAAAGAAAAGCGTCATTTACAAAGTACTGTCAGCATTGGTAGCACGTCGACTAGAAGATGTTTTTGGAAAGTACCGAGTGCTTGCCAGAGCAGCAGCACGGCTTTAGGCGAGGGAGGTCGACGATGACGGCTTGCTCTGTTCTTCTCAATAGTATTCAAATGACTCTCCGGGTTAAACGTAACTTTCTTTTTGCGTTTTCGTAGACTTTAAGGCGGCTTTTGATACGGCGTCACGAACAATAGTCCTAGAGAAATTAGCGGTATGTGGTGTCCCAGCGGTAATACTAAAGTTATTACAAGCTATGCTGCAAGAGGGGTATGTAATCATCGACGACGGGGTAACTGAACACACCCCAATTACTCAGACTACAGGAGTTGCACGAGGCGATAATCTTAGCCCGCTATTATTCTCAATATTGGTGAGTAATCTGCCAGACAAAATCCAGCGTCGACACCCGCAAGTTAGTACACTCATGTATTCTGATGACCTCGTCCTCTACTCCCGGAGTCGATTTCATCTGCAGCAATCGCTTGCCTCGCTGCAAAAGTTTGTTGACCTAAATGCTCTGGTGATAAACGTAGCAAAAACTAAAGCAATGAAGTTTCGCCGCAGAGGTAGGTTCGCAGAAAAAGATAAAATTACGCTTGAGCACAGCACCAATAGATTTTGTTCAACATTTTTCTTATCTTGGAGTAATCTTTTCAACGCAGGGCTTACATTTTACTAAACATATCGAGGTAAGAGCTCGTAAGGGCATTTTATCGTTTCATAATATCCCAGAGCCTCATCGGTTGTCGCTAGATGTCGCTCTCAAACGTTTTAATTTAAAATTGCACCGACCGCTGCTTACGGGATACAGGTCATATGGCCCCACCTATCCAAAGCAAATCTGGAAGTACTTGACAAAATGAAAGCCAGTTTTCTAAAAAGAGTGCTAGTAGTCCACCGCACCAGCCGCAATTGGCTTGTGTATCTGTTGGCCTCGACACCACTCTTTGTGGAGGAGCTCAGAGCAACTTATGCTTTACCGAGAACGGAGGCCTTTGGGAATCATCTTGCCGAATGGGAGTATAAATTTGCGGATGTTGATTGGCGTTTTTATTAGACTAGAGCGATGACTAAAAATTTCTGGAAGAGCCCATGTTGTAGAAACAGATACTTCGTTACCGGGTTTGCAATGCATGGATTTCATATGAAGATATGTATACGAAATGGGTGGCATGAGATATCAACCGAGTGTGAATGCAACCGATGCGGAAAATTATGTGATCTGTATCATCTCCAACAGTGTACAAAAGCAATTTCGCTGATGAAAGTATGTGCATAAACCAAATATTGGTTAATAAACAATACAATACTAAAAAAAATTGTATTCCTGTCTTGTTATACTAGGGGCATTGAACGATTCATTTACGAATACATCTTACAAATGAGACACACTGTTAAAAACACGTTATATATATATATATAAAGTGCGTTGCAAAAAATTAGCAACTCATGTTTTTAGTGATAATTTCGGCTTGATTTATTTGAACGTTTTGAAAGTTTAAGGGCATGATGAACATGACGAAACACGAGTATGTGTAATTTCGTCTCAATCTCACAATCGGTTCATACAAAAAACAGCTCACTTCTACAGCTCAGTCGTTGTGCCGAACTAACAGCGAAGCGTATGTTTAAACCATGGGTCGTACAAAGGATCTCTCGGATAACGAAAAGACAAGAATTGAGGCATATGCTGAGCTCGGTCATACAGTAACTGCTATAGCAACCAGATTAGGACGGCATAAGAGCACCATCAGCAGGTTCTTACACCCTGGAGTGAACCAAAGGTGCAGATCTAACAGTGGGCGTAAGCCAGTTTTGACTATTCGAGATCGGCGTAGGATCATACAGTTGGCTACTCATGACCAAATGTCTTCTTCCAGGATCAGGACTACTTTGGGAGTGCCAGTGCACCGATCCACAGTGTTCCGAGTGTTAAGTTCTGACAAAAACGTGCGATACGCGAAAAGGAATTTTCGCGTAGATACCAAACTTGAAATAACGAGTAGAAAAACATGGTCTTCTCGGATGAAAAGAAATTTAATCTCGATGGCCCTGACGGCTGTCAGTACTATTGGCACGACTTACGGAAGGAACCTAAATGGTTCTCGAAACGTGTGGCCGGTGGTGGCTCTGTGAAATATTGGGGCGCGTTTGGATATAATGGGAAGTCTGATCTAGTCGCGATTGTAAGCCGAAACACTTCCGATACGTACCAGCGTATCGTCAGTTCCCAGATAGAAACCCATTTCAGAAGAATTGGGGGACCTGACGCAGTTTTTCAACAAGACAACGCCACGTTTCATACCTCGGCTAGCACTATAGCCTTTTTTCAAGAACAAGAAGTGCCACTTCTTAACTGGCCGGCATTGAGTCCAGACTTGAATCTCATCGAAAATCTTTGGGGACATTTGGTGAAGCAGATTTACGCAAATGGTCGACAATATGATAATTTGTCGGACCTCAAAGAAGCTGTCCAGCAAGCATGGACTAATATTCCACTTTCGCACTTACAACAGCTCATTAACTCCATGAAAGACCGAGTTTACGATTTGATTCAGAAGAAGGGACGAAAAACCCGTTTCTAAAATAGAATATGTAGTATCAAATAAGTCAAACAGCCCTGCTAAGAATCGAATACGCCGTAAGGCGTTATTGTTGCTAATATTTTGCAACACTGTTTTTTCACACTTTTTATTTTTTTGTATGAACCGATTGTGAGATTGAGACGAAATTAACAACATACTCGTGTTTCGTCATGTTCATCATGTCCTTAAAATTTCAAAACGTTAAAGTAAATCAAGCCGAAATTATCACAAAAAAACATATTTTTTTGCAACGCACTTTATTTATATATATATTTATATATATATATAACGCACTTTATTTATATATATATTTATATATATATATATAACGGTTATTCCAGCTTTGCAGGTCTACATGTGAACGCAAGAAACCTCTGTTCCTGGACGAGGTTCGACGAGCTCATGGCTCTCATGGACGGCTCACACGTTAATTGGAATTTTGTCGTAGTGGAAGCAACTTGGTTTGCTGATAAACTTATTTACAACTTACTTAGGGCTACAAGTACATACTTGCCTGCAGACCTGGCGATGGAGGAGGAGGCCTTACAATATATGCGCATTGTGCGCTCGACCTCATGGATACCGCCTGTGAAGTCCAGCAATGATGGCAATGTACAGGCCACAAGGTTACGTCTGCGCCGCCCTGACTTTGATGGCTATGTTGTCGGAGGAGTATACTCTAATGACACACGATCGTCAAACACTTGCATGAAAATATTTGACGATTTTCTGCCAGCGACTTGGGATTTGCTTTGTGTTCTTATGGGGGACACCAACATTGACCTATTAGAAGGGGACCCTATCTCCCTTCTAGTAGGTCAATTCAATGAATATAGTACTGCTTTAGCCAGCAAGGCTCTTGAGTATGCAGTCAATACGATAACACGCCCAAGCCTCAGGTCCAATGCTGTCTCTTTGGGCTCGTGCATTGATCTTGTCTTTATTGTGACTTAAACTGTGAATGATATCTACAGATTACTCCTTTCGTTGTTGACACGGTCTTTTTCGACCACTGCCCAGTAGGTATCATGTTGGCGCACGGCACCATTGCCACAATTTGTAGCAAAACCTGAGGCTTGCTCTGGCTACCGAGATCTCAATGATGAGGGTCTAGGACGTTTTAAGGAAGGTGTCTGATCCTCAGTTCTTGTCTCAGATGATCCCACTAAGGTTTACATTTGGTACAAAAGGGAGCTTACACCTGTACGACAAAAGTTTTCCATTGAGACAGCGTAGGGCTTTAAAAAAGGTAAATTGTGCTCCTTTGTTTAGCCATGAACTGGCTGAGCTAAGACGTGTGGTTGACAGAGCACGTCGTCGGTGGCTTTACAAACGGACCGTAGATGGCAGGAAAACGCTGCAGGGATGGCAGACAAATTATAGAAAAAGGCTCTGAGAAACAAAGGACGCCAACTTCGAGAAACAGTTTGTAGCTGTCAGTAGAAAGGCCACGATACCACAGCGTCTGCTAGTCGACGGCTAAGAACTCGGGGAGCCCAGGAAGTGATAGACGCACTTAACGAGTTTTTCACCTTAATCGGAGTTAAAACCGCGAATGGGCTTTTCCCATGGGAGGCGGTGGATGACGCCATTTTTGGCATGTGGAGCTCCGAGTCCAATGCTTTTTCCTTAAGTGAATCACAGGTCAGGAGCTGCCTTGCGCTGCAAAAGGTGTGAAGTTGGATCTATTTGTCGCACTTTAAACTGACCTTTTCGGACTCGCGGCAAAAACTTGTTGAGCAACCGTGAGAAGCGATACTCTTGAGCAACCTAGGCGAACATGTATCGATTGTCAAAGTCGACAACCCCTTATATTTTTCGCTTATTTAATTCACATTTGTTGCATTTGGATTATTTCGTCTACCAAAAATTGGCGCACTGCGAATTGCCGCAGTCAAATTTTCAACGTTTTTGCCCTAGTATTTGTTGTGTTGTAGTATATATATATATATATACTAAGCAAGTTGTGGCAGCGCATAATACGGGTACTGCATTTAAAGTCTTTGGTCTTACGTAGAGCGTGCGTTAGAGTTGGCTTAGTATAGGTTGCCACGTTTTATGCATTTTTGGCGTATTTTCCACCCCAGACAAGTTTCATCTTAGACGGGGAGTCATCATTCTTCATCTTTCTAATTTTCGCGGTCTCCACGTTACACGAGTACTCGAATTCCACTTGGTGCTTTCCCACAATGTGCATGAATACTCTCTGCATTGGCTTCTCGGACGGATGCTTCCTTTAGCGTCCTCTGGAGGACGTTTTCCCCTGTTTTTCAACATATGTTTTAGTGATTTTCTTTTGTTTGTTCTCCTTGTCCAAAGACCATCCAGTTTGCAATTCTCTCTACACGTCCGGTCTCACAGTTTGTAAGGTCGGTATAAAACTCAGCAATTTCAATAAGCAGACGATTTTTTGGCAATGATATTTAATATTATTTTTTTGAGATTTCCCGTAAGGCAATTGCCCGTGTACGGATTTTTCATGTCATGGCTAAGTTCACTCCGGCATTTACCTTGTCTAAATTGGAAACCATGCAAACCAATTTAAGAGTGGCCGGTCTGGGTCTCGAACCCAGTCCTCCCGAATGCAAGGCAAAGGCTTTGCCACTAAGCCACCTTGCTCGGTTATACTTTAATAATTAAATTTACTACACAGATGCACATCAGTTTACGATAGAATTCTGCAATAGGTATGGTACACACTTAGCTATGTTACGTAAAACACGAGTTTATATGTGAAATAGGTATTAAAATTAAAAGAAATGAATGTGAAACTCTGAACAACTTTTTTTTCTTGTAATAGCCACACTACTCCTACCACGTCAATCAAACGCGATTCCCCGTTACACTCAGGAAGTCTGCTTTATGTATGTGGCGCACTCGCAGCTTGTTTTGCTTATATATTGGTAGTGTATTACAAAAGTTTACATAGCATTTTGTAGGCTACGAATATCGTTAACACGTGCTTGTAGTGACGGCGTTTCGATAAACGAGCAAGTGAGTATGTGGTATCGTCCGATATTGCACTCGCCACAATATTTACATACGCATTCGTCAATTTCATAACAAATACTAATTACTAAGGGAGCCATGCCATGTTGTTCGGCATATTATAGATCTATTTTTCTGTGATGACAGTTTTCATTTAATGCTGCAAAAAGCAGGACCCTCGACATAGAGACCCATTAAAAATGCAATGTTGCGGGTTTCTCTAAGTTCTCTGTAGGCTTCTAAGATTTGTGTACTGAACGGTATCTTGTCCAGTACTAAATCTTCTACTAGTGTGCGTTCGTGGCATAGTCCTAGTGCGAGCGTGGCCGATGGGTTCTTTGGCAAGCCTAACGTGCGCTTTATAAAATAAGATTTTATTTCATCTATGTTTTTAAGGTTCGATATTGTGAAATAAGGGGCAAATGCGGAAAGGCAGTATCCTACGATATGAACATTTTTTATTCTAAATTAATTTAGCGCGATTTATTATTATTATTATTATTATTATTATTACCGTGGTCACCGACACTCAAGCAATAAGAATAATATAAGCAATATTGTAGATATTATATAAGTAATATATTGATAATTGTGATACATGTACATATTGATAAAATAAACCCTTGTTCCAAAAAAAAAATTATTACTATTATTATTATTATTATTATTACTATTTATTATCATTATTTATATGTTACAATTGTGAGGTGTGAACGTTTACTCCTTGTCTTCTCCTAGCTCCTAAAGATTATTCCATGGAACCGACAATAGCCGGCGTTTCCTCGGCACACTGCAAACGACAGCAGTTGCCGTAGAAACTCGCCTTCGCGCCGATTGCCTGTGAGATCTGTAATTCCTTGGCCCAGCTCACTGATGAATATCTTGGTTCCCTTGCTTACCGGACCCATTGTTTCACTAGACACTGGCACTACGATGTAACCGTCTCCAGTTCTTGGAACTTGCGTTTTTCCTATCTTCTGCGCGCTCGGCAACCCATCCCGCTTCTGAACTGTGGCATATATAGGAGGGAGCCACTGTACAGGACACTGTTGCATCCCATATTAAGCATTTGCTGTTAGCACATAGCGGGATTGTTACACCGTCAGGTCTTTTGTCGTCATGAAGTCCTAATCTAGGCTCAATAATAATAATAATAATAATAATAATTATTATTATTATTATTATTATTATTGCTTACTATTGCCACTTTTGATTGGATAGTGCTTCTAAACACATTGGAATGATTTTGGCCAATTTCTTAGGCTGGCTTAGCGAGAGCTCGAATCTTAAAATCTAAATGGTATATACTTGTCATACCGCAGCATTAGTCATTAGACGGACTCCCCATTATGCCGTATGAGCAACGTTTTTTCAGTCAGGCACCTGGGAGCAATCTTAGATAGGGCTGTCACAGGAACATCTTATGTGCGTTATGCAGCAAAGAAGCAGCCAAAAAATCAGCAGAGCTACAAAAATTCCTCTTGCGGATAAGGGAAATAAATGTTCGGCGCCGTCTCTTTATATTAGTAATTAGACAGCATTACACTATATACCCCACCCTCATGGGAGCGCATGACTACCAGAGTTACAACATACCGCCTCTTTAACAGGACCCTAAGGCGCTCAAAATCGCACGGGCATGTTGGCAAAGATCTAGGATTAAGAAAAAATGTAGTGTGGGCCTAAACGCCGAGGGTGGGTATAGAACTCGGTCCGATCCGCGCGTGCTGCCACTTACCTCATATCTCCCAGCCTCTCCTAGTTCGGAATTGTAAACTATTACCTCGACACCAGGACAAGGGAGTCCCATGCTGTGACCCTCTCCTAAGTCTACGAGTATGCCTTGAGCAAGGAGTGGGTCCTGGCTGGGGGGTGGACACTAGAGGCCCAATACTTAATCGCGATCTGCGGCAGTTTTCCTTGCGAATCTTTTTGCGCACAACCCCGTCTGGGTATAGGCGATACCAGCGCGCCAGTCCGATGCCGACTAGAGCAATCTGGCCACGATGGACGCAGTCGGGCTGACCTTGTGGACATAGGAGCCTGTGCGATAGGTCGCGAGGGCCCCGCAGTCCTCTACGGTGTATGCCGCGTCTTCGGGTGCGCCCGTGGTGCAGAGAACGCACGTGGTTGTATTCGCCTTGCCTATGTAACGAAGTTACGACTGAAAGTCTCCATGTCCCGTGAGCACTTGCATGGAGTAACATGCGAGTGTTCCCTTGAGTTTATACCATGTTTTAAAGCCATTGTTTAATCCGCTTGTCCAAGATCCTCTGGTATCCCCAGTTCGTGGGTTGGCTCACATGCCCGCCTATGTGCGGCATTTTATGAAGTCCCCGTTAATGGACTCTCACGCTCCCACGTTTGGTGGATGCTCAGCACGGCAGCAATGTCGGGAGGTAGCTTTGTGAGCTGCGTGAGTAGCTTCGGCAAGGCAATAAATTGTATGGACAGCTTCTTTACAATCTTCGACTCTGTCGCCGCCTCAGGACAATCAGGCAGGAGTACCATTTAATCCAGGCTAATCCAAGACATACGCCCTAAGCAAATAGATTTGGCCATGGAAAGTTTTCCAGTCGGGCAATCCTGAATACTGGGCAAAATTAATACTTCTGATTGCAAACAATGGTACAGTCTCAAACATGGTTCGCTTACCTTATACATGCACCGCATTTGTATAACTGACTCCGCCTTATGCAGCATGTGCAACTCAGAACGATCTGCTACAAACTAAACAAAACTTGTTAAATACTGAGCAAGAGTTACTCACTTGGAACCTAAGAGTGGGAGATCCACTGACATGCCAAATCCTAGTAGAAGCGCTTCTCAAGAATCATAAATCCTAGTTTATGGTTAGAATAATTGCATCTTTTGTCTCCGAGCAGCCCTTGTAGAGGCGCTTCTCAAAAATGATAAATCATTTATTTTATGATAACAAGATTTATGATAATAAGATTTGCATAAATTGTTTCCTTAATGGCACTATAAAGTCGGCAGGTGAAGTACTCTTGAAAAGACAGTCCTGTGGCCACCACGACAATGGGTAAAGAGAATGGCTAGACTTTCCTTGGTTTCTGAGTTTTTACTACCGTGGCTCTACCAACGACGATCGGTGTGCATTATGCATTTTACCAGTTAATCTCTCGAAAAAAATAGTTCATTGGCTCTTCGTTATCAATATGCTTCAGCTGTCAGGTTATTTTTAAGATTTTCTGTAAGGCTATTATTGCCCGTGTACGTTTTTTTTCATGTCATGGCTAATTTTAATCCACTCCGGCATTTACCGTGTCTAAATTAGAAACTATGCAAACCAATTTAAGAGTGGCCGGTCTGGGTCTTGGACCCAGTCCCCACGAATGCAAGGCAAAGGCTTTGCCACTAAGCCATCTTGCTCGGTCACTTACCATTCATACGTCGTGAGCCTGTGGCTGTGTGTATATGCTAGCAGCAGATCGTTACTTATTTAAATTGAACGATGAATTGAATTACTAAATAGAGACGTCGGTCATGTATGCATTTCATTGTTTTATATTTGAAACTATATGGGCACAATAAATAACCATTTACTTTATACAAGTCTTGTCGAAGGCATGACAATTTATTAGACTTTAAACGTCACACAAAGGCCATCCGTATCTAGACATCGGTTTAGTTTTTAGATTGTCACGTCTGCTATCTGTTGATTCGACTGTCGCATTTCGCAGCTATTCTCCGTAACTGTGGTTCGACCGCAACTATGCACTTACATGCTACACGGATTGTTATGATCGGTAAGTGTATCGTACGTTGCAACTAAATATAAGGTATTGCTTATTTATGATACAGTTTAAATAAATTGAAAAACAGAATTTGTGACACAGTGTGGTTTGCACTGTGTCACAGCATTAGCCTATTTCTCGCTCGGTTCATCATCATACAAGTTTGTATACTTCTATAGTGCCTATAGCACCTGCAGTTGATCGCAGCTAAACACCCCATCCAAGAGTTTTATCTTTCTTTCTCCTAAAGTGGTTTTAAAAATGCATGATGCATAAACACTACGACCAAGGCCAAAGTTGCTTCACAGGACTTCTCCATGGAATTGCGTCTGTAAGAATGTTGTTTAAATATGTTACTGTGGTTGTTTGAATATGGTCCTTGGACAAGAATGTCGAAGAGAAAATTGGTTTCATGCTGAGGCAAAATAGCGCCCACCACGCCATCCATTGGTTTTATAAATGTTAAATTGACCTAAGTAACCGTTAGGTGGGCCATTTAACTGATAGTCTCGCACCGCCTGGTCTTCGGAATTTGTTGTTTAGTAAAAAAATATCTGGTAATTCCGAGATTGGCCCAGAAAGGTTTCCAGCAAAGTCCAAACAAAAAATGTTTGATTGAAGTTTCGCAGCCCATCAACGAGTTGTTTCTAGAATAAGTGGCCCAGAGTAAACAGAAGGAGTACGTCTAGTGACAATAATAATTTTAGAAGTTAACTCTGCACTAGTACAATGCCCAATATCAATCTAATAATAAACATAGGCTTGACTGACTCTCAGCCAACATTTAACGTCCACGGATTTGCTTTCGCATTGGTTCGTAAGACGGACCCCATACATACAAATGTGCAACGGTGGGGATCGAGCCGTCTATCTATGTATCCCCCTCCGGTCGCAAGGCGCACGCGATTGCATCACGCCACCGGGTTTGACAGATTTTTTTGGGACCTGTGCTGGTCCAACTATATGCTGAAGATGCCAATTAACCTTGTCAGAGTCTACCTCTAGCAGTGATTAGATGCCGACGCATTTGGCTTTGCTCCGTAAAACTAGGTTGAAGAGTGCAGGAACCTGAGGCCTGTTGCGATAGGCTGACCAATTGCACTCGACGGCCGCCCCAACGGAAGGGAGTTTAGGGCGATTAGTAATCACTGTAAAGGTGCTGTGATAAACTCGATTTTTCTCTTTAATTTTTAAGAAGCCCGTGTGTTCGAAGCGTTAGCAATTCGAACGTCGCCTGCCGAACGAGCAGTGACCGGTAGTCCAGCTTAACCGGGCTTCCCGGTAGTGTACATGGATTTAGTACACTGTATATGTGTATATAGTCTACTGTGTACATAACTAACTGTATATATAAGTGTAAGTGAGCGCTCACTAGTTGAGTGCTCATTATCGATACTGTGCATAACAACCACAATGAGCCGCTACGAACAGTGATAGAACGCCCGCTGAACCGCTGCTGTCCACAGGGAGTGGATAGCAGAGTGGTAACGTCGGCGACCACAGTACCAGTCTAAGCTAGACCGGTCTGAGTTCAATTCCCAGCAGTGTTCTTTTTTTTCATATACTTTATATATTTCCTACTTCATTTTAACAATTTACATCATTATAATTTACTCATTTATTTAGCATAATTCTTTATTTATAATCATGTACTTTTAAATTTGTTTATACCTTTAATTTTCGTATACTGAATTATTAATTAAATTAAGCTCCAGAGAATACACTACTACGTTTTCCCGGGCAAATCACCCGGGCAAAAGCAGCCCCCATTCGGGCCACAAAGAAAACAAAAAGGAAGTTGACAACATTACTTCTGGCGGGAGTAGCCCCGAAGAAGCGATCTCAGACAACTATTTCGACAATATAGCTGTTATCGTACAGAAGCTTACCAACTACGCGACCAGCAGAAATAAAACATGGATATAATGGTAAAAAGCCTGGCGGAAGAACTTCATGTCGCACCCTTGCTCTGGAGCGGCAGGCTGAAAACATCACCGCACGATCGAAAACTGCCTAACAGAGGAGAAACTCAAGCGCCTCCTTTTTTTAGAATGGCCAGCAGCTGTCTACACAAAGGTGTTGCATCTTGGGGTCAGCATCTCGAAGGAGAGCCCCCTTCGGATCCTGGTCGCCCAGGAAAACGATCCTTCTGACAAGATTACATTGCGGAACATGTCCTGCCAGTACCAGGGCATCGCCAGTGAGGCCGGCCGCAGGACAGGAGTGGTCATGTCGCGCCAAATAAGAAAATCGGGGGATGATGGTGGGGGTATCACTAGGTGTCCTGGTTGCGATCTGGCTCTCTAAGGACGCAATGCTTCCCCAGGACAAGGATCTCCTAGACCAGGCGCTGCTAAAGGCCAAGGCCCTCCTAAGCTCAAGAGACCTTGGACCAATATTTTGCCACATGACAAGCCAAGGTGAGCAGACGGGAGCTAGCAAACTCCTCAAGTGCTTCTCCCGGGCACAGGGCCTGAATCTTGCTGTCACCCCTATGGCGTTCAAGGGGGTGGGGGCAAAAAGTGGCAAGAAGACACTACAACAACCTTCCTTCTAAAGGTTGTTGTCAGCGTAGGAAGGCAAGACCTATGCTGACATGATTAGAGAGCAGGGTTCGAGGGTGAACCCCAACGCCCACAACGTCAGAGTAAATCGAGTCCAATAACTGCCCATCGAAGACGTGCGGTTGGTGGTGGTAGAGGCGGTAGAGGGAGAGGCCAGCTCCTTTTACCAGGCCCTGCAATCAGCCGGGGAGACGGACGCCAGCGTTGGCTGATCGTCCCTAAGGCGTCTTCTGATCAGGGATGTCATAGAGGGCACTACCTGGCAAGACATCGCTGCCGTCCACAGGGCGCTGCCTATCGAAAAACCGCTGACCGTGGACCCCCCGCAAAAGGGGGCCACCAGCAAGTGAACGTCCCTGGTCCGAGTGGCCCGCCCCGAGGCCGCCAGGGTTCTGAACCTTAAACGTATCCGCCTGGGGTGGTCCTCCTGCCCAACTTCGGAGTGGATCACCGTGCCGACGTGCCAGCGTTGCCAACGAATGAGCCACTCTGCACCCTCGTATACCAGCGCAGTCGTCACAGTCAAGCGCTGCCAAAGGTGCGGGGCACCTCTCAAGAGGTTGCAAAGCGACTGCAACCTTTTACAACTGCGGTAAAAAGGTACACGCGGCCAACGTCGCCGCTTGTCGGAAGCACAGAAAGCAACTGGAAGAGCTCCGCCGTCGCGGCACTCGGCCATCGCCCGCGCACTCCGCGACTAAGCGAATGCTAGTCTCAGCCTCTGCCTTGGCCACCTTCGAGAAGCACTTTAGTGGCGCTGTGGACGCCGAGAGAGAGACGCCGACACCTTGGTTACTTAAAGAAGTCGCAAGAGGGCACAAACATCAGCTCCTCTGGACCCTCATGCAGCGAAGGCATCCAACATGCAAGCAACGCCCAACAATGACGCCAGTTTGTAAAGTACTCCAGCTGAACTCTTATCACAGTAGAGGTACCCACAACATGCTTCAAAACGTCGGCAGCAGGGTAGGAGTCGACCTGGTGCTGCTCAGCGAGTCCAACGCCCGGTGAGCGGAAAACCGGCCCTCGGATTGCTTCGCGGATGCCGACAGGGCAACAGGTATTGCACTAGATCGTCGCAGCCAGCTGCGTGTTTCCGGACACTGCTACGGATATGGTTTTACATGGATGGACGTTACAAACGCTGGGCGCTTTTATTCTTTCGACTGCAGCCCTAATGTTCCACTTGACAACTTACACAGGTATTAAAGACGACTTGTCATCCTCTTTTAACCAAACTGATGTCCCACTTGTACTCGTAACTTGTGATTTTAACGCCGCTGCCAGCGCATGGGGTTCGGTCGAAACCACCCAAAGGAGGCTCGCAGTCCTCGACTGGTTAGCGGCCGAAGACCTTGTTGTTCTTAACACGGGTACGCCCACCTTCCATGGGGCTGGGCGCACTTGATGCATCAACCTAACTATTACGCGCAGGGTCGAGGCAAACAAGGTTTTTCACTAAAATGTGCTACGGAAGAGATTCTCTCAGCAACAATGTTATTATCCAATTCCGCGTGACTACTGCCGCGACGGCAAATCCAACGCTGCATTCGCCCATTAGGCGCCACGGAGCTAAACAGCTTCGGAGGTCTTTCAGGGGCCTTATAGGACCAGAAGGACCTCCAACTACAACGGCGGGTATCCAGACGCTCCTAGAAAAGGCGTGCGAGGTCTCCCCAGGCCGTGCCACATACCCAGGACGTCGAGGAACGCCAAAATACTGGTAAACTGCGGCACTCGGACAACTACGGCAGAAGTGTCTAAGAGCGCGGCGGTGTCTCACCCGCGCTCAACGATCCGCCCACGAGGGGGAGGCCGCCCGACGCTATGGAGCTGAGTACAAAAATCTGCGGGCCCTCCTGTGCAAGGAATTCTTCAGAAGCACGTAACGCTCCTGGAGGGCCTTTCAGGAGGGGCTGGAGTCGACCCCTGGGACCGCGCTCGTTAAATAGGTCAGGTATTTAAGGGTCACCCTAGAAAGGAGTCTCCGCGGCATTGAACACGTGCGGCGGGCGACGGAGAAGGCAACTAAGACAGCAGACAACTTCGCACGTTCTATGCCTAATAATTATGAACCACGACAATCCAAACGGCGCATAATCATGTCCGCGGCCGAGTCAGTTGCCCTGCACGGAGCTCCGGCTTGGCCCTCCGACACTCTAAAGTTTGCCGTTAACAAGACCCGCCTGCCTCGGGCCCAGATGGTCGGAGCCCTTAGGGTATTCGCGGCGTATCGGACGGTAAGCGCAGTGGCGGCCCTCGTGTTTGCTGGAACGATCGCCTGGGATCTAAAAACAGCCGAACGCCGCCGCTTATTGGGTAACCCCCAGCGCACGAAGGAGCGTCAGCATACTATTAATCTCTGGTAGGAAGAGTGGTACGGCTTACAAGAGGGTGCCCCGGGCTCCAGTCTCCGCGCCGTAATACCCAACATCCAAAACTGGCTGAACCGCCCGGGAGGTGAACTCGCCTTTCACACGACCCAGATCCTGGCAGGCCATGGCGACTTCCAGTCCTACCTGTTCAGGATCGGGAAGGCTTCCAGTTCCAAATGCATCCACTACGGCGATGGAGTGGACGACACCCCAGATCATACAGCACTGAGGTGCCCAGCATGGGCCGAGCAGCGCGCACCCTTACTGCTTCTAATGATTACACTGGCTTCTAACTTATGTGACATCTGCAAAAAATGACGGAATTGCGGGACACAACTGTTTTTAGTGGGTTGGAGCCCCACGCTAGCGGCCCACTCTTGCAGGGAGCCTCCCGCTGTGGTGACCGTGTATGCAACCGCATTTTCCAGTTAGTCCTCTTAAAGAAAAAAAACATCTGTCGTTGCATCAGAACAGTTGCATCTGTAAGTTAAAAAACATCATGTTTTATGTCATGTGCTCTTGACCTCCAGCCAAAAATTTAAACTGCGCTATCTTATCTGCCCCATTTACTATGGCTTTGCACTGCTTGTCAATTCAAAAGGCCGTCGATACACATTGAGCAAACGATGTTAAGCCAAGATCAGATTCTCACTCTTATTCTATACTTTTAAGGTAAATCAGCTTTGGGGCGTAAATTTCCTAGTGCATACACAATGTTGCTTGCATATAAGCATATATAACATGTGTATTGTTGATTTGCCATTAAAGTCATTAGTCACAAAATTGATTTGAGTAAATGTTGTGTTTTTTAAATTGCAGTCGTGGTTGTCATTTTGTTGACAATAGATCTTGGCACGTTATTTTGGACTCAGAAGGAAATACAACGAGAACGGCCTGGACCTCTCATGAAGAATTCTCTGTTAGAGAGAACATTTTTAAATTTTCCAAACTATTCCTACGAGTCACTCTATGTGTTTAATCTTACTAATTATAAAGCGTTTGTAAGCGAAAAACGCATACCTATCGTACAGGAACTCGGACCATATGTTTTCAGGTTAGTATTCTTCAAATGCATTAAAAATAAATGTAAGTTTGCACGAAGTCTGCAGATAAGCGCACTCATTAGTTCAGATAATAAGCGCATTATTGCACTATCATAACTGCTAATAGGAACGACTTTGGAAACGTAACCTTTAGGCTTGTATGACTTGCCAATGAGTGTGATGCCTTGCTAGATTTTTCTGTGGATGATCTTGTGCGCTATACTATGTGTTGTTCAAACTACTGTGCCTGAACATCATGAGCTACATTGATGGGAACAGGAGCGAGACTTTATATATGGCAGCCGGTTCTTATATAGCGGCCCTCGTGGCACTTGCCACACCGCTCATTATTCTGAGCCCTCCAAACTGTTCTTGATGCTTTATTGCTTTGCGCAGTATCGTTTGACGCTTTCTTCCTTCGCCTCTTAACTCTTTTTCGGCTTTTTTGTGACCGCCCTGACCGACCCCAATGGCAGTTTTGCTGCACAGGGAGAATCCTTAATGTGCATCTGGCTCACGTACTTAACTGACGCCAAACACATGCAGCACATCACATTATGATGACCTGGGATCTTTCAATGTCTCTCATTGTGTCTAATCTCGTTTTTTTTATTTGTTTATCAAATAATAATACATGATTTTTTACAAGTATGCAGATACCATTTTGTACTTTTTATAGTCTAAGGCTTAAACTAGCCGTACACTTGAAAACATGTCTTCAATCTGCTATAATAAAATCATTTCTGGCCCGCTTTTCCATTTACCGTGTTGCACCGACCTCTGACTTCGTCGTTTCGCGGTTGTTTACAAGTAAGACCTAAAAACAACGCGACATAATCCAAGCGTTCACTTGCGGTTTCTTCTTCACAGGAATTTTAAATCGCAACCTTAATATGCGTTGACGTTCTTCTTAATATAAATGGAGACGACGGCAGTGAGGTCAATAACAATAATTTTAATAGCCACGATAGTGGCGCAAATTAATGTGAATTGGGGGTTGTCTAGATGACTTAGTCTACAAAGTTGGTAATTTTAGTTTAATACGGAAAATCGATACAAACATGCGAGTGCCAAGAAGTGCTTCAGAGATACAAAGCCAACGATGGAGTGATTGGTGTTCGTCTGAGGTTGGAAGTGCAAATTGATTGCAAATGCGGGCTATTTGTGTGGAATTAGAATGACACGGCTCTGTCACGCGTCAAGTTACCTTTCTTAAGACTCTCTTTAAAAACTTCTCTTGAATACATATATCTTAGTCAGCAAACACATATCTTAGTCGTAGAAAGGTGCCCACACGTGAGCACAGTATGACAATTTTGGCGTTACGAGGGCTTCATAAAGGCATAGGTATTGGGAGGCATCTTGTGATTAAAATGCCCTCCGCATAAGATTGCTCAGTCGAGAAGCAGCTCTTGCTGAATCGGCAATGTGCGTTTAACACTTCATTGAACGTAACTTCTGGGTCCTTGTAGGATTTTACCTCAGGTGTAGGGAAATATTTTAGCCATACGTGAAGTTGTCGGAAGCTGTCCTCAGAACCGCGCATTTCAGAACTAAGATCACCATATTACTTAGCTCACACCAGGTGGCAATAGTATTAATTAACTCAAATGTTGAGCAAAGATTATATACAGAAGTGGGCCCAAGCAGGAGCCAGGCGCCTAAGAGTGACACCAAGCCAGCATTCGAGGGTCAATTTTAAGCGCTGCATTTTAAAATAAAATCCAGTGGTTTACATATTAAGATCAAATAATCTTATGGTTTACCCTGAGCTGCCGGTTTGCTGAGAGGAATCACGGTCATTTTTTGTGCACAGCCGTCACACCAGACTATTTAACAGACTTGGAGACTATTGTTTCCTCGAAGTTTCGTGTAAAGATCATTGCCAGAGGTTCCGCAAGGGCCAAGGCCAACTCGTGAAAGGAAATGGGCGGAAATCCGTCGGGGGTCAGACTGCACTTTTTCTTTGTTTCACGCAGCTTCGTCTAGATAAGCTGAGGGGTGAATATGACGTCATTTAGGTAGGTAGCGACCTATTAGTTTGCTTGGCCGCTACGGGCCTGAGTCGCCAGACTGTATGTATACAGTTTAGAAATTACGTCTTGAAACTTCTGATTTCTCAGCGTCTTTCACAGCTATGTGGTCGCCACAGGTAACGAGAGCTACCTGTCTAAAGATTTAGACGCTTTTTGACGTAGCGGAAACGCTTCGGGTCTCTGGGATCCAGCTTCTCTTCTTCTAAACGGCGACAACGAGATGATGCGCGATTTGGTTTACGGGGTAGCCGTAAGCGTGATTCCTCAGACAGTCCTGAAAAATCACGGCTTAGACGAGCGGAGAGTCAAGCGATGTATTCGTTGTTAGAATACGACCGGGTAAAACGCTACGACGAGAAATGATCAATAAGGTCCAAAGAGATAAGGTTTCATATTAGTCGTCGGTGAAAAGACACGTGGAGATAATTTGGCGCCAATCAAAATACATCAGATTTGACCAAATTGCGTCGTAATTAGCCTTCATGTAGTTAACCCTTGGTTGCAAGAGCATGGATGATTTGCCTGTAACCAGTTTAAAATAGACGGCCATGTGATCAGAATAAACATGCAAAGGGCGAACATTGATGTAAGCCACCATATCCTTGTTGTCAGTAAGGGTAAGAGCCACAACAGTGCCACTTTTTGGACAAATTGGGAAGGTGACAAGTTGAGTTAGACTAGATTCAATGCAGAACGCCGTAAACAAATGCTCCAGTTAGAGTCAGCGGTTTCCAGTAAATAGACGGAAAAACGGGGTAATCGATTTGGACAACTTATTTTAGAATTTTACAGAATAATGCCATGCGCTGCCTAAGATAAAATGCCGACCCAGTTGGAAACAACTATGCACAGATCACCCGGTGACGCAATGTTGAGTCACACATAACGTTCACAGCAATGAGCTCGGCGGCTGACTGACCATGTTACCCTCGCAGCAGGTTAGCCCAATTTTCACAAATATGCAGATGTCGCCTCCGATTCGTTCAACTCGATATTTTCGAACGATCGAGTAGTGACCACTAAGAGTTCGGCCGACGATAGGTTGTCGGTGGCCTACGTCTTAGTAATACAAATGATGTTAACGTGGTGGAGCGCGGTTTACGACTTTAGGGAATCGCAAACTCCCCCTTTTCTAAGCAATGTGGCGCTAAAAAGTAGGTACGTGATGAGCTTTTTTGAGGTTGGTTACGTAGCTTGGGAATTTATCCGGTCGAGGTCCAAAGTAACGTGGGGCTGAGAAGGCGCATCACCAAAAAAGTTTGGGGTAGTACATTTGTGACAGTTACTGATAGTGATAGTAGATTTAGTAAACATTTCGTTTTTATTTTCTTTATGTAAAACTTATGTTTCTCTGTATCTAACGCGTTTTTATTTGTGCGAATTTTGCACAGGATTGTACACCAAAAGGGAAAGACATTTTATAAAAACGGTTATTTGACGTATGCTCGAAAGCCGATGTTAATTTTTGAGCCTAGTATGTCAAATGGTAGCCTGACGGATAAATTTACAACCGTAAACTTTGTTGCCATAGTTTATTTTAATCTGGATGGCACGCCGCGGAAGAATGTTCGAAAGAAAAGCCTCTTTGTGAATGTCACCGTGAACGAATACTTCTACAGCGGGTAAGTTGCTTGTATGCTTTATATTAGGCATTCAGATGGTGATAACAAAGATCAGTTTTGGCTTCATAAATAAACGCGATGTATGAATAATAACGCTAGCTGACGAACCCTCAGCATAAAGTCGACTGAACCAGATAGTGGCCTTACGTTTTAATGCTAGATTGGAATCTAGATCTTGCCACTTTACGTTCTGTTGCAGTAAATTTTCAGGAAAACGGTTGCAGGCTTCATTGTAGGAAGTGGTACACCGCCTAGGTCAAGTTCTCCAGCGGCTACATGAGCGCGACATAGATGGACTTCAAAGGGGACTAGTTTTGTTTTGCCTAACTTCAGTCCTAGTTAAAGAAGATTTTCTCTTGATCGGGAACACAGCAGGTCGGCTGGCGCGCGTATTGACGTAAAGTCGTCGATTAAGAGGTGGAAAATGCTTTACGCACACCCTCCGATGTTAATGGAGGGTAGTGTGGGACTAAACGGCGGGGGGAGAGTATAATACTCGATCCAATCCGGTCGTGCTACCCACTAAAAACTACATCTCTCACCCTCTCCTGGTTCAGAATTGAGAACCATTACCTTGAGACCAGGAGAGGGGAGTCTCATGCTGCGACCCTTTCCTTAGTCTACGAGTGTGTCCCAAGCAGGGAGTGGGTCCTGCCCGGGAGTGGACACTAGAAGCGAGTTGAATTGCGATCTGCGGCAATCTTCCTGGCAAAACTTATCACGCATAAGCCCATCTAGGTATAGGATCCCAGCGTGCCAGTCCGCTGTCAACTTAAGCATGTTGGCCACGATGGTCGTAGTCGGGCTACCTTTGTGGGCATAGGAGGACCCCTGCGGTAGGCCGCAAGGGCCTTGCAGTCCTCTACGATGTGCGCTGCGCCATAGGGTGCGCCTGTAAAGTAAAGTTTTCGGGCTGACCCTCAGCCAAGATTTAACGTCCACGGAACTGTTTTTCACATTGCTTCATAGACGGACCCCCATAAATACAAATGTGCAACGGTGGGGCTCGAACCCGCGCACCTATGTGTCTCCTCCAGTTGCGAGGCGGAGACTTAATCCACCACGCCACCGGGCTCGACAGGGTGCGCCTGTAGTGCAGAGAACGCAGATATCTGTATTCGCCTTGCCTGTGCGAAAAAGGTACGACTGGAATTGTCCGTGCCCTGTGAGCACTATCACGGAGTTATATGTAAGTGTTTTCTTGAGCTTATACCAGGTTTTGAGGTCGGTGATTGAGCTTCTTGTCCAGGCTCCTCTGGTATCCCCAGTCCACCACATAAGTCTACCTTGCGCTTGCTTTTTTCTTCGGCAATGTCCCATGGCATCTGGCAGGCGAGCGCCAACAGGGCGTCCGTCGAAACAGTCCGATACGCCCGCGTGACCCGAATGGTCATCGCTCTTTAGGATGTTCGTATCATGCGCCGTGCCTACAGCGGCATACAGAGCAATGGCCTCTACCACGGCCGCTAGGAGCAGTGCGTCGCGTGCGTCGCGCCCCCTCGCGAGGAAGGATGCGTGCAAGGTTGGTGGAGACTTTCGTGATCTTCTGGATGATGCTCTGGGTGTCGATTGACTTCTGTGGGGCGCCCCTCCATCTCAATTGCTGCATTTAATCTTTAAGACAAGGCTTTTCGCCTTAGAGAAGGAAGACGAGTCAGTGAAGCCGGTTTCTTGCTCCTACACCTTACGCAGATTGGCTGCAAAGATTGCCTGTAACCGAACCAGGAATAAGATTCACAAGGCGACGGGCCCCCACCAGCTTGGCTTTGCCGTATCAGCTGGAGCCGAAGCCGCAATACACACCGCCCGAACTTTTATCGATTCAGACATGCTTCCTGAGGTCCTCGTGTAGCTTAATTTTAAGAACGTCTTTTACTCTGTAAAACGGGTTTACCTCTTGAAGGCGGTCGCGACACACAGCGACATATAACGCACCACGTCAACCACGCGTGTTGTAACCTTTCTTATTTGGTCCTCCTAGATGATGTTATAACTTTGGCGACGGGGCTACAATAGGGTGATCCTTTGCGCTCCCGTGTTTTGTTGGAGCATAAAAGAGCTACTTAACTCCCTCAACGGCCCACTAAACAATTGATGCCTGTATAATGACGTCTGGGGGGCGATGCCGACATAGTTGCCCACGACGTTCGGCGCGTGCCTGATTTTCGTAAGACCTCGGGTTTGAAGCTAAATCCCGACAGGCCATAGTGCACAGACCACCAGGCCTTCGTATCCTTCAGGTCCTATTGCCGGGAGTTAGTTTACATTCGAATATGACCTGGATTTTCTGAAAGTCTCCCTCTGGCCGTAACGGATCCCACGCGCACTTGAAGAGTGGCGCAATAAGCCAAATGATGTTGCTGACAACATTGCCCCGCTTGGTACTCACTGCGCTCTCTTTTTACTGTAATCTTTGTTGTCAGCTACCAGGGTTACCCATCTTCTCCGCGAAGAGCGAAGAGCCGCCCGGATCTAATAGGGCGGTTGGTTGATCGAAACGAGTTGACTTTAGACACCCTCGAGTCTTTTCTTACTTCATCGCTGGCACGTTCCGCTCGAAAACAAGTGCAACTAATCTTGAAAGAGGACCTGGGGATCCCGGATCCGCTCGTCTCCGCTGGGCGAGCGACAGTCTCCTCCTAATTCCGATACGAGAACAACGCTATCGCACTCTTAGACGAGGCTGATATTGCTCAGTACAATAAACGCAAGATTACCTACATAAAATTCAAACCCTAGCGTTCGAGACCCTGGGCGGCCCAGGCAACGTCAGCTTTCTGCAGCTTCTCCCGCTGTCGTTGCTGCCGCTCAGCCGCTTTCTTCCTGCCGTTGCTGGCGCTGTTGACACCCTCTTGGCCACGTCTGTGAGAGGCGTCTGCGGTTGCACTAGGTGTCTCTGCTTCCCCTGGCACTGTTGTTGCTGTTGGTTTTGTTCACCAACAGTACGGGTGACGGTGGACGCACCTGAGACGTTAGAATCAATTACGAGCTTGGCGGGAAGTTTTTCTCGTTTTCTACTCCCGATGTGCCTATGTTGTTCCTGGTGGGGCGGGGACGAAGCTGGAAGACTATTTGCTCAAGCTCCGACACTCGGACTGTATTTTGCCGCTGCGAGACGGCTAATCCGCAGATCTCAAACAGGATGCCGTTTGGGCGGGCGCCTTCCAGTTCAGGACATCCAGGGCACCGAGCGGGCGGGTTTGCCCTTACACCGGTGCGCGGTGATGACCACTTTACATGGGCTACACATACAAGACAAAAAGGTCACTGGGTCCACTCAAACGAGCTCTTTATCACGGAGCTACATGCGAAATACGGTTCACTACTGGGCGCCGCCATCTTGTCCAATTCCATTGTTTTTAAAGATTGCAGAATGCAAACATACTGGATTCGAGGCTGTATGAAAGTTTGTTAGTCCTAGCAGAGAAGAAAACAAAGAAAAACAAGTTACAGCAAGAAAAAAAGAACTGTTTGTAGTCCTTGGCGCTCTAGCTTGCAGCTCCTATGTTGCCCTGACCAAGCAGTACTATTAGCACAGCAGACCTACCAGCAGTCCTACCACCTCGTTTCCGTTTCTCGCTCGATTACGTACCAAAACGTACCAAAGAGAGGTGTGGTCAAGTAAAAAGACCTGACTTCTGGTTTCCTTATTTTGATGAGTTACCATAACGCCTGCACATATCCAGCCTGCACAACTTCAACTGCAGTTTCATTAAAGATAATTTGTTAGCTAGTCTTGAAAACGGTTCGTTAATTAATCACGTTTATAAGGGTAAGCAACGTCATTAGGCAAGTTGGAGTGTGTGCTGTTTAAAAACTTCTAGGGCAAATTACATTTTCAGTGTTGCTGTCAATGACGGCATTTATGACACATTGCCGAAAACTCACGCCAATGGGCGTGAGTGTTCAGCCGCCACAGGGACTACATGACGCTACTAGCGTTTACAAAGTACTGCTGTAGAATTGTGAGGGTTTATCTGGGGCACTATGCCTAGCACCAGACTAGCACCGTTTATCTTATACTGTGCACATTGTAGTCCTAATTGAAACCTGTTTTACAGAGAGAACTGCATTTCCACAAATTGCAAAGGTCCCATCTCTTGACAAAGCTTTTTGTTAAAAGGACGAGGTAATATAGTAGGTGAAACATCAACCTGCCTACAAACAGGGTTGCTTCACATGTAATGCGTTTGTCGAGATAAAAGATGGTTAGCGCCCATCGCAGGTAAATTCAACCCCGCAATGGTTTTCCTGCTACCTCTGTACGACAATATCAAGGCAGCCGATGTTATCAGTGCGGGTTTGGCAGGTTAACCTGATGTTGCCTACACTGATATGCAGCGACTTCACTTTTCGTATAGACACTGCCGCTACTAACGGAAAGGACGATGAGCTGACAGAAGATCTGAGTAGCAGAGGTCTTTTTTTTTACTGCTGCAGAAACCTCTCAGCATTACTTTGGGGGATTACGGGAATCCAGACGGACATGCGCCACCCTAGCCATGGTGACTAGTCTGGGACTCGCAAACCCAGTAAACCCGCTTCCCCCCACCCCCAGGGATTGGTAACTGCGTAGGCATTGCTTTGAATCCATGGAAGTGGTGTTGCACCAACTTCTACATTCTACTCCAATCTGGCATCATCCATCGTCTCATGTCTGCCTTGGTACAGACATGAGACTACAGCTCAGACGCGTCAGCCAGACCGTTAACGCCTTCCACAGCTCCGCCACCTGGGGATGCGTTAAGAGTCATCGCCTGGAGCGTCCCTGGCTGTCCCTGCCTAATCCCAAGGCTGGTTCGCCTTTGCTGCCTATTTCCCTTTTTTTCCCTGTCACCCACGGGCGCTCCCTCTCGACTGGATCGGGGGCTATTGTTGAAACGAGCTTTCCTGGCAGTTTTCTTGGCCACCTTTAAGGACATGATAGTCTCGAAGAAGGCACAGGACTCCCTCCACGCCTTCGCCGAAGTCAGCATGTGTGCTACAACCTTCTTGATCGGCTTTCTTCTCACGGTGGTCGCACCCGCGTCTCTGGCTTCTTGGAGGGCCGGACACCGCAGAACTGTGTGCTCGACATCGTCCGTCTCACCCGATCTGCATAACGCGCAGATGTCAACACTCGCCTTGTTAATTCTTACCATGTACGTTTGGAACTGGCCGTGCCCGGTCAGCACCTGTGTCGTACCATAAGACAGCTCATTGTGGTTGCAGTCGTACCACGCCTTCAGGTCAGGGATGAGGTCTCTGGTCCAGCTCCCCGCGGGCAGCCTCCGAGGGTCTCCCGGCTGCACTGCGACCCATTCTTCATGCCACCGGGCGATTGTCCTCGATCTAGCCGTTGTTAAGTCTAGATCGCCATCCTTCCATCTTTCGGCCCGTTCACTTGCCAGCAGATCCCATGGCAGCATCTTAGACAGGACCAAGGGGGCCGCGGTCGACACCGTGCGGTCAGCCCGGCAGACACGAATGGCTACCGGCCGCTGTGACGATCAAAGCGCTCTCCTGTTTCTTTGTGTCCTCAGCGCCATGTCTGCCCACACTGGAGCCGCGTATGGCGCTACCGACTCTGCTACACTGGCCAGCAGGCGCCGTCTGCCTTCTGTGCAGCCAGGCCGGCCGCGACTCTGTGGGCTTTACCAGCCGTATGCTGGATATGCGCCGATCCATTGAGACTTTTGTCGAGCACCACTCCGAGATACTTTGCTGTCCGAGCAAGCTTGACGGGATGACCGTTTAGACGCAGGCAGATGTTCCGGGTTTTCTTCCTGCCTGTAAAGTACATTGCTTCCGTCTTGTGCGGGGCCAGTCTTAGAGAATGGTCTTCCATCCACTCTGCCATCTGCTCCAAGGTTTCATGAGCGGCATACTCCAGGGCCCCAGTTTCCCGTGCCGTGATAACCAGCGCCAAGTCATCGGCATAGGCCACCATCTCAACACCCGCCGGTAGGTCCGGCAGCTCGAGGACCCCGTCATAGGCTAGGTTCCACAGAATCGGCCCTAAGACCGACCCCTGAGGAACCCCCGCAGAGATCTCATACTCCTGACCGCCGGCCGACAGCCTTCTTTCCGATAGGCAGGACGAAAATATCCGGCGAATGTATGGCGAAATGCCCTTGCGCCTCATTGCATCCATGGCCACCTCCCAGCTCATCGAGTTGAAGGCATTCTTGACGTCCAGGAGAACGAGCACAACGAAGTCTCTTGTTTTCGGGGTCCTCGTTAACTGTTCGGTCGCCCGTTGCAAAACCCGTATAAGGGCTCCAAGCGTGGACTTTCCCTTACGGAAACCGTACTGGGCGTCTGAGAGGGCCCCTTTGAACTCAATCTTAGCGTTGAGCCTCTCAACGATAACATTCTAATATCTTGCCCATTGTGTCAAGAAGACATATAGGCCGGTAAGCAGAACTACTTGCTAAAGCATTGCTCTCTCCCGTTGGTTTAGGGATTAGGACCAGGTTGGCATTTTTCCACAGCCGCGGAAATCGCCCTTCTCTTAGAAGACGCATAACCAGTGCTTAAAACAGCTTCGGCCATCGCTGCACCAGTAGTTTCGCCGCTCCAGGAGGTACTCCATCCGGGCCGGGTGCTTTACCGGGTGTCAATCGCTGCCATGCTCGCTCGACTTCCTCCAACGTCACCTCGGGAATATCTTCTTCAGCAACCAGAGGCTCCTCCCCGTCGCCTCTCCACCAGTGAAACGGGAACAAGCTATGAACCTGATCCTTTAGAACATCCGGCGGGGGTCTCGGAGAAGGCGCCCGAAGCTTGTTCATAACGATTCGGTACGCCAACCGCCACACGTCTTTCTCCACGTCCTCTGCCAGCTGTTTCCACGCCTGTACCTTACTCTTCCAGATGAGGCCTTGAAGGTCCTTGCGGGCAGCTCTGTAACTTTCCAGGAGTGTGGCCGATTGCTCGTCAACGTCTAGCCCCCTCTCCCCTCGGTTCAACCTTCCACTCAGCCAGCTGCGTTGCCTAGTATACGCCCTGTTTAGCCTTGTGCATAGCTTTCTTGCTTCCCCGATCACTTTGCTCCACCAGTAAACGGACCGGTGCCGTCGGGCACCTTCGCCGTTCGGGTGGGGCGGGCCAGCCTTTGTACATGCGGCACTGAGTGTTTCAATGAGTCGATTTCGTCTACCGTTCCCACTCCCATTGTCCGACACCTCGCGTCGATCTCCTTTACTAGCGCTTCCTTTTCTAGCTGTCTCATCTGCCACCGTCTGCTCCGGGTAGGTGATGCTGGAAGCGTCGCGGTTGGGGCTCGTACCTCAAAGCAGATGTAGCGGTGGTCGCTGTGGTTATGAACTGTATCGACCCTCTACCCGGTTATCGCCGTGAATGCCCGTTCGTTGGCAAGCGTGAGATCTACGTGGGATTCCCTCCCTGCCCGTGAGAACGTCGGAACGTCCCCGTCGTTGACAGCCATAAGCCCCTGCTCTGCCATCCATTCCAGTAAGATTTGTCCTCTTTCCGAGGTGTTACGACTACCCCATGCAGTACTGGCCGAGTTGAAGTCCCCGGTAACAATCAATGGTTTTCCCTCGTGCGTGCCTAAGCTACGGCCTAGTTGACCCAGGAAAACCTGAAATTCCTGTATCTCCCTATTAGGTGAAAAATAGCACGAGTAGAGAACACCCACCCCGTCTAATTCCACCCACGCTAAGCCACTTGAGGTTCACCTGAAGTATTCTAATCATTAGAAGTACCATTGACTTCCCCTCCCTTGGCTGTGGCGCCAGCGACAGCGGCGCTGATGGCAGCACGCCCTCTCCTGCTGTAACCTTCGCTGTCCGTAGTCAATTGTTTAGCTTGTTGCGCTGTCGCTTCTTTTCGGCCGCTTCCTGGCGCGCCCTAGCCTCCTGCTCAGATGCTTCTCTCCGCTTCCTTTCACACTCGAACTTCTCGAGGTTACTCTTACGAGCAGCCTCTTTCAGCTCCTCAAGTTTTGTTGCCAGCACTGGGCATTTGCTTGACGAAGCCGAGTGCCCGTCGACTTTGCAGATATAGCAATGCCCGGTTTCGCTAGTGCACGCACTAAGGAGGTGCCCGACGTCGGCCTTGCGCTTTCTTCAGTCTTTAGCCATGTGGCCTTGCTTCTGGCAGTTAAAGCATGTTGGTACGCTAAACAAATCCCGGCACGTGGTGTTACCGATCTGCAGGTGCTTCATGTCGACTAGTCTTTTTGCCGCCGCAGTCGGGAGAACGACAAGACACTGATATCGCCCTGTCCTGCCGGACCGCAGGTCTTCTGTGCGCATGCGCATATCTGCCGGCATGCTCAACTCTCGCCTGATCGTTTTTTTGATGCTGTCGCTGTCCGCAAACGGGTCCACGTCTCGCAGTACGATCGTCTTTGGCGGTCCCCCAGAGTCTCGGCAATCAACCTTTGTGTTGATCGATTGTGCTAGCGTCTCAGCAACTGTGCCTGTTGATGCCTTTGTGCCGGTCACTCTAACGAGAACGTCCCCACTTTCGGTCGTGGCTAGTCCTCCGCGCGCGGCCAATACCACGCCCGCCGCTCTGAGGTCTGCATTTTTTCGCACGCTCATGAGCGTTTCTGCTGCAGTTTCACCCTCAATCTTCCTTACCCGGACAGTGGTATGGGTTTTGCCGCTTTTAGTAAGCTTTTGCCTCTTTTGGTAAGCTTCGATCCGCGGGCGGTGTTCTAACAATGAGTTCGACATCACAGTCGAGTACCCGACAGCACGCCTCAGAGATCTGAGGAATCGTGTAGTCTCCCAGCTCCTCGGTCACAGCCACAGCTGGTGCCTCCTCCCGCCTATCTACATTAAGGGTATGCAGGAGTCTACCAAAAAGCCTAATTAAGTCGGCCGAGGTCGCCTCCAAGGGGACCATCCCGGCCACTAGCGTTCGTGACGCCTCCGGGGGACTCTGGTGTATTCCCTCCGTCTCCCCTTCTTTGTCTATCTCGCCGTCGCCGACGACCTCAAAGTCGCTTTTGCATCTAAGTGCCGCCACCTTTCCTGGTTTAAGGTCGGCCAGCGCTGCCGCACCGGGAAACTGAGAAAGCACATGTTCCTCCTGATGAGTCCTCTGTCTCTCTCCGATCCCTTCATCAGAATGAGTCCTCGCGCTTCTCTAGGGCTCCCAATCCCCCTATGGGTTAGCTTCACCCTTTTGAAGCATCTCTCTGGCCATCTCTTTAACACTATGCGTGCCGTCTGCTCTACGTCGTTGTTTCGGGTTGCCGCTTCCAAGGCCGTGTCGATCGTTGCAGCCGTCTCGGCCTCTCTCGCCTCGATCTGCTCCTTATCGAGCTTCTGATTACATTTCGAACACAGTGAGTTTCCGTGCAGCTCGAGCACCCTGTTCACCCCAGCAAGCTTCGGACTTCTTCCTTGAGCTCGGCCTTAGCCTTTAGTAAGGCGTCTGCCTCATTGTTGCTCGAAGCCTGCGTGAATGTCCGCCTGAGTTCTGATAGCTCGATCTCGAGTGATTCTACCCGCTTTTTTTGGCTTCGAGCTTTCCCATCCACTCACGGTCTCTCTGTTTGGAAGACGCTTGTATTTTAGGGAAAACTTACCTACCTGCCCAACGGCGTCCTTAATAACATCTGGGTATGCGGGTATCGCACGATTAGTTGACTCAACACCTTGGACCAGGTGCGCGTCTGCTCGGCAGTTCCGTCTGCGTCTTTAGGCTCAATTCTTCTCATTGGCTAAACCTTTACAGGCAACTCAGGCACGGTTCTGACCCCGCCCTTAGTCTTTGACTAAAGATAATCCAGCCATGGTCCGTTATCCTCTAAGCCCCCATCATTCTCGTTACACTCATCATCACTCGCGTCTGCAGGTGTTTCAGTCCTTCGTCTTCGCTTCGGGGTTTGTTTCGACGTCTTTTCCGTGATCTTCCCGCTCTTCCCTTTTTTCTCCTCGTTCTCTTTCGTTGTCCATTGCCTGTTTTCCCGCACAGTTTTGGTCTCCCTTCACCACTACCTGCGTATTTCACATCCTCCCCGCAGTCATCCTCTGAGCTGTAGGTGTGTATGAACACTCTCCCCAGAGCTTTCTTCGGTTGGCTCTCTTCCATTCTTCCCTCGCTCGTCTCTGTCGTTTCCGTTCTTTCGCCTCCATTTCCTTGCGTTGGCGTCCTTTGCGTCAGCCCCGAGGGGGCGAATATCGCCGGCATTTTTCGCCTATTGTCCCTACCCTGGGAGCTCATCGTGTTTGAGCTTGACACAATGTCAAGGTCGCTCAAACCCTACGCCCTAATGCGCCGTCTGTATTTTCCCGACCAATCCCTCTCTCCGTGGACCAAGCAGGAGACTTCCTAGAGCGTCTGGTCCAACGGGTACCTATATAAGGTGGGACCGTTCTCGTGTTGCAGCCTCAACACTGGTCGCAGGAGGCCAGCAGAGGGCGCGATCAATTCCTAGAAGCACCGCTCATTGGGCGAGGGCACTCACCGACCTAAAGCGCACCTAGCGGCCGAAATCCCAACTTGCCTGCGTCACTCGTCTCTCAGCCTCGGAGGTCGGCGAACGCACAGACGACACCGTCCTTTAGTTGTGCAGCCGTTAGAAATCCAAATTTGAATCCGCGGCGGACCGTTCTGAGTCCTCCAACCGCTGCGCGGGTGGTTTCGTTTTGCTTCACTCTACCGAAAAGGTTTTGTTTGAACTTCACGGAACACAGCTCCTTACCACTCCGTTTCACGCCACGCAGAACACACCAAAATGGTCACTGAGTTTCACACACATCACTATGGTATGCCACTCTCTAGGTTTACCGGCCTGTATTCACCCAAGCAAGCGTAAACCCTCGGAGCTCCGTCGACACACGTCCGCACTCTTTGGCGCCAAACAAGCAACACAGTAGCAGAGGTCTGCATTGCGCAAATAAGCGTTATCCAATCACGTTTGTTTGCCAAGGCGGAAGAAGCACTACCCGGCCTTCTGTTCCATAATCTATAGAAATGTTGACTACTGCGATAGTTTTCTTCCTTTGGTAATCCTTGCACGTAGAGCTTTTATTTAATTTACTACCGTAACCATTTTCTTGTCTCGCAGTGTACCTTTTGCAAAGCGGCTTTAATTTTTTTTTATATATATATTTTTTAATTATTAATTTTTTTTTTACGTTTTTCCGTAAGGCTTCTGCCCGTGTACGGTTTTTTCATGTCATGGCTAATGTTTAATCC
Source organism: Dermanyssus gallinae (assembly GCA_003439945.1). Lineage (NCBI taxonomy): Eukaryota > Metazoa > Arthropoda > Arachnida > Mesostigmata > Dermanyssidae > Dermanyssus > Dermanyssus gallinae. The sequence continues at coordinate 59,704 of QVRM01004006.1, forward strand.
ACTCCGCGGCATTTACCTTGTCTAAATTGGAAACCATTTTACCAAACCAATTCAAGAGTGGCCGGTCTGGGTCTCGAACCCAGGCCTCCCGAATGCAAGGCAAAGGCTTTTGCCACTAAGCCATCTTGCTCGGTATGTGTACTATATACTATAACATTTTTATTTGCTTATATGCAAGAGGCAACAATTGTCTGTTGGTGGCTTTCAAGTTTTTACCCTTTCGCGACAAAGTGCGGATACTCTGATCGTAGTAGTCCTTCTCGTCTGTTGTATTTTTTAATGATATCTGCGTTTTCTAATGCGGGAGTATCTAGTGTAGTGTGATTATTATTGACTTATGTTTACAACTTAACGATACCAATTGAATTGCCTAAGGGTACCACGTGACTTTAGTGCATCCCCTGGTCGATTCTAAGATGGCGTTTCCCCTTTTCGGTCTGTCCCTGGTGTTCTTCATTATTCTTATTCTTTTTCGTTCTTTCTAGCACTAATACGCAGGCGCTTCAAAAGCTTAGTTGGAGGCTTTTGGTGAGCGTTACTTATTGCACACCCATCAACTACAAACAACCTTGCCCAATTTTCGAGTGGGTTAATGTGCCCACATGCCAGAGATGCCAAAGAGTTGGGCACCAGGCACGGACATGCACGTTTGAGTTGGTGGCAATCAAACGCTGCCATAAATGCGGCGAACTGGGTCACATCTCAAATAGATGCACAAAGGACCCCTCGTCCTATAACTGTGGAGTTTGCCGAACACGCTGACCAACTCCTCGGTATGCCCAAACTACTGGTCTAAAATAACAGAGGCCAGACGCGAACGAGGCGGCCTCGGGTTATCCGTTGCAGCTCTCCCAGACCCGACTTCCCACCCAAAATCCCCACCGAACAACGTCCAAGATGATCCAGATCACACAGTAAACGCGCCTGCTGAAGAGGACGATGGTTTTAGAAGACGCATACGGTCACCGACAATGGACCAACAAGCCGCTAAGTCTCAAAACTCCAATGACGCAACTTAAAGTAATCTAAGTAAACTGCAATAGAAGTCGTGCTTCCATATAATGCTAGATGAGATTGGGAAGAAAAGAGGAGCGGCTATCTCTCTTATAAGTAAGCCAAATGTTAGGCTGGCCGAAAGAAATCTATCAACATGGGTGGTAGACGACCGAAGAAACACGTGTATAATTCAAAGCACGCTAAATTGCTATAGAGAAACGGACACAGGTGTGGCTTCATCTTTCTTATGGGTTGACATGGACGGGATTGACCGCTTTTACTCATGTTATAGCAGCCTCAACGGAACGCTCGAGGACCTCGTAGGAATGCTACAAGACATGGAGTAGTCAGCTAAGAGCTGCTCACTGCCCACTGGTAGTTTTTCTGGAGATTTTAATGCTGCTTCAACTACTAGGGTGTCTACCAACGCTAACAGAAGAGGTACAGTGCTGCTAGAATGGCTAGCGGCGGGGGACATGGCTGTCCTGAACAAGGGCTCGAATCCTACCTTCCACCGCCGGGGAATGGAATCGCACCTAGATCTGACAATCTGCAAACGCGAGCATGCTTTTAAAGTTTTAAACTGGACCGTACTGCTTGACGAAGAAAATCTAGCGACCACTACTGTATAGAATGTGACGTCAGTAAAGCAACCACCTTAACACCCTCTCCGATTTTAACAAGGACACTAAAGTGGAAGCCGCAAGATAACAAAATGCTCCGGGCCAAGCTGACAAACATTTTCGACAAGAGGGAAACCCCAGTGCGCCCGGACTTGCAAAACATGCTGCAAGAGGTCTGTAGCAAGCCGTTCAAAGACCGCGGACACTCTATGCCCTACAGGTTTGCCTTACCAAATACTGGTGGAACGAGGAAATTGCGTTAGCCCGTAGACGCTGCATCTGGGCCAGAAGAAAGCCACCAGGGCAAGGCGCAGCAACATAAATGTGTGTCGTACAATGCTTTGCAGAAGAGCACGGCCTCCTCTCGCCAAACACAATATGGATTCCGGAAGGGCCGATCAGTCCTATCAGCGA
>QVRM01004008.1:0-59018 GCA_003439945.1 Dermanyssus gallinae
GTCTTCACTAACAACCAAGACAGCAATGAACGGCAGACCGGACGACGCTGCCGGGCGGCGACCGATACCGCTACGAAGACTAAGAGCAAGTTTTCTGGAGTGCGACAGCGTTTTTGATATATACGCACAAAAGCGGATATGTGTGTAAATCCGAAACGATCATCATCTTCGGCGGCCGGAGTTGTATGAAACTTGCAAAATTTCGAACGAAGGTCAGGCAGGACCACAAAACCGTACGGCCGTACAAAATGCCCGTTGTCTGCCAGCAGCTATAAAATGTAAAAAAAAACAACAAAAAAAACAACAACCAAAAAAAATATATATATATATATATATATATTATAAGTCTAACTACAAGAAAGCGATTTTTATAGCGCGCTCGTACGAGAGAAATTATTTCATATTCATGCGAACACACACACTATTGTCTCAGACTCACATATTAAGTAAGTGCCGGCGTGTAGTGAAGTCGTGAAGAGAGCAAAAACAAGGAATAACGCTGACACGTATATTAATTTTGCAAGTTCCGTTTATTACTTGGCATCGATCAGGAACATGATCATGGATGACGCAGAGACGGAAATAATTATAACGATAGCGAGTAGGGTGAGGAATGTTCTGTTGTTATCTAGGCCGAAGATGACATCGTTTGCGTACAAGCTACTTTCTGTGTGAGTGCGGTTTAGGTATAATATATATGCATTAAAAAAAAAAAAATATATATATATATATATATATTAAAAAAAAAAATAAACAAATATAAAAAAAAATAAAAAAATATATATATAAACAAATATTAAAAAAAACAAAAAAATATATATATAAACAATTATAAAAAAAAAAAAAACATATATATATATATATATATATATATAAACAAATATTTAAAACATATATATAAAAAAGCGAGTAGAGAAAGGGTGATGAATGTTCTGTTGTTATCTAGGCCGAAGATGACATCGTTTGCATACAAGCTACTTTCTGTGTGAGTGCGGTTCAGGTATAATAAATATGCATAAAAAAAAACAAAAAAATATATATATATAATTAAATAGTAAAAATATATATAAACAAATATTAAAAAAAAATAATATATATAGTATATACAAATATAAAAAACAAAATATCTATATATAAACAATTATAAAAAACAAATATATATATATATATATATATATATATATAATATTAAACAAATATTTAAAACTATAATATATATAAAAAAGCGAGTAGAGAAATTATCATCATGGTAGCGAGTAGGGTGAGGAATGTTCTGTTGTTATCTAGGCCCGAAGATGACATCGTTGCATACAAGCTACTTTCTGTGTGAGTGCTGTTTTTTTTTGTCATCAGTTCTGTCTCTAGGTATAATATATATGCATAAAAAAATATATATAAACAAATATTAAAAAACAAAAAATATATATCTAAACAAATATATAATAAATATATATATATATATATATATATATATATATATATATATGTTCAACATTTAATTCCACTATTTTAAAACATATATATAAAAAAGCGAATAGGGAAATTATCATCATGGTAGCGAATAGGGTGAGGAATGTTCTGTTGTTATCTAGGCCGAAGATAACATCGTTTGCATACAAGCTACTTTCTGTGTGACAAGTAAATTGGAATTGCATACTCGTATTCATAAAAATCTAAATGCAAAAATAAATATGTGGATTTATAGATATGCATCCGAAATCGTGTCATGTTTAAAATAATAAATTAGTCAACGACAAAGTGACGAGTGAATATCTGTTTTATAAGGAAAGAAAAGATGCATGTGTTAATTTTAATCACGTCTTTTTACCAACACAATGGTAAGTGTAGTAGGTTTAAATTACTATATCCTCCTTGAAAATATTTGTAAATGTATGAAACAACATACCATTGTAATTGTGTATATAATAAATAACCTTGTTAAAAAAAAACGTCTTTCCACGATGTATTTAAATTTGAGGAAGACAATGTGACGTGATTTATACAAACATAAAGCCGCTGCCCTGAGTTTGCTTACTGTATTCTACAACGTCAGACCAAGGTATCTATTGTTTATGTGTCCTGCTAATTATCATACAATTGCAGTTTACCTTAACATCTAAGCTAGAACCGGCGATAGAGGTCAAGCTTAGCTGATCATCATTACATCTCTTCATTGAATAGATCTTTAATTTCAGTATTAGTAAAACAACCCAATGAAGCACATGAGTGGCCGGCTCTTATAAGTGATGGAGCCTTCTTCAAGCAGAATAAAGTTGTCCCCTGTGTATAATACTTCTATTTCATAGAGCGTATTGTTATATAGTACAGCAACGATGCTTTTCTAGGACATTAGCATGTTATCAAAGACATTTTATTAGATACCAACCAAAAAGTCTTCACGTAAAAACACACCGATGCTCGTTGCAGTGGGAGCTCTCCAGAACGAAAATTCCTTGTAACTGCGTTTAGTCTTTTTCCAAGCTCTTTGACAAATTTTAACGTTTCTTCACCCATGGGTTCGTAAGTTGCTATGGCAATTGGCTGGACGATAAACTGCGGATTGAGTTCTCTGTATTTCGCTAGTTTGCGGTCCTCCGCAAAACAAGCAGAAGTACCAGCTTTCTGGCTTGTTCGAGTGACGTAGCTCCTGGCCAATGTACACGACACGATAACGTCCTATACAAGTAGGCGACCTCTTTCCCAAGGGGTTAGAGTTTTGCCGTCCGGTCGTAACCCACTATTGGCGCTGAGGCCTAGTGGCTCCTTCACAGCCGGCACCTGTGCCCTATGCAGTGCGCGACAGACGACGTCGTTTATTGCATAGTGTCGTGGGTGGCGGCCGGCGCTGTATCGGCACGATAGAGCGTGTACCCCTGTTGTTGTTACGGGGAACCGACACCGGTTGCAAAGATGAGCGGCACAGACCGTCTCCCCCAGCCACAGACCAGACACGATGCGGAGTGTGTTATTGTCCAGGATCGTACCTAGTTGCGGCGAGGGGAGGGCCTGAAGCCACTTGCCACTCATCGTATCGAAGCAAGCTCGTAGTCTAGCCATGTCAGCCGTGGTTTGCGCCTGAGACAGGAGAGAGACCTGTTTTCGCTCTACGACAATGCGGTCGAGAGACTCTTGCGTTGGAGAAACCGGTAGAGCCTCCCACTGCGATTTAAATTCGTCCAGGCTCGTACGCGAAGCCCGTTCGATCACCTCCGATGTACCATCCGGGCCTATGGAAACAATTAGATGTTTAAAATCTGTGATCGAGCCCACGTAGCTCGATAGAGCCAGGCCTTTAGTTGAACGGACACCGAGGCCACCTGCGTTGACTATCAGCGTAGCTTGGGCCCATGCGTTGTCTCCTAGGCGCACATTGGGTAAGCATTCGAGTGTCGTCCGGAAGAGTTCGTCGAAAACGTGGAGCAGGTCATCTCTCTTGTACGAGGGAGAACATCGTAAAAGATAAATTAAACGAGGCGTGGAAAGGCTTTGCCGTAGAAGAAAGCAAATAAACGTTTAGAGAAAAAGGAAAACACTGTGGCTTCAAATATAGATCGGACAGTCTTCATAAACGACGTTTCTAATGCAAATAAGGATTTCTTCTCGTCGGTTGATGTTGCTCAAGGGGTTCAGTTCCCAAAGGTATTTCGAGCGACGTGGTCTCGATAGGTGGCTGTCCATATTTAAAAATATCAGGCTATTATATTCTTACAAACAATGATTCACTGAATGCAGCTTTACTACTAGTTTAGTGCCACCCATATTTTAAAAAAAGATTGCGTCTGTGCTAACTGACTTCCTTTTGGTATCCAGTAGCTCTTCTGAGCGATAGCGCTGTGCCAAAAAAGAACTACCTAATTAAAGATACTTTGCTCAATTATCAATCTATGTTATCTTTAAAAAACTGCTAGTGAGCCATACCTTTGATCTTCTTCAATTCAAAGACTTGTTGGATGAGAGCCAATGTGGTTTTACTAAGGGCAAATCCATGGCAACTTAACCCATCGAAACGACTTAAGATTGGGCCGTTATGGTAAACAATAGGCCGACCTTTGGCTGTAAATGTTTTCGCACGCATTTAATAGAGGAACCTTCGTGAAACTTGTACAAACGCTTAGGTACATGAATGCTGATACTCGCTCTATATAATACATTGCTAGGTATCTTACTTGTAGAGAGTTCTGTGTTCGCGTAAACAATCGCTTTAGTGCGTTTGGCGCGCGCCCCTCTGGCGTTCCTCAATAGAATAATAACGTAGAGCTTTATGCTGATAATCTAAAACTATACAAAAGTTCCAAAAAACCGAGTTCGAAAAAAACAAGTTTGAGAGAGTACCATTGAGACGGCTTCTAAATGGCGTGTGGATAACGAAATGTGTAGTTTCATTAGTGCTGAAATGTGCAGTATCGTGTTCTAAGAAAGCCCATAATCACATGCTACTAGCTAGGGGAGGCTATCCCTCTTTACTTAAATAGCACTAGGGACTCGAGGTTAGTCTCAACGTAGCAGGCGAACGTTGCGGACGCATGTGAGATCGGTCTCGGAAGATATCTTCGGATAGCTAGTACGGGAGACCTTTTCGTCCGTTTCTCTATGCGGAACAGATAGAATTAGTCATTAGGAGCACGCCATGCACAAAACGGAAACTGTTGGTGAATTTTCGTAAATTTTGTGACAACCGGAAGGCTTGCCACGAGGACAGACTGAAGTAAGCTGCGGTCGCATGTGCAGTGAAATCACCAGGAAACTGCAGAAGGGACATCGCAACTCCCTCCCATGGGTGAGTTACATGGTTTCCCATTTCTGTGGAGTTCTCGTGCACTCGTGTGCCTGCCACGGATCGCGTGGTCGCCGTCTTCTTGGTTCGCCACGTCTAAGAGTGCAGGTTTAGCTCATAATGGCTTCTCGGCCCAGCCGAGCGCTGTGTGCCTGAGAAAACGAACGGAGCCTGCCGAAGTTAATGATACTGAAGGGTCGTCTAGGGAGACAGATCCTACAGACCCGACAAATAAACTTAAAAAGAATAAAAAGGAAGGTACAGAGCGGGAACATGGCTACTCGGATAGCATCACAGCTAAGGAATACACCGGCCCGTTTGCTACAACAACAGACCTGGTAACGTCCCTTCACGAATACACGCGGAAAACACAAGGCGTTCATCTTAAGGTAAAGAACGGGGTGAAATCCCTACTCCTGAATGTGAATAAAGCTAAGAGACAGGAGCTGAAGACAATAAAAGAAAGAACTCTTGATTGTAATTGCAGGCTGAGGAAATGAAGGAAGCCCAAAAGAAAGTAATCGATGCCTTGTGAGCAGGTAACCGTTAGCTACTGGCGGAAATGGAAGAAATAATGGCCAATGATGAACAGGTGCCACAAACAAAGAAGGCCTAGTGTCGCTGCCAACTTAGTCAGGCAGATAACATTAATGCCATGATAGGGCCGTGTGACGACGAGCAGGACCTTACAATTTTAGTGGCCACTAATTGGCCAGTTAAGGTATACACACACACTAAACTGACCAAAACGAGCATCGTTAGAGAGAGCCCAGTACGACTTATGATTGTCATGAAGACTCACGGGATGAGAGTGTGATAAGGGACAACATGTCAACTCAGTGCAGCGGGCTTAAAGGAAAGGCGGCTAAGAGACAAGGAGAGGTAATCTCCCGTTACGTCCAAAAAACAGGAGACAGTGGAGAACCCATAAGTAAGGCCTAAAGACAGTGGCATTCTACAGAAAGTGAATATTGGAGAAAACTATTGGAAAGGTAAAGGACATCATAGAGACGAGCAAGCACCATGACCGCGAGAGCAACATATTGTGCTATATGAGTAGCCAAGGGGACCAGCAGGGCGCGAGAAAGCTTCTTGAGTGCCTTTCCCGTAAATTCAATCTAAAGCTCGCGATAACAACGTGTAAAAACGGTAGAAAAAAATATGGGCGAGAAAGAAAAAACAAAAAAGTAGGACTCAGGATCGCCCATTAAATACAGCCATCATTCTGAAGAAACGGGACACGGCAACATATGCCGACATGCTTCAAATTCAGAAAAATGTTGACCTAAACGAACACGGAGGTTTCGTCAACAAATGGCAACAACTCGAAAGCGGCGACTTAAAGCTGACTATTACAGAAAAGGCGGCTGGAGATGCGCTGACCTTTGCGGAAGCACTCTGCAAACACGCGGCTCTTAATGCGGCTAATATCCAAGAATAGAGATTAAGTGTCCGAGGACTACCGGAGGATGAGTCTGAAAAGGAAATGGGAAAAGCAGTCGCGTCACTTGAATGTTTCACCCTGGAGAAGCCCAGAAAAGGACACACAGGGCCTCTGTGCGAAGCGATGCCTAGCAGTTACCGTTCCCTGGGGGTGGGGGGTGTTAGTGGGTTTGTGAGTCCCACACTAGTCACTGGCTGTGGTGACGCATGTACGTCACGATTCCCGTAACCTCCCATATTAATGCTGAGAGGTTTCAGCATCAAAAAGGGTCTCTATCAGTGATGGTTGCCAGAGAGGGCGTCGCACGCAAGTTGCTAGCTATCGGACATATCCAGCTGGACTCGGTGCCACATTTCTGAGTGGGTCACGATTCCCTGCTGCTCACGCTGCCAAGGATCGGGCACAGTACACACGAGTGCGAAAACCAGATAACCCAAGGGTTCATATGTCATATTTGTGGCACATCGGGACATATAGCGCGATATTGCCAAAAGTCATCAGCATGTTATATTTGTAACGTGCTGGGACACGCTGCTAACTCCATAACATGCCCAATCTACAAAGAGAAAATGATAGAAATGAGAAGAAAAAGACCTGGTCCACTTCAAAGATTGAGGAATCCCTACCGGTCGATCCCCAGGTTCTCCCTGCGCCACCGAAGAGTAAGGAGAAAAATGGCACAGAATGAGAACCAGAGGCCACGCTGACCGATCCAGGAAATGAGACGGATATGGACGCTGACATAGATGAGCAAGGCTTTCGGAAGGTCGCCAACAAGAGAAGGCGCAGGCGAAGTCTGGGATCACCACCCGTTGGAACTCCTAAGGTTGCTAAACAAAGAGACGGAGAACCGGGCAGCAGTACTACACAGCAGCAATAATGACCAGCAATAGTATTAATGTGCTGCAGTTAAACTGCAACAGACGCAGGCAGGTTCATCACATGCTAGACGTGATTGCTGTGAGGCATAAAGCTTCGCTGTATGTGGTAAGCGAGCCCAACAAATCCCTGGTTGCGATCAAAGAATGGATTATGGATGTTGTCGCACGTATGTTGGAGTCTCGACAACAGTGGAACAGACTTGCGTGCGTACTAACAGGGATCATGATGGCCAAGGAGAAGGCTGTACGACGACGCGCAACCGACTTCACTGTAAACGATGCGGTTGGCGAAGTTGTTGGCGTGATGGTGGATGTGGTCTCGGCGGCGGTCGATCTAACGAATGGCGCCCAGATTAGAGCTTTGTGAGACCCTGATTTGCAGTAAAAAATAATTTACACAGTTTTAAACAAAAACTGGTGCGGATAGATACTCGATATGTCGTGATAGTATTAGAGACTCCTCCCCCTTAACTGTGAGCAATAATATTTTCACCTATAGAATCCGGTTACGGGGGATGACAGGAGGTATGAGGGTTTTAGCAGGTAAGACAAAGGCTTTGGTAGTCATCGAGCTACCAGCCGGCGAGTAGTCCTGCACAGCGTGCCTAAAAGCATTTCCCCCTCCTGTATAAAAAAAACGAGACTCGAGGTTGCGGTGCCACCGGCACTGGATTTTAGCGCTCATGTCACACAAGATCAACTAATCTTATAACAAATACCATATCTCGTTGTTTTATAGTTTTTATACCATTACAATTTTTACATGAGGCTTTATAATATTTTGGTTGTACCAAAGCTTACCTAGCGAAGTGAGGTTTGGCGGCCTTATTTAAACACAATGGAATGTGTACAGAGGAAGTTTCTTTGTCAAGTCTTATAAAGGTGTAACATGGCCCTTAATTCGACCGTGTTATGCCCTATTCGGGAACTGCAGTCCAAAGCAGATTATCGCATGTAAAATCGCATTATAACTTATTAAATGCATCAACCTAGAATTCGTTTAAATAATTATAGAGGCGGTAACACCATATTGTCAAAAAAATACTCGCGTAAACATGTTTTCGTAGCGGATGGACAGGGCACTGGGAACTTAAAACGCTAACGGCGCAAATGTCGACACACAAACAAGCTCACTGTTTTATGTACCTAGGTAACGGCTTGTAAAGTGTACATGATGTCCCCTCTCTGATAAAATAAAGATGCATTTGTATTGAATTACATTGAAAACCACAGTTTATTCCGGTTCAGGTCTCAGTGAGTACAAGTAAGCTTTATTGTGCGGTCATAGTTCGAGGAAGGATGCCTAAAGTTGATTTCATAACTTTGCAAAGATGGCTTTGCTGTTTCTGTTTTCGAGCCTGTTGATTCCAGGACCTGCGAGAATAAAGATGGCATTCTTCTGCTCTGGCAATTGCCGCTGGCACTGCTTTCACGATACAAAGGATAATCTTATCCAAAATCGGTCGAATAACGCCATCACTATTTACCACTGATAGCCTTTTCCGCTAGTGCTGTCTGATTTCTCTGCGGTTGCTCTCTGCCGGGCGTTGGGTATTTGAATGCCGTTATTATATAAAAAAACGAGACTCGAGGTTGCGGTGCCACCGGCACTGGATTTTAGCACTCATGTCACGCAAGATCAACTAATCTTAAAACGAATACCATATCTCGTTGTTTTATAGTTTTTATACCATTACAATTTTTACATGAGGCTTTATAATATTTTGGTTGTACCAAAGCGTAGTAGCTTACCTAGCGTAGTGAGGTTTGGCGGCCTTATTTAAACACAATGGCATGTGTACAGAGGAAGTTTGTAACTACAAACGACAGACTTAGTTTTGAAAAGTTATCGGACGCGTATAAGTCGGCTACGGGTTGGATACACGGGGCATCTGTCTGCTTTTTATTATGCTGTGCGACATTTTATTTAGCATACCTATCCGATGTAATCTATGTTGGCAGGAGCTCCAGATGGCTTCGCGATTACCAGACTGCGTAAGCAGCAACAGGTCCATTCACTCCTTAAATGCTCGTGTGATCCACACCCCCGGCATCTTGGTTTCGTCATCTTGCACTTTGATGTTGTACGATCCATGCTAAAGAATCTTAAGCATATATATATATATATATATATATATATATATATATATATATATATATATATAGAACTGATGATGACGATGTTGGTGGTGTCGCCTGGGGAGAAAAGTAAGACAGCTACGCAGCTACCGTCTTAGCAGTGGCAACAACACTCACACCCAGCACATTTTGCATGGCGCACGGGCCAAGCACAGAACATGCGTCGTGAAGACGACGTGCAGCCTTACTCTTCTCAGAACAAGCTGACAGCGGGAACAAGGGAGATTGCTAAGAACAGGCGTGCAATGGGAAACTCAGACAGGTGTATAAAGCGGGATGAGCCACGCTAAAATCTGAGAAATGGTGAGCTGTTGGCCGAGATGGCACGTCTTCCAAAGACTGAAAACGATTGGTATCACAGCCACAGCGTGCAATCCACCGCGCGCAGAGCGCGCACGAAGGTCTGGGTCTCGCCCGGAGGCATCACAGACACGTGAAAAAAACTATCCGAGTACAAAGTCACAGCAAATCGAACGACCCGCACTCGACGAGAGCAGACGGAAAACCCATTGTTGACAATATCAACGTTTGCTATTTTGGTAGCATGCACAGACGTTAGTAGTTCCCAGTCAGTTGAATTACGGACACATGACTGGTATTTAGTGGGTTGGAGCCCTACACTGCCGGCCCACACTTGCAGGGACCTTCCTGCTGTGGTGTCCGTGTGTGCAACCGCATTTTCCGGTTAGTCATCTACAAAAAACCTTCACAGACGCTCAACTTCGTAGGTTACTTAACCTCACAGAAACGTGTTCTAAAAATCGGTGCCTCGAACTCTTTGTTTGAAGAAGCAAAAGTTAACTCGTAGCTGACACTTTTCCTCTTTTAAATGGTACTATTAGGTTTGAGCCACCATGATAGATCATGAAACAATTATCTTGTACACGTAACAGGTTTATTTATATAACTTTGGTATGTTAGGAGTAAACACTCTCCGCGTAAACGCGTGGTCACGGGTTATTTAACTCAAGATTAGCCCGGTTCAATCATGTGTCCGGAAAAGACTACGTCTACTCGTTAACTGTCGAGCAACGGCTTCTGACGCAAAATTCACGGTCACGCTCAAATGGGGTCAGAGTGAGACCGTAACGCTTTTTTATCGTCCCTGAATACACCCGGAGGCTCCAGTATAAACCTAAAGCCAGCAGATTGCAGTGTTCGACTAAGTTTCATTTAAAACCGAGTGGTGAACTTGTCAACCTGCACTCAAGGCGCATAACGAGCCATGATAGGCCAACGCGTCCACAAAGTAAGCAAAACATTGTGGGTACTGCAACCATGACCGCGTCCGGCATACCTAGGCCGCTTAGAAAGACGCAAAGCATTACTTGATCCCTTGCCACAGCGGTAAGCTAACGAATTAGTATCTTCTCTAATGTTCCTAAGCTAAGATCACTAAACGGCTGTAAAAGTTCAGGCGATGAGGATAAATTGCAACTTCTAACTAGGTGTGTTAACCTCGTGGCTAAATAGCAAGATCTAAGAAGAAACAGGCCGCAGTGGGCCCCTCAAATGGTGTAGTCTGCCTGTGGCAAAGTCCAGTTTGTCGTTCCGGCCGGCTAGTGCTTTTTGTAGCCCATTCGGCTACAAGGGCACACCCAGCAGCTCCATGCTAACCTTGTTAACAACGCCACAGCTAGGAAGTATGCTAGAAGATACGTTATCTTATGGCTCAATTTAGTTGTGGGCTGTAACAAACTTCATATATGCCCTGGTTTAGAGCCGGACTGCTAATTACACCAAAATTAATGATCTTTCGTCCAGCACTTTCGGGAGGTCTCCGCCCAGACCGCTGTCATCTAGGTATCGGGGATTAAGGGGGGACCGCAGTAAATCCACCAATTCCTTAATACACAGATAGACATGTGGAGGACCCAGGGGACCTGAAGGCCTGTTTGCGATAGCAAAGCATTATGGGGCATGACCAGATGTGATGACTGACTATAGGCCAGATTCGTATGGAAAAACAGTCAGGGTGCCCACGACTTGACGTATCGAAGCAAATTGTCTCTTCGGAAGCAATTGAAAGCATTTCGGAAGTCTAGTTTAACCATCACCGATCGTACTTTGCGGGATTTCAGAAATGCACGGACACAGTAGACTGCTACCTTTGTACCGCCAGGGGTGACGAATCCTAGCTGGTGCTGACCAAGAGCTGCTAAAATAGTATCCTTGTTATCGTGGCAACCGATTTTGGCCGCTAATCGGCGAATGGCTGACAAATAGGCGATCGGGCGTAATGAGCCATTTTCATAGTGCAGATATCTGTATCCCAAAGGTAAGTGGCATAAAACATGTTGTTGTCCGGCCATGCTGACCAGTGCACCAGATAACAGGTCTTGCAACAGGCAGGGCTCTATGAAGTCCAGTCCGGCAGCTATGTTTTGGCTGAATTTCTTCACGGCATTCATTATCTAATTGCGCGAGGTTGACAAAGGCAGTCTGCATGACGGGGTGTGGACATGGTTAGATCCTGAATAGCATACAATACAATACAATACAATACAAAACAAAGCATGTAAGCATGTAAGTGTTTGGAGCAAAGTGCTTCTGTATTTTCGTTCCCTGGCGCTAGAATATACTCAAAGCTCACCAATTTAGCTGCCCTAAAGATCCTGCCCTTCAACAGCTTGACCATGACGTCTGGGAAGGCCATCGCCGACGTAGGCCATCACGTTAAGTATTGGTCCTTTGTGCGCCAGGTCTCCCGTTAAAAATTCGCATCGGACAGACATTCATCAAAGCCCGATTGCATGTGGATTGCCCGTTGGCGGCGTCAGCGTGCCTGGCCGATATATAGGGCTACAAAAAAAGTGTTTTCGATTTTGTCCGTAGAGAATCATTAAAAAAAAACGAAAAAAACTTTTTTGTAGACCCAATATGTCTGGCAAAGCCCCTCCTCGTGAAGACACCTTTGCAAACCAGACATGTAGCCCTGTTAAAGTTGTTTTAACTAAAGACTAGAGATGTATGTGCGGTATCTCTTCCGATTGCGTCATTGTTATCTGGCAACATGAAGTAAAGGCTTTGAGTTTCTCTGTAAGTATAAGGTGAGTCCAGGGCCTCCGCAATCGCTTTCAAAGTTGCAGCTAAATCAGGACTCATACCCTCTAACATCGCATATATATACGCTGCGACATCAGGTCCCTCGGTAGTCGATGCAGACGAATGCGATTCCTTAACCTGTTGTAGAACTCTCGCCTTCATGATGATCATGTTTAGCTCACGAAGGCAAGCCACACGCAGACAATAAGGCGATCCGGCTGCATGGGAGCCACTGCAGCTTGCAAACCTGGACTGTTTCGTGCAACTCAAAGCCAGGTGATTGCAACCTCCACAATTCGTGCAAGCTTGCGAAGAGTGCACCGGTCCTCTACGTGCCCCGCTCGTTGACAATTGTAGCATAGCTTCCGGTTGATCGGGCTCAAGGACGATAGAGTGGGCATTGTATCCCAAGACGACAACCACAGGTGGTTGATGGTTAAATGTCAGAATTTCTTTGCTGAGTGAGGTCTCGCCAGCGTGATCCGTCCGAAATAAGCATCAAATGTGCACCACACCACAACCTGCTGGCTCTTTGTGTATCTCGTCGTCTGTAAATGCGATATCGACCTCTAAAGCTCGACGCCTAGTAGTTCCACGTCTTTCCAATATAATGTTGTCTAGACGTGCGCATGAGGCAATTTTGCTACAATCATACATTACATAATCGACGTAATTATACATTCGTACAATATTACAAATGCATCTCACGATCTTGTAGAATGAACGCCCTGATTAAAAGATTGCGCATCAGAGACGCTGCCATTGTGGTTGAGACAGTGTGTTGACGAGACTTTAATTGTCCATTGAAACATGTTCTTAAATCTTTGTACACCGCCTGTTACAAACTAGTGCGGGACGAAAACAAATTCATATGGTGACAAAGCCTGGTGGGCTGACTACTGAATTTGTAACTGAGTATTTGACGTCCGTTGTTGCGAGATCCAGAATGTTTTGGTCTCTTACAAGAAATGTCATTATTTACCAAATAAGAGCGCGCTTAGCAAATTAAGCTTTAACGCAAATATTTGCAATATAACTATGATTTAAAAAAATACGCATTTAATTAGATAATCTTATATTTAGTTCACAGTTTTGTTAAATGTGCGTTAAGCTTTCCATAACTTGCTGGGTCAACAATGCTAAGTTAAAATAACTAAGTACTGTGCGGAGTGCGTTTTAAAGAAAAACGTCGCTATTTATGTTGAGGGAATTCTGGCAAAATTGTATTCTTCTACAGGGCTGGCAACACCATTAAGAGTCTGCGTAACAACTTGTTGAGCTCGTGGAATTAGTATAAGCACATATATATTTAACAACATCTATGCTTAAACGTTTCGTGATTTGTCTTCATTGCAGTGAATTATCTTGTAAATAAAAATTACATTTATTAGCATTAGCATCGTCACTTTGATTCGTTCTGCCGCAATTTTGCTGACAATTTGTATGGTCTCAAATAATCCTTTTCGCTTGCATGGGTAATAATAAGAAAAGTAATGGTATTGACAATAAAGGTTTTGAATGGTCGGCTCCATACGGCCTGTTTGGTTGTTTTTGTGCTGCAGCGTCTGAGCTTCCAAAACCGAGAGTCCCACAGCCATCAAAATAATTTATAAACGGCAGCTGCAATTATTCAAACGATTGACGAAACACTATAATACGTCGACCGGGTAGCGGCCCTAAGCAGAACTTTAAGGTGAGGGGAAAGGAGCGCTCGTAGGAGATGCTTCCGCTCACGGATCTCTCTTGGACACTAGCAGAGCAGGAGAGATAGCTCGGCAGGTTGAACAGAAATAGAAGAAGCACTTGAAGACCTTAGGAAAGGGATGGGGCTCTGCGCGAGGAGTACGACGTCCTGAAGCGGAGGTCGGGTGAGGTGTTGAAGGAAAGGCTATAAGAGGCCTGGGAAAACCGGCACTACGAGTGCTACAAATACAGACCACGGTAGAGCATCTGCAGCCAGCATCGAGCGGCGGTGGAGGAGGAGCAGAGTTCGGAAGAAAATCAAGCAATTTAGGGGCCCGCCAGGTACTCTGAGTAGGCACCTCAATGAACTCTCAATGAACAAATCACGTTGATCGGAAGCCCACAACTACTAATGCCACTGTTGCATTTTACGCCTCTCCACTTTGCACTTAAACTTCACATGTCGATCTACTTTACGGGAGCAAAAACTCAACACATCTAGTCTCTGTCCAATCGAACGCCGAAATACAAACTTTATTGAAAAACATCATCATTCGTGACAACATTATTTGCGCAACTAGGCAACGCGAGATACTCCACTCACTTCGTATGCACTCAGATTTATGAAAAATATTCTCCCTTAATTATTTTTAAGCCAGGTTTGGTTTTAAAGTTGTATAGCTCAACATAGTTGACTAGGCGACGGATATTGTAGTGCATCGTCACCTCCAAGCCTCACCAAAACTGGCGAGGCTTGCAGATAAAAAAAAATTGCGAAAGGAGTATATTTGTAGCATTAAATGATCCAGAGGTGATGACAATGAATGTTTGAGACTCATTTTTAAACATGCCAATATAGGAAACAGAGTAGTACTTACCTGCAAGCTTACCTGTTACATGCTTTAAACATCAGCATTATCTATTGTGTGAAACTCTTATATTACCCATGAAGGCTCTCCGTATGGGTTTCAGCGATTCAACGTCGGCAGTACAGCTGCGTAGCGGGCTGGCTAGCCGAAAGGCAAATTGGAGTGCAAGCAAAAAGTTTAAGTTGGAGCGATTTGGAAACTTAGAGTTCATAAGGCAAATTTCGTGATACAGCGATATTGGCAATGTTTTGAAAAGCCCCTGCTGGCCGATTTAGGTGAGTTTTCGGCGCCGACCGGAAGCTCCGCCATCTCCAAATTAGAATTAGTGAAGAGAATACCGAAGGAAAGGGTTTAGTGGCTCTGCAATGACGACTTCAACCGCTACGAGACTTGCTTGACGCTCATAGCGTTTGCAAAATATTGTTGTAGAATTGCGAGGGCTTATCTGCGGCACTAAGACAAGTACGAGAACGTGAACTGCAATTTGTAGCTTCTAACTGTTAGCAAGGCTTGTCGATGGCGGCTGAGATACACCGGTAGGCAGAATATCAATCTACTTGGTTGCATACAACTCAACACTCCGTATTAGACAACGCTCACCTCCCGTAAATTTAACCTGTACTGTTTTGCTTGCCACCTTAGCATAACGATATCAAGGTGGCCGGTGGTGTCAGTACGAATCTTGCAGGCAACTCAACCTTAAGTGGCACACATTAGCATGCGGCGACTTCGATTATCAAACAGATAGTGGTGCCACCGGCAGGAAGACTTACGGAAACGCAACAGCTGGTTCGTCAGCATCTGACGCCTTTGCTGTCGGATAAACATGGACCTTCAGGGAAGAGAAGGTCACTGCCGTACCACAGAGCCCGTACAATATAAAGAGTAGTGGTCTAGAGGAGATCTACTATGAGCATTAGGCAGAGTCGGCAGTCGCATTGAGTAATCCATGTAGTCTAGTTAGAACGGGTGTCGGAAAAACTCGAAATTCACTTTTTTTAGGCAGTACAAAATGTCTTAGGAATAAGCAACTTGGGCTATTGGAAAAAACCTTCATCTGCTAAGCTAATTATTATTTATTAACAATGGGCATATCTTTTTTCAGATATTGTCACATTTGCGCACTTAACAGCCTTTTGTCACGCAAAAAGGTTGTCCGCAAGCACGTTTTAAAAGTCTCTTGTGTATTGTGGAGATTAATTTATTGTCTATCGCAGCAACTGTGTTCCAAACAGAGGACGCGTACAGTATCGCCGGTAACACATACTGTTTGTAGAGACTGACTTAAAGTTTAAATCAGACGGTAGAAGCGCTTGCATAATTCAGATGCTTTTCCTGGATGCGCGGACAACAGTTCCAGTGCGCTATAATTCAGCCTTTTTTTTTTAGAGGACTAAATGGAAAATGCGGTTGCACACACGGACACCACTGCAGGGAGTCCCTGCAAGTGTGGGTCGGTAGTGTGGGGCTCGAACCCACTAAAAACCAGTCATGTCCCCGTCCCCCAACTGACTGGGAACTGCTTATGCATGCATCAAACCGTCAGAGGGGGCGAGTCTTCTTACTCCTGGCAAAAGTTGTCCCTGGGAGCCGCAGGGAATCGCAAAAGTCGCAGCTTGTCAGCCGCTGTCTCAGCTTGTAAAATCTTGTTAAAAACAGCTGTTGTCAAGTTCCAGTGTTCCAGGGATTCTGTCATCTTCAGAACGACGTCGCGTAGTTTAAAAATGTGCGTATTCATTAGAGTCCTCAAGGGGTGATGCTGTTCCGCCCATGCGGGACACGCCAGAGCAGTGTGCTCCGGAGTGTCCTCGAGTCCATTGCTGCAGTGGACGCACGTGGGGCTGGGGGCCTTCCCGATCCTGACTAGGTACGACTGAAAGTCGCCGTGCCCCGTCAAAATCTGGGTGGTGTGGAAGGTGAACTCCCCACCGGGCCGGTACAGCCAGTCCTTGATGTTAGGGACCAGCTTGCGGAGACTGGCACCAGGGTCCCCCACCGCCAGGCCATTCCACTCCCCCTGCCATAGCTGCAATGTGTGTTGCCGTGCCTCTTCCTTCTCAAGGCTCTGGTCGCCCCACAGGCGGCGGCGCTCTTCTGCCTTCAGGTCCCATGGAATAGTGCCCGCGAGCACGAGCGTCGCCGCTGTGCTAAACGTGCGGTACGCCATGGGGACCCTAAGGGCTCCGACCCGTTGAGCCCGCCGTAAGCGGGCTCTATTTGCCTTAGTCTTCAGAGCGTTTGTAGGCCAGGCCGGAGCCCCGTATAGGGCGACTGACGCGGCCACGGACATAATAATTATTCTTCTTATTTGTTTAGGGCCGTAGGTGTTTGGCATAAGGCGCGCAAAACTATTGGCGATCTTCAATGCGCTCTCTGACGCCCGCCGTAGATGTTCAGTACCCCGGAGGCCCCAGTCCAGGAAGACCCCGAGGTACTCTGTAGTACTGACTACAGCAATCTCCTGGTCCTCCAGGACAAGGTGCGGCGGGGGCAAGCCCCTCCAACCCACCAGGAGAATAGCTTCGCTTTTAGCGGGGGCTAGGATAAGACCCGTTATTTGCATCCAGTGCGCAATGTCGAAGAGGGCTTCATTGGCACGCGCCTCAAGCTGGCCCATTGTCCGGGCCTGGACGGTGAGGACCAGGTCGTCAGCGTAGGTGAGGAGTTCGACCCCGGGTGGGAGATCCCCCAGCCGCAGCACGTCATCGTACGTGATGTTCCATAGCAGGGGGCCTAGTATTGAGCCCTGCGGCACCCCTGCGGTCATGGTAAAAGTTTGGTCGTCTGAATGGATAATCTTGTCATGTAGGTAGCTCGATAAAATCCGTCTTAAGTAAAAGGGCACCCGTTTCATGTGGAGAGTATCGAGGATGACTCTCCACGGGAGGCTATTAAAAGCGTTCTTCACGTCCAGTAGTAAAACGGAAAGGAGGCCGTTCTCCTCCGCGAACTCTCGGAGTCGTGCCTTGACGATGGACTCGAAGGTCTTGGCCAGGGAGCCGAGAAGCCATATGGCCGTTACAAGCCGGGGCCCTTAGGTATTAGCCCGAGGTCCGCGGCCTTCCATGCGATAGGGAACAAGCCTGTCCGAAGCATCTCTGTTGCCGCGACGGCCATCGCCTCTGGGTATTCCTTCAGCGGAAGCTTAACCGCGAAGACGGGGATCCCCTCCGGGCCCGGTGCCTTTACCGGCTTGAGGCGTTCCCCCGCTGCGAGCACTCCGTGCGGGGTCACCTCTGGTATGCTGTCCTCAGATTCCCCTGTGTCTTCTAAGTACGGGGTGCGGTCAAAGGGCGGGTGCCGCGGGAAGAGTGCCATGACTGCTTCCTGGGTTTCCTCCGGCGTAAGCTACACCCTTCGTTTGAAGGGGGGAAAACCCTGCACCATCTTATACGGGCGGCACCATGGGTCGTTCTTCAGCTCTTCGAGAAAGGCTATCCAGAAGCGTTCCTTACTCCTGGAAATTTCCCTACGCAGGCAGGCTCGCAGCCCTATATATTCCGCGCCGTGTTTCAGGGCGGCTTGCCCCTCAGGCGCGGCTCGCCGGGCGCGGGTGAGGAGACGCCGTGCCGGGATGCACCTTTTTCTGAGGCCTCCTATTTCGATCGTTTACCAGTTCTTTGGGGTTCGGGGTCCTTCAATGCAACCGGTGTGTTCCGCGGCCCGTGACGACTCTGCAGACGGCCTTAAGAAGGTTTTGGAGGCCCGCGGGTGTTGTTGGCATCCCGTCCTGGTTGATAAGGGTCCTAAGGGACTCCCGGATTGCGTTGACCCCCTGGCGCCTGGTTGTAGGACGAAGCGTTGTGGGCAGTCCCTCGCGGGAGATGGTCACGTGAAACTCAAGTAGATGATGGTCAGTTAGAGATTCCTCGTCTAGTAAAACCTTCCAGTTTAAAATCCTGTGTGCTTCCGTTCGTCTTATTATTGTAAGATCGATGCACGAGGTGCGCCCAGCTCTGTGGAAGGTGGGCGTACCCGTGTTAAGAACAACTAGGTCCTCCGCCGCCAGCCACTCGAGGACGGCGTGTCCTCTTCGGTTGGTGGCCGTAGAGCCCCATGTAGTGGAAGCTGCGTTAAAATATCCGGTTAAGACTAGAAGTGGCACGTCGTTTTGGTTAAAAGACTCTGTCAAATTGTCTAAAAAGCTATGAAAGTCGTCGAGAGGGGCGTTGGGACTGCAGTACCTGGAGTAAAACCGCCTAACGCCCGTTAGATCCACCCAAGTAAAACCGTACCCGCTACCGTGTCCGGAAACCCGAGGGCGACATAGGTTGTCTAGTAAAATGCTTGTCAAATTGTTTCTGTAAAAAGGTCCGGGGTGCAGTTTTTCGCCTACCGGACGTTGGGCTTACTGAGAAGTAGCAGATCTGTCCCAGACCTGCTACTAATTTCCTGGAGCATGTTGTGGGCACCCATGCTTTAAGAGTAGTTGTCATATACGTTATTTAATATTCGCCCGTGTTTGACTGCTTTGTGGATCGGGAGTCTATGGGAGGAGATGGTTGCCCCCTCTTTCGACTCCTTTGCGTTACCAGGGTGAACCCGTCCTGGTCCTGAGCGCCTCTGGGGTGGTCTCCCGCTGTGGAGAGCACCGTATTTGGTCGGGCGCAGACCCTGTCGAGGTTGCCGCCGCAGCGAAGCTCCGCAAGTTGGGCTCTGTACGTAGGGCAAACAGCGGCGTTGGCCGCGTGCCCCTTCTCGCCGCAGTTGTAGCATTTGGCATTTTGAGTGCATTCCCTCGACAGGAGTCCCAGTTCCCCGCATTTGTGGCAGCGCCTGGAGGTCGCCGCTTCAAATGTGCACGAAATGGTTGTGTGCCCTACTCGCTGGCACTTCTGGCACGTGGGGACGGTGATCCATTCCACAATGGGGCAAGATAGCCATCCCAGTTGGACCCGCTTCAGGTTCAGCGCTCGCCGGGCATCGAGCGGCGCCACACAGACGAGCGCCGACCATCTTCCGGTAGCCACCTTCCGGGGGGGGTCCACCATTAGTGGCCCGTCAAATCCAGTTCCTCTGCGGGGCGCCTCCTCGACTTCCTTTGCCGTTGTCCCCTTCATGATGTCTCTGACAATCAGACGCTTGAGGGAGGACCGGTCGAGGCTCGCCTCAATCTCCCCGGCCGCCTGTAGGGCACCAAGGAATGCGCTGGCCTCTCCTGGCGCCGCTATATTTCAGGCTAGTACAAGTCAATACACCCAAGTCTTTCATAAGTGTTGCAGCTTATAGATACTCACCGCCAAGGGTGTAAAAGTATCTAGGATACGTTCTACTAAAATGTAGAATAGCGCACTTCTGTACTGACAGTTTGAGGTTAAGTTAACAAGACCATTCAAAAAAATTGCCGAACACTGTTTGTGAGGCTTCAGCCTTGAGATTATAACCAACGTCTGCGTGGATTTTCATATGCACATGTGATAGGCAGTCATTCAAACGAACGCGGAAAGCTCAACCATGTAAAAATGCTGGTACCATTAGATACTATTTCGCTGTATTCATTTGAGAGCTTCCTAAGATATCAAGTCAGATTTTCAGAAATGGTGTCAGCATCCTCAATGCAATTGAGATTTTGGTAGTGTGCACATCAAATTGCGGTCAACGGACGCGCTCTGCCAATTCATCGGAATACGGATAGCAAAAACGTCACGCAATAATTTTGCTTTCTCAGAATTATCAGTAGAAAACCATATAGTCCGCATTTTAATGTTCTGGCCAACAGCTGACTAAGTCCATACCGTCATCTTCGCTGGCGTCTGGCAACTGAGGACTATACGTAGCCTATTTGCAGTTGTTCTTTCTCCCATCCTTCTTCGATTCTGCATAGGAGTAGGACGTGCACTTAAAATGCACCCACAACTGACACTCAATGGATTTCATCTGAGTAGCCCATCCCATTACCGAGTTGCAATTTGGGCTAATAGGGCTATCTTTACGCTTTCTGATGTTGTTCGAAACCGCAATGGTTAGTTCAAGTTTGTTTACATTTCCCCCCTTGTATGTTTATATTATGGGACGGGCGGACTCCGAAGTATACGGCGTGAGACCGCGAAAAACAGTAGTGTGTCCGGCAGGGTATCAAGTGACTTGGCAACCGGTAAGGCTACACGGAGAGCGTTTACAACACAGAAGTTATCACAAAACATTGTTGTTTCAGGCTGTTTCGGAGAAAGGCGCTGCTCGGAAGGTACATGGTTACATGAAGAAGGTCCCTAGGGGTTGCACTGCGACTCGTTAAGCCTACAATTGTACCAATGTTAACTTACAGCCTCTGCAGGGTCTGGGGGCATCTCTTACTGGCACACTTTGCAAAGATGAGATGTTTGCTGGTATACACAGAACGGGTTTTTGTTTGCCGCGTTTGGCACGAAGCGGATTTGTGTACTTGATAGGCCAGAAACTGTAACAAGCTTCTGGTGACTTCAACCTGATTCTAATTGAAACAATTAGAATCAGATTGAAATCAGACGGAAAATATCGAACGCTAACATACTATTTGGAGGCGATCAGAAGTTAATGGTGCCGCGAAATTTGTATTATATACTAAATGATCACAGTATGACAGACGTTCTACGTACGATAGACGTTCGCGATGACAAGTTTCTGTATATATGCATTTTTTTAAAATATAAAAACGACTTAATTTTGATAAGCGTGATCATATATTCATAACCAGTGTAGCCGTACTACACAAACTGCATTGTATTTAGCCTGTTACTCTAAAAACCCTGAAACACCGGACTTTGTATGACCTGAAATAACCTGTTTTCATATTTTTATATTTTTTATGAGATCGTCTTCTCCGGCAAACTGATTTAAATTCAGTAATTCCTCATTGAGCTTAAAATTTCCATAAAAACACATAGTTAACACTTGTGATAATTAAGGGAATTTTGCAGAAAAAGCTATCGCCCGTGTTTCCTCGGTAAACGCCTAATAAGTTCACTCACACAGTTCTGCACATTTGTCTCTATGGCTCGTAATGTAGGGTCATTGTTGCTGAATAACCGGTCCGTGTTTATTTCGTCTATGTGTTTAATGCGATCTATAAAACGCTAGTGTGTAAATTCATGACAGCTCGAATGGGAATTGCTATATCAGACATATGTTTTTAAAGTGATCACTTAAAAAAATTCTTTATAACTGTAAACCGGCATACGTGATTTCTCCCACACGGCCACGGTGTTTATATGCACAATTTGTTTAAATCTATTGTCATTACATTATGGTCAAGTAGAGTCGAAGTAATTGCAAAACGTAGCATTCTACCAGTCAACTAAGAATTCAACTACGAATAGATGGATTCAGTAACGCCTCCTGCCACCCTCCCTTGACAAGCATTGGCGAAATAGCCATGCCGAAATATTGATGGTCTGAGGAGCTTTTCTGCCAAGTGCTTTCGATAAAACAATACGGGGCAGTGCCGCCGCGGTGCTAAAGGCTCTGCCACACAATGGTGTGCTAGCAGTTGGCTGTAATTAGCTAACAGTAGTAATAAAGTGTTCAAAATAAATCTATAATATTTCAGTTTCTTTTTTTCTAAAAAGGCATTTTGCCAAAGAGCTGAAAACACTACAATACGTGGTTTCAAAAAACATTGTGAAGCTTATGACATTAGGGAAACGAACGGGTCATGGCAGAGTAAATTTATACCAGACCAAGCCTTAACTATAGAGCAGCAAAACCGTTGTAGACTAACCTGAATACATAAGGCCCGAGCTCTTTTAAGGCCACCCGTGATTTGTCGGTACGGTTAAACATATAAAGGTATTGGTACGAAAGGGCTGGTGGGCGAGCAAATACGTTTGCCAGCGTCGAATCTTTCTCCAGGGGCGGAGGCGTGAAATGTTTCATTTCCAATGTCAGGAAGATCTGCAGACTCATGGCCAGCCCAATGGCCACAAAGCCTAGCGCTGAAAATAGAAAAACGGCAAAACTTTATTTGCTAGCTGCCCCTAATAAGATGTGCTGGGCTCAAAAAGTCCTTTTTACGAACATTTTATGATTATAGTCTTCGCCCAGGCTGTTAGTATAAAAAGGAAATGCCAAATATTTAGTCGTTTGTATTAAACCCTCGGGCGTTCAGCAGTATACTAATTCTATTTAAAGCAAAAAATGGCCAACAACATAATAACCATGTCTTTGCAGTGAGGTTGTGGTTTCTTATTGAAATGACAGAAGTGAAAAATTGTCTTAGTAGCCAGAGCCATAAGGAGAAGGTAAAAGAACTAGAGCATCTATATCAGGATGATTACGACTCGGGTCTGCTAGTTTTGTGAAGTATTTGTAGGAATGTCATGGATTGAACACTAAAACGTTAGGTATAATTTACATAGGGACGACGGCGCATATTAATTTCAAAAGTAATAATTACCAAGCGCACCTATAAGCTCGGATGCAAACATATATTGTAGTACTCCACACGCTTACATGTGGCAACAGCGATTAAAAATGTTCCTGCAATCACTCCGCCAATAACATAATTTGGACGTGAAGTAGAAAAGGTAGCTTTGAAAGCTTCCACCGTACACTTTTGAATTGATGGACTACTGAAAATGCTGAGACCATTTGATTTTTTTTAAAGTGGCCAATGGAATGACTTAGCAGCCAATAAATTACTTAGTCCAACTCATAAATGCTTCATTGGCCCCTGTTTTTTCACTTAAACGCATTAACTCGCTGCCTAGAACGAAATTAACAAAAGACGCGTCGCCGCAGTTTCCAGCCAGGTATACTCATCCCAAAGCATAGACTACCAAGACCAACCAACTGCCAAGAGTCACACTTGGAACCGAAGTGGATCAACAACAAGAACGCTGCAAAAAATAAAGTCTGTGCATGGCCACAACAAACGCTTCCGTTGCTTTCAATTAACATAAGCATTTAAGATATGATCTCATCAAAAGAAAACGTAGCCACCTCTTTGCCAAGATTTAGTCTAAGTTCCAGTGTATAATACTCTGTACAGAACAACTACCGTAATAACCCGCCCATGCTCTTACGTAGTACGTAAACTTAAAATTCTCAAGTTCTCCTCTATTACATGCTGGCATCTCGTTCATTAGCTTAATGTCAATACATCGGTTTGCTTAAAATAAGCGTGGACTTAATTATCCATTTCTTCTCGCTCAGTAAATATAACTACGGCCTGCGCAACTAAACAAACGAGTACAATCATTCGACAAATTTCCGCTAACAAAATGAGCTGTTTTCTCTGTATAAAATGTGCGACTTCCCGTTTCCCTCATAGGCGTACCAAAAAATCCCGCTCCATGGCTATTTAAAGGACCGAGCATCATGTATTATGGACGGCTATTGTAGTATTAACATATAACTCATTCTTTTTTTTGAACCAGGTCATCTATCTATTATATACACATTCACAACGGTACGTTTCATACATTTTCCCTGGGTTCAAACCTTTACTGGGTTGTATTGGGTGGCTATTTATGATTACAGGTTGCGTTTGAGGGATGGCGTTACCCTTTCCGAAGACCACCACTTGAGTTTTCCTTGCATTGATAGCAATATAGTTTGCTGCACACCAAGCGTTGACGGCAGTGACATCCTGCATCATCAACCGGTGTACCTCCTCACCAGACTGCCAAACATATAGCTGTCACCCGCATAAATGTAGCCGCTCCTTGTGCGATTTGTTCCATATCATTTATAAAGCAGAGGAAGGCTAGTGGGCCAATGCACGAGCCCTGAGGTATACCTAGCAAAACCGGGAGTAATTTTGACCGGGTTTCCCCTACGTTTAAAAGCTGGCGACGCCCGAGGAAATACGCCGATAGCAGTTTAATGGCGTGATCATCAAAGCCCAGGTGCTTGAATTTGAGTAGGAGAGCAATTGAACAAACACTGTCAAAGACGCGTCTAAGGTCCATAAAAAGTGCTGTACAAAATAGTCCCTTATCTAACTCGAAATAGGTACCCTCCACTAGCCGCATAACGGCATGACCTGTACCCCGGTTTTTGCGAAATCCAAATTGGTAGCCCAAGAGCATGTTGTTGCTTTCGAGATGCCTCGTCCTTTGGCTAACAAGTGTTTTTTTCAATAATCTTGTTTAAAACAGGCAAAACACTCACTGGGCGGTATTTTGACGGGCCGCTCATACTACCATCTTTGTGGATCGGTACCACTCTGGCGATCACTAAGCGGCTAGGATACGCTGCTTCTTCTATCATGACATTAATAAAGTGTGTTAGGGGGTCAGTAATGTGAGATTTTACGTGGTGGATAATGTGAGACTGCAAAGCTCGTAGTCGGCTGCTGGATCCCCAATACTACTAAGTAGAGCTAACACTTGTAGTTTCGTCACCTTTTTAAAACTGAATATCGTCGCGGTGTGTTCTAGTAGATTTTCTTTAATAATACGCTCATTTATGGGATCGTTTGGCAAGGATGAAGCGACACTGCTTATAAAAAAATGTTGAAAGTCTTTAAGACCCTCGCGGGCTCCGTGTTCGCTTTGCTGTCAATATCCAGCTTGGGCACCGGGGGCATCTTGTTAACCTGTTTTGCACGCCGCGCAACTTTTCAGATCGGTCGGCCGTTGGCCGAGTTCCTATCGACCATACCCCGATCGATGGCGCTCCAGTTTGGTCCGTCGACCTTGTACTTTATTTCTCATCGTGTTGTACTCTTCTGGCAGTCCATATCTTTAGTCTAATATATAAACTAAATATTAGTCTATTTTTACCCACACAACACACAGCACGCGTGTGCTGTGTGGGGATCGTTTACGGATGCTCTGCAAAGCGCGCCACAAGCGATCTCTCTCGACGATAAGATTTTTAAGCTCCGGGTGTATGCATTGTGTTTTATGACGTCGGTCTGTTCTTGATAAGCATGTATCGATGAGCTCCATTAGACGGTCGTGGAACTCATTAAAATTTGTTTCAGCGTCTTGAGCCAAGTACACCGGGCCCCAAGTTTCATTTCAAATTATGCGCTCGAATAATCTGGTGTCGGTACACATTGCCTTCGTTGTGAGGCGGCGATTCAAGACAAGCGGCATTCGACACCAGACAGCGAGATGGTCGCTAATACTGAGGTCGAAGGTGCCTGATGCATCAACTTCCAGATCGGTGTAGATGTGGTCGAGGATGCGCGTTGGTGTCAATCTCGTAGACTCTTGAATTATACTGCGGAAGCCAAGAGAATCTAGCGTTGGATTTACTAAGTGTCGTCGTCCACTGTGTGATGTACGTTCGTCTGTGGCTACCTAAGAAGGCGTCAAATTCATCAAGAAAATTGGTAAGAGGCCGGTCGGGTGGACGGTACACAGCAGTTACTTTTAGAGAGTGTGGGAGGTGATCTAGCTCGATTGTAATGGACTCAGTTGTTGTCAGCGGGCTTTGGTGGACCGAAATGAACTTAAAATTGCTTTTGAAAAGTATTAGTAAACCCCCATCTTTTCTGTCCGCAGCACGAAACCCTATCATAACCATCAATATGGTAATGAACGACTTCTTCCGGGCGTAGCCAGGTCTCACTGAGTACAACTATATCAGGGAGGGAAGCAAGCGTTGAAACCCTTTTCTGAAATATCTGAGTCGACCTACTGCTGCGTGTATATAAAGGGGACTAGGCGAACGGTTTTTTTGGCCGCTCGAGGTGACGTGCAAACCT
Organism: Dermanyssus gallinae; assembly: GCA_003439945.1. NCBI lineage: Eukaryota > Metazoa > Arthropoda > Arachnida > Mesostigmata > Dermanyssidae > Dermanyssus > Dermanyssus gallinae. The sequence goes on from QVRM01004008.1 coordinate 26,471, forward strand.
GAATACATCTGTAATAGTTCTATATGTATTTTTTGTGATTATAAGTCACATGCATAGTACATGAAGTCATACATATACAAAAAGAAAACATCAGAAAAGGCAACTAAGCCCATTTCCGCAATTGCGAAACCGTCATCACCAATTACTTACATATAAAATAAAATAATATAATTATTTGCCATTATTCGTAAATCAACTCTGTGTACCTATTTTAAGAGTGTTATGGATAATTCTACTTAGACATAATTCAATACCGCGTTTAGGTGACTGTAAGTGAGATCCATAAAAAAGAGTACATGGAGAATTGAATGTACTATTCACAAGACGATGCGATAGCAAGGATTTATTAATGACTTATACCATCACCAGTCGATATTCTTTATACTAAAAACATTATTATTGAATTTTTATATTACTATATTTTATTTGACAGAAAAAAAATACAGCATAATAAATGCAAACGGTATACAAATGAAAAATACGTTCATTGCGCCGAATAGCTAATATACTATCTATATATCCCAAGCCAAATGTATCTCTTATACAGTCACAATATATATATATATATATATATATATATATATATATATATATATATACTTAGTGTATATATTACTTAGTGTAATTAATCATTCATCATCTTATACAGTTGTTTATATTGCAATCAAAGTAAATTGACTATTTTGGAAACCACCAAAACAAAATACCATAAATAAAAACAAAACGACTTTGCACTGTCTTACGTTCGATATTAATGCAAACCGTCTAATGATACATTGGGCAGAAAACTCTGCATCGACTACATGTACATGATGGTTATGGATTCTACATGCACAAAGAACATGTGAAACCCTTGGACTGCGGATCTGACCACCGCATGGCGATTAGTGCGAAAGACTGGTTATAATGGCGTGCTACTGGGCTCTGCATTTAGGAATCACACGCACCCACAACTATAGAGAACAATGTATAGAGAAAAATAACCCCTGTTATATTGCGCGATCCGTGCTATTTAAACGTTGAGGTTCGACAGTTGCGTGAGTCTCTCATCCAGCGATGACATGAAGGTGTACGGCCGAGTCCTTGTGCTGGTTCCTCTCTTAACCGTTGCGATAGCATACGGAATAGCCCTCAATTAAAGCGTCATTTGCATGCATATAATTTTCCACTTAAACAGTTTGATGCATTTCAGCTACACTGGTAACAGGCAAAGCTTCTAAAATGATTGAAGAATGTATGCTTAGTGATAAACTATATTTCATTGTATTCTGTTAGGTTGTGTATGTTTTTGTCTCTATCTGAACCATATATATATATATGCATACAGTGCGTACACATGCCTTTATTTTCTTCCTTATTTTATTTTTGCCACATTTTTGCTTACGTTACTAGATCACTAATACGTGTTAGTACGGAAATATTTTATAGCAGCAATTTTTACTTTTGGGCCGTGCTTTATATCAGCTTGCAGACTCAGATCAATTTTGCCCACTATATGGGTCATTATTGTATACCGCGTCTTTTTGTGCTTAAGATTGTGCCAGTGTTGAGCTACAGCCTTGGCAGGGTGTGGGACTATCTTTCCGCGGCAAATTTTGCGCAGCTAGAAAGACGCTTCACAATATATATGAAGCGCGTTCTTTGCATGCCGCGGACGGCAAGAAACCGCTTTGTGTACCTGCTAGCGGGTTGCGGATTGGCAGTGGACACAATCAGAGTCAGGCTTTAGTCACCTATTACAAAGCCACTTCAGGAATTTTTAATAGAGTGGCAGGGAAAAGTGACCGAGGCCTCGGGTGAGGTAGCGCAGTTAGATGTGTACCTCACCAGGGAGCTTTGGGATGGAATGGCATGCACTAGCCGACACGTGTCCACACAGTACATTGTATATGGCTATCATCACTTGGTGCGTTCGACTCAAGGATTTCACCAAGTTGGCGATCAATGTAGTTGCCGGTTCTGCTCGCAGATATGCGCTAAATACTACGCAGCAAGCTGCCTGTCGCATCGGCGGTCTTTGCACTTTCTTGCCCGGTGGGACAGTCGCTGAAGTGTTAAAATTGTATATAATGATGATTGTATTGTAATTATGTACCATCTTTGAATGCAAAGTTATTGCGAAATAAACAATATGTATGTATTGTATACCGTAGGTGACCGTTGGCCAACTGTGATGATTTTAACCTAAAATCACATTATGAAAACGGCAAATTAGGCGCTCTCCTTGGAGATCGACAGGTGTTAATAATATCGCCGTATCGTGATCCAAGATTCGTATTTGCTAGGATGCACAATTCGTATTTACAATTGCTGCAAGTTTCGACAAGCTAGTGATGGCGTAATGTTGCTATAACGATGCTGAAATCACTACAGTAATAATTACAAATTGCTCGTATAGCTTTGTTTTGGCCGACCGGTAGCTCATTCAAAACATGATAAACCGACTCGTTTTGCCGAGTGCGATCTCTACTCCTCATTGTCCACCTGTAATCCTCGACCAATCTTGCTCCGAAAACTACTTATTCTATAATCTTTAAATTATTCGCAATTTGTTAGCTTTGCTAAGCCGTTGAACCAAATCTCCCGTAGGTCCTACAGTACCGCACCTGACTTATTTGGGGTAAGTGTCATCACACCTGCTCGCAATCGAGGTCCAAAATACAATGGCAATAACTTTCAATCAGTCGCAGTTAAACTCTTGAAAGGGTGATCGCAAAAATATTATGTGTCCCCTTTTGAATTTTGTCTATGTCCCCATTGAATGCTTCTTACACCGAATACATGTGTTGCGCTCGAAGAGCATTCTCAACAAGTTGTTAACATATTTAGGCTTAGTGCAACAAAAGGCCGGAAATATATACCAGGTATTTTTAATGCGAGATTCTTGAGCGTATTCACCCTCATTAGATTAGCATAAAACTTAGATGATGCACAATTCAAGGATACCTCCTATTTTTCTGCTTGTTTTTCTGCATGCGTGCATATCTATACATTATTGACAACACCAAAAACAAGCATTTGAAAGACCACGCAGGTTTACCTATTTAACAATATAATTAGTCTGCCTTCGACAGCTTCTTGCCACCGACCAATCACATTACCTTTTTGTCATTGAGCGGAAATCCTATTCCGTTATTTACAGGGGGTCAGAAACAAACATGCGTAATGCTTACTTATTGGTCTAAGTAGTGTGAGGCTGGTAGAGCGCCGACTGGCACCATGTAGGCGCAGTGTCTTCTCATGACAAAAATGATCAAGATTCTGCAAATAAATCTTAACCGCTGCAGAGCCGCGCATGACCTGCTGGAGTCGTACGTTGTACAACACCGCATCGCCCTCTGCATTATTTCAGAGCCAAATGTCGCTCTCTCGAGGAACTTAACCAACGCATGGACAGACAATTCCTGCGACGCTGCTATCTGGTGGACTGGACAGGAGGCCGCACTGTCCATCACGGGCCACGGCCAGGGGAACGGATTCTCATGGGCTTATCTGCCAGATCTTAACTGTGTAATATACAGTTGCTACTTCTCCCCAAACAGGACGGTAGAAGAGTTTAACAAGTTTTTAGACGACATTAGCGTATCGATTGACACTCATCGCTACCCTGGCCATTCATTGATAGTCGCAGGCGACTTTAACGCACTACACGTCGCGTGGGGCGGTCGCCGCAACACGGACCGAGGACAGATCCTACTGGACTGGCTATCGGGCCGGGGCTTGGCACTTGCCAATAACAGCGACGTGCCGACGTTTGCGCGTCGCGGCCAGCTATCTTTCCTTGATCTGACGCTAGCGGACTCGGCTGCGATAGCCAACATCCAGGACTGGGAGGTACAGGAGGCGGAGGAGAGTCTCAGCGACCACCGCTACATCACCTTTCAGATAATGCCGCAAAATAGACATTACCCGCGCCTGCCGGACCGCCGATACTGGCAAATGCGACACATCAATAAGGAACTATTGGTAGACACTTTTAAGAGACGGCTCACTCGCCTCGGCGATACGCCGCTCGACGAGAACGATCTAACGGCGATCATTACAATGGCATGTCATGCGGCCGGCGGTCCGGCCAGACAAGGAGGTCCAAGGAGAGCCTCCGCTAAACACTGGTGGAGCCCAGAAATCGGGACCGCCCGCGCAGCCTGCGTGCGCGCAAACCGCATCATGACTCGGGCGAGGTCGTGGTTGGCAAAACGCCGTCGACGAGGACAAGATAACCGCCAGCTAGCTAAAGCGGTCAACCGCGCTGATCAACTACAACAGCTGTACCGCACCAAGCGGTTGCGTCTGCGACGGCTAATAGGCAGAGCGAAGGCCGAGTCCTACAAAGCGCTGGTTGAGTCAGTGGAGTCAGACGTCTGGGGCATTCCGTACCGCACGGTGATGGGAAAGCTCCGTAAGCCGCCCCCACCGCTCCCCACAGAGCAAGTACGAAACCTAGTCACCGCCCTCTTCCCCCGGCAGCCAGCCTGCCCCCCCGTCAACATCGAGGTAGACCCTGACCAGATCCCGGAAGTGAACTCCGAGGAAGTGGCACATGCCGCGGAACGCCTCGCAACTGGAAAGGCACCTGGGCCGGACGGGGTTCCCCCAGGGGTCATAAAAATCTTGGCGCAGAACCATCCAGAAACTCTCGCTCGGCTTTTTACACGCTTACTTCAGGACGGTCGTTTTCCATCCCAGTGGAAGCGCGCTCACCTGACTCTTATACCGAAACCGAACGCAGCAGCGGGATCTTCTTCGACCCACCGCCCCATATGTCTACTCAACACAATCAGCAAACTCTTCGAGAATGTGCTGGTCAGACGCCTGAACAAAGAGATCGAGGAGAAAGCCGCTCTGTCGGACAACCAATACGGCTTTCGCAAGAGCCGATCGACCCTCGATGCCGTCGAACGAGTGCTCCAGGTAGCCTACACAGAACAACAACGGACACTTAGGACACGCAATTACGTTTTACTTATCCTGCTGGACGTGCAAAACGCGTTTAATACAGCGAATTGGCAAGTAATAATGGACACCCTTGAACAGAGAGGCATATCCCCCTACATGCGACGGATTATTTCCTCGTATCTTGACGCGCGTTCACTTTCGGCCAACGGTGAGGTCCACCCTGTCACGGCGGGCGTCCCGCAGGGCTCAGTGCTCGGACCGATTCTCTGGAATATAGCATACGACGGAGTCCTGCGGTTAGACGACCTGCCTGACGGGGTGGACATAATCGCCTACGCCGACGATCTGGCGCTGGTGGTCACCGCGAAAACGGAGGCGGTGCTCGAGGCGCGAGCGAACACGGCTCTTTTCAGAATAGAGAAGTGGATGGTCGACAATTACCTGAAGCTGGCCCCCCAGAAGACCGAGGTTATCTACCTAACCGGCCGCCGTCGTACTAGGCAAGCATCGTTAGAACTTGCAGGACACCGCCTGACTATCAAACGGGAGGCAAAATACTTAGGCGTAACGCTGGACACAGGTCTCACCGGCCTGCCACACATCCAGAGCATCATCCAGAAGGTCGCGAAGGTGTCCACCAACCTTGCACGCATCCTTCCTCGCGAGGGGGGCGCAACGCACGCCAAGCGGCTGCTCCTAGCGGCCGTGGCAGAGGCCATCGCTCTGTATGCCGCGCCCATATGGGCTGGTATGGCGCTGCGGACCGCAAAGGCACGGCGCATGATACGAAGCTCCCAAAGAGCGATGGCCATCAGGGTCACGCGGGCCTACCGGACTGTCTCGACGGACGTCCTGTTGGCGCTCGCCTGCCAGATCCCTTGGGACATACTTGCTGAAGAAAGAAGCAAGCGCAAGAAGGACGGCGACACTTCATGGACCCAAGCACGGGAGCACTCCCTGGTCACATGGGCGGGCACGTGGTCCAACCCACCAGCTGGGGACACCAGAGGGGCCTGGACAAGAAGCCTAATCACAGACCTCATAACCTGGTATAAGCTCAAGGGAGCACTTACATATCACTCCGTGCAAGTGCTCACAGGGCATGGACAATTCCAGTCGTACCTTTTCCGGATAGGCAAGGCGAATACAGATATCTGCGTTCTCTGCACCACAGGCGCACCCGACGACGCGGCGCACACCGTAGAGGACTGCGAGGCCCTCGCGGCCTACCGCACGGGCTCCTCCTATGTCCACAAAGGTAGCCCGACCACGACCATCGTGGCCAACATGCTCAAGTCGACAACGGACTGGCACGCCGGGACCCAATACTTAGACGGGCTTATGCGCGAAAAATGTCGCCAGGAAGATCGCCGCAGATCGCGATTCAACACTAGGTCTCTAGTGTTCACTCCCGAGCAGGACCCACTCTCTGCTCGGGACATAGTCGTAGACTAAGGAGAGGGTCGCAGCACGGGACTCCCCTCTTCTGGTCTCGATGTAATGGTTCACAATTCCGAACCAGAAGAGGGTGGGAGAGGTGGTTTTTAGTGGGTAGAACGAGCGGATTGGATTGAGTATTATACTCTTCCCCGGCGTTTAGTCCCACACTACCCTTCATTAACATCGGAGGGTGTGCGTAAAGCATTTTCCACCTCTATAAAAAAAAAAAAAAAAAAAAAAAAAAAGTGTGAGGCTGTCAAATTCAATTAAAACCTAGTGATCCCTTAACCTACATGGCAGGATATTTCTAGTATTAATTCAGCTTGCATTGCCAGTCTGCTGCTGGCGCTCCATCCTCTCTTCCGTCATCTTTGCCACAACGATCTCCACAAAATCAGAACCCGCGTCCCAGCCTTTCTCCAGCTGAACATCCCTAAAAGTAGATCGCTTGTCGAAACCTATCTGAACAGTCGAATAGTTGAATGATAGATACCTAAACTTTTTTGGGGCTGAGTCTCAGCCAACGTGAAACGTCTACGGAATATGCGCGCTTAGAAGCGCGCTGCTCAGCCCAGGCTAGACGCCTCAGAACAGTGTGTTATGGCGTGTTCTCCGTTCCATTGCCGCAGAGGATCCATTTAAGGCTGAGATCTTAGTCATGAACAGGTTCGATTAGCTGGGCTTGACGCTTGCTGGCTCTTTTAGCGGCACACTTCGGAATGTCAGTGAGCCAGGCCGGAAGTTTGCACAAGGCAGCTCATTAGCTGTGCAGAGTTGTTGGCTGTTGATTGGGAGTTTGATTGTTTTCTCCGTTGCCCGCTGCACGTGTTTAATACCACGAAGACGGAGACTTACGAGGGTGACTTCGAGATACATCACTTCGTTGACGAATGTAGACTCTTGGAAAGGTGGAGGACAAGGCAGTTCCTCTGTTCCGCTAAAAGTATCGCCTCGCTCTTAGCAAGGGTGAGTCCTGTCACGTCTCTTCTATTTACCTGCCTTTAGCAGACGACATCGGCCGGTGCTTTATTTCGTGTGGTTCTACAGCAGGTCCGGTATCCAGGCTTGGACAGTGAGAATGAAATCATCGGCATATGCTAGAAAGTTAACCCTTAGGGAAAATCTTTTAACCGCAGCACATTGTCGTAAGCTATGCTTTATAGCAGGAGGCCAAGTTTGGGGAAGTCTCGGTGATCTCTCTAAATCTCGGGGCGGCCAACGTCACCTCAGCTCCACTTCGACCCCCCCTCTGTTATAAACCTCCCCCGAAGGCCAAGGGAAACGCCTGCAGCGCGTCCTTGCAGTGCTGGTGGCGCAGGCCATCCAGCCCGGTGTCACCGCTGTATTCGAGACCCCTAGTGCCCTACAGGGCTCACCCAGATGCGTACACGGCGGACAAGCCAGCGGATGTGCCACTGCTGTGTTCCACAGCTTACACGGTGCGCGCCTGTGATTCTCTGACTCCACTGTGCATAACCTGCAATGTAGCTGGTCACAGAGCCTACAGCGTGGGGTGTCCAGTTTACCGGGTCCGGTACTCCAGGCTCGGCGGAAACGCCAGGAAACGATAAATAAGAACGAAGCTGCAGCCAAGCAGGCCTCTAACAAGGCATCGCAATCGGAAAAGTCAGCTTACAAGCCTGGCGGATCGACCCGACGAATCGACGGAACGCGCCGCTTCACAGGGCTCGGCAGCCGACGGCCCCAGAAGACGAAATCGCGGCAAGAAGCAGTTCTAGATCATCACGCCGCTAACGATGGGGGTGCTGACTGGCAGTTGGTGGGTGAGCGTACAGCTCCTGCAGTACAGCTCCTCCAAGAAATGATTAGTTTTCTACAAGTAAATCTGAATAGGCGTCAAACGGCTCACTACCTTCTTGACGTCTATTCTCGTACCTACGCTGCTTACCGGTATCAAGAACACAAGTCTCTGGAACGGTGTTTTTTTCTCCAGCTCCGCGCAATTGGCATAACTCTTAATTTTTTTTTACTACAGAATGTACTTAAGATATCTAGCACTCGTACCATTGCATTCGAATATCGGACAATTGAGGTAGCCATTTTATTACCTCACTTCTGTCACAATGTTATCTAGGTGCTATCTAGTCGCAAGAAGCACAATAGCACGTTCACGTTCCACAGCCAGGCTGTGACCGGCAACCGATCTGTGCAGCGTCCTCTGACTTGAGAAAGGGCTCTCCTTGCAAGGGAGAACATTCTGCTACCAATCAACTGCAGTTGTCTGGAGAAATCTATTAGTAAACATATATCCTGTAACACCTGGAAAGCTCCAGACCTGGCCCTGATCACATAGCGTAATGGCTCGGGGGTCCCAAATCCCCCTAGCTTGAGGTACTAAGTAAGCAGTCGCCTATTATGCTAGAAATGAGAAGTCTGCTACTGGCCTTTAAACGTAACGGAGGTCTGTACAGGGAGCAGCTTTCCCCTATTGTGTGCGTATTTGCTCTAATTACTTTGTGCCGGCCGTTTCTCTTCAGGCTGTCGAGCATTGCGTAAAGAAAATTCAATCAACAACAAGGATCAAACCGGCGACATTTTGGTAGATGACAACCTTGGCCACGGGGTCTGGAAGTAAGTTACCGCTCTTAATTGAGCGCTCTCTCACCAGGAGAGGCTGTCCTCGCGGACGTCTCCTGCCTGATACTGCCGTCGGGCAGTTCTCTCCTTCTCTTCACCAGCCTGGGCTTCTTTCGCATGCCATTACGCACGTGTCTGGTGTATCTGCCTAGCCTATATGAGCTAGCCTAGCTAACAGATACACCTCTCTTTTCAGGTCCCAAGTTTGCGGGCTTGGGGCAGATCCTGGGTATTTTCTTTGAGTGCATTTTATAACGAAGGTAACGGCCTAGGAAGGTCACCTAGTTTGCTAACATGCTTCAAGACGGCGTTAAGCTGCTAACCCAGACTGCTAGCGGGCGACTAGCAGTCTAACCTAATTGCATCCCAGGTTTAAATTTTAATATTATAAAAAACACCGGATCGAGATAATAAAAGTGTTTATTTTTGGTGGGTCAATTTTAAGACATGTAAACGTGTGTTTCTCTCGCCGCCTCGGTAAAAGAGCCAGACGAGGGTGGCAAGCCAGCCTCTAGTTCGAGTACGAAGGCGGGTTTGAGGCCGATCGATGTCCTGTTGACCAAAGGAGTGTCACAGTCAATTGCTTCAGGCGTCTAAGACCGGAACACAGAGCGGCACAGTGCCAGGAAAAATACGAACCAGGAAGGGACTGTACGGCCATCCTTTAAGGTGTTAGGTCTGCAACATCAAGGGTCACCAGGCGGCACGACCTGTCCCGCCTATGAAAAAAGGTATATGAAATACGGGTAACGGCCAAGGAAGTTAAGATGAATGGATATAAGACAAAACAAATTGATGATCTTAAGCAGAACGTCTAAGAATAAACATATGTAATAATCTAACTCTAGTCGGTGAGGCAACCTTTTACTAATTGACGTCTTCTTCTTCGCCGCTCTCTCAGGTGGCTTACGTATCCGAATAAACGTGGATTTGTCAATTCTCTCTAACATGAATGCAATATCTTCACATTTTACGTCATTCTCGTTAATGTTGCAGCGAGATGCAACACGCCTAACAAATTTCTTTTAAAGTTTAGTGAGCGGGTAGTTGTCACGGAAATAGCCTAGATTCCACACCGGCGAGGCATACAGTAGGACCGGCAGAACATATTGCTTATACAACTTTATCTACAGGGAGGGGTTTTTTAACACAGTACAACGAAATATCCAGTTCTGCCTCCGTGTGGCCAGGGCTGCCATTTATAAAACGTAGGGAGTATTTTAAAGAAGTCCGGCATTCATATCTTTATCTATAGCTATATACATTTTTACATCGTCTGCATATATTATTGTTTGCACTGGCTGGCCCACTATATATTTAAAGCAGTCAGTATACAGTATGAACAATATTGGACCTCGTATAGTGTCCTGACGGCAACTCGACGTCACTTCAGCAGTGGAGAATAGACAATCATTCACCCTGAATCTGAAAAACCTATCGGTGAGGAAGGCCTTAATCCAGTTAATAATACGACTTCCAACTCCATAACGCGGCATAATGTTGAGCAGCTTTGAGTGCGTTGTGGTTTCGAAGGCGGACTTGAAGTTGAAGTGGATGCAGTCAAATAGTTTTCCCTCGTTGACCATAAATGATTAGTCATTTTGTGTCTCAAGCAGCTGCAGAACCGTGAAGTGGGCGGGACGGTACGCAAACTGTTCTTTGGAAATCAGACCATGCGCGTTAGCGTTACTGTAGATCGCTTCAGTGATGATTTTCTCGAACAATTTACAAGGTACTGACAAGAGCGGAACCGGCCTTTTGTTGTTTGTTGTATTTCAAAATAATTTGACTAGTAAGTGGCGGTAAACTTTGTCGAAAAATTGGACGCAGCCAATAAAGATGACGTACAAGTGACCCTCAGATCAACGCCCGCTCAACTTTCGACTGGAGTACATGGATTGCGTTCTGTGCCGCGATTTTTCCTGAATCCGAATTGCTCCGGAGCACAGTTCAAAACACTTTCGAGATAATCAACTTGGCGAAAGGGTTTTTCTAAGGGTGCGTTTCAACGCGATATCCCGGTAGAGATTTGGATTGTCCACGTTGTTGTCATCTTTGTTTTTGAATAGCAGAATAAGCCTAGCCTTGTGCCACACCTTAGGTACGTTTTCCCCTGAGTATGTGATTAAGCAGACTACACAGCTCACCTGCTTAAACATCGGACCACTCAGTCTCCATGGATGCCTTACAACATTGCTAGCAGAATTTCTAGTTAGGACAGTTTTATTAGAAGTAGCCTCCAGAGAACAAGGGCTACTGTTTGTGTGGCTATGGTGCATCATAACGCTTGTCCATAAAAATGCAATGTGCTTTATTCTTCCCACGATCTTTTTAAATTTGGGGGAAGCAGTATGCCGTAAATAGGGGCAAATCTGTGACATAAGAGAAGGCATGCGAATAAACGAGTCAGTAGTCGTTGATGCGAGCCAGGCAGAGGGCGCGTGTTGTTTGAGCGACAGACTAGCGAACTGTAACTGTCGCCGTCCGGTCGTTAGGGTGGTGGACGCTACAAGCTTGTATATTTCACCAATTATCGAAAAATTTCATCTTACCTCAAGTTCTAGGCTAAAACTGGCGATAAAGGACAAACTTAGCTGGGTATCATTACATATATTCAATGGTAGATCTTTAACTTTAGTATTAGCATAACAATTCAAGGAAGCATATGAGTGGCAGGGTATTATAAGTTATGGAGCTCTCTGCATGCACAAGGCATTTGGCCCCTGCGTATAATACTTCTATTCCATTGAGTGTATTGTTATATAGTACAGCAACGTCACCGCTTGCTCTCCGAGGACCTTAAGTCTCTTGTCATTCTCACTCTTGTCACTCTTGACACTATCAAATACTAACCGAAAGCCATAGTTCGTTCCGGCCTAGGTTACAGTAAGTACTAGTGTGTAGTCATAGTGCGCGGAAGGAAGACTACAGTTGATTTCACATTCTCGTAATTCCAGTGAGCAAAGGTAAGTTAGCTTTGTTGTCTCTGGCTGGGTCCTCATTGATTTTCCGCCATGATACTACGTGCGAGCGATTTGGCCATAAGTGCTCTTGACTCTTACTTTTCAGCAAATGCTCTTGACTCTTACTGATTCCAACACCTGTGCGAATAAGGACACGGCCATCTATCTGCTTTTCTAATATGCTCCGTGATATTTCATTTAGCATGTCCATGCGGTACAATCTATGTGAGCAGGAGCCCCGACCGCCATTGCAAAAGAAGCAATGGACTTCTAGTTTCTTAATTCTTCTTTTACGTACTCCTCCACATTCTTCCTGAAAAAACATACACGCTTAAGACTGTAGAATGACATATATGTTATAAGCGGCTATGTTGATTAAGAGAGAGACCTTAGCGACAGTTGCTGGTAGCGGCGCACTTTGCGGAGAAAGCGCTACGGTGGCCGCAACAGCGGCGGGTTTGAATCTGGAGTTGTTATAACGGACGACAGACACTACAGAGTCGCGGTCAAAGATGGAACACAGTGTGCTGAGATAGGCCGGAGAGGCGGTGCTGTACCGAAGTGGCAAAGGAGTCAGATGGAATAAAACCTCAGCCGTTGTGGTCAATATCCGTGTCTTCCTCTTAGTAACCCAGTTTAGGCCCTGACAGTTCAGAAGTGGGGCTTTTGGGGGGCAACAATGACCGGATTGATCGAGAGGCACAACGAAGGTGTCGAGTCCACGACGAAGAGCAGCAGCATGGAATAGTGCTTAACAGGACTGAGTGTGGTGCTGCAGGCAGAGTCGCTGTTTAAGTTGTTGCTGCTACAAAGAGGTTGAGTCGTCGCGAGTGAAGATCGACCGGGTGTTCGTGGACTAGTCGAAGCGTGTTGTGGAAGAGGCGAGCGCGCACGCAGTGAGAGATGGCTACGAATGCTGGCGGGGCGCCGATAACTATGGAGATGCTGGCCGAGATGATGAGTTCGATGAAGGCGATGGCAGATGCTACGCAGGCTATGGTGACCCAGTTGACGACAAAGAAGGGGACTGAATCGAGCGTGCCAATGCGAATCGAGACGGCCAGCGACGTCAGTGGCCAAGTGGAGACGTTCCCAGAAAGCGATGGCATCTCAGCGGAGGAATGGATCCGGCTGTTTGAGATCGCCAAGGAGACCGGCGTTTACTCGCGAGTTGGATAGAAACCGCCTGGTGGACCAACTGGCCTCGTGTACGCAACAACGACAGGAGTCGTTGGGTTGCTTTGCACGCAGAGTGAAAGCACTGGGGCTAAAACTATCATTGGCGACCGGCGAAATCAAGGCTAGGGTGTTTGCCGGACTGCGTCCAAAGTTCGAGGTTGTCATACAGGGTATTGCTGCTCGTCAACGTAGCAGCGTGTCCGCATTGATTCATGACATAGAAGACGCGATGGAATTGCAGACTCGGCGTCGCACTACGATCGTCGGCGGCGCGGCTAGAGTGGGCGGTGCCGCAGGTGGAGGTGCCAGGCCTGAACCGGTCTGTTATCAATGCCAACAGGCAGGACATTGCAGAGACAGGTGCCCGACGCTGATACAACAGCAACAGATGAGAGCGCCGAGGCAGTTTAACTTCGAAATGCGCGGGAGAACCGCCAGGTGTGGAGGAGCCTCAGCCGTGCGGCAGCAGGAGCCTCAGCAAGAAGTACAACGACAACAACACCGACTGGGCCCAATGAGTGGCGGCCAGACCGTGAACTCTGATCGTGAGAGTGTCAGAGCAGATCGGGATGCTCTAATACGCTGCTTCCGATGCAACCAATGCGGCCATTATGCGATAAATTGTACTACCGCCGATGTGAGTCAAGTGGACAGCGGTCGACAACATGAAGTGACGCTGCGTCCTCGTAGTGTTAACTTCGTCCGATCACAGGCTACCGGCAGTGAAGCATGCGCTGTTGTGGTGGAAGATGAGACTGGGTCGCCGTGTGAGGTTGATCATTTTCAGGCGCGATTGCTACAGCTGTCCAAAGAAGTGACCATTGCCAAAGAAAAAGCACACAGAGAGCGCAGCCGTGCTGAGACGGCCTAGCAGACTGCTACACAGGTAGAGAAGGAAATCGACAAAATTCGCCTTTTCTATGAAGATCAAGCGCAGCAAAGAAGTGAACAAGCGACTTCGATCTGTCGGCGTGCCGAACCCCATTCGGACAGCTGCCGAACTACTTGCATTACGCGAGGGGAGCAATGAAAGAGACATCGTCATCCAGAACGAGCGCAAATACATGCGGGAACGAATTGTTGCGCTGTTGCATAAAAAGAGGAGATTCCTCGGAACTGCGTTACCCTGCTGGAAATGCAACTCAAAACGAAAAAAAGATGACATCGACGAAGAGGATAATACGATTGATGCAGGCGACATTTAAAAATTAGCATGAATGATGTGTACGCATGATGGATGATAGGTTATCGTCGCTGAGGGCAGCGACTATAGCAGAATGGCTGAATGTAAGACTGTAGAATGACATATTTGTTATAGCGGCTATGTTGGTTAAGAGAGAGGCCTTAGCGACAATTGCTAGTAGCGGCGCACTTAGCGGAGAAAGCGCTACGTCAGCAGCGACAGCGGGGGTTTGAATCTGGAGTCGTTATAACGGACGACACTACAGTTAGTGATGAGTCGCGGTCGAAGAAGGAACACAGTGTTCTGAGAGAGGCCGGAGAGGCGGTGCTGTACCGCAGTAGCAAAGGAGTCGGATGGAATAAAACCTCAGCCGTGGTGGTTAATATCGGTCTCTTCCTCCTAGTAACCCAGTTTAGGCCCTGACACACGTAACATGTTTTTATATTCCACTTTTATCTTTTACTTCAGTCATACGCAACGCAGTATTTGGTTAGCAATATTCAGTACTGTGATATCTGTATTTGACCAGCGATGTATTTATTATTATTGTAAATCAGACTCTTTACCCACTTCCACATTTTTTTGAAAACGAGTGGTGTTGGTTTCTCTGTCTGTATTTCCGTATGATTCCCTTTTGGCGTTGCAGCGGTGATTTTTACCTGGGCTTTTCTTAGACGAGAAGTTCTGGGCATAATTAAACCTATATGTTCTACTAATTAACTGTCTAATAACTATGGCATGCAATCACCGACATTTCTGTCATTTTAACTCCTACACAAGGCCGTTCTGTCTTTACGCTGCATTTGCAAATGTGATTTATCCCTGGGATATAAGTACAACGCTCGATGAGATACGGCCAATTTAATTTCAACAAAGTTTGCATTTTTCAAAATCTGCAATTGCTGGTTTTTGTTGCGTAGTTGCGATGACACATGAAAACTCCACCTTGTTTGGAGGTGATCGCCATTGCAGCTGCCGCAGCAGAAACGTTTTTCATATTCTTCCACATTTCATATTTAATCTCCGCCGCTAACGGTCTGTACAAAGAGAAGAAGGTCAATTTGTTTTCTGTTCTAGTAACGTTCTGCGTATGATTATCATCTAATTTGTTAGTGGGAGTGTCCATCCCTAGAGATACTTGGCATATCTAGATGCTGGCATTGAATGGGGCATTCAAATAAATGCGCCACCGGAGACAGTAGCTATTGAACCGGTGAGAGAACGGAGGCGGAGAGAGACATTAAAACCGGACCGAAAGTGTTTCGTCAACCTTTCTGAGCGGTGCGTGTGAAGCGATAGCGCTGTTTCTAGGCCTCGTTTCTCAGTCGGCAAAAATCGTCAGGGATCGAGTTGCATTCATTGCCAGAAAGTGTTTACTTACATTTGCGATTAGTTTTTTTTTCTAGTTTATAACATTGTCTTCATGGCTTTAGTGTTATGAACACTCGCGTTTTGATCGTTCAGTGTGCGTAAAGTGAATCAAGCTACGAGGTTCGTGGTGACTACTCAGAATGAAACATCACATCGCCACTGGTGAGTTAAAATCTGATTACGGCTTGCAAATGTTTCACTGTTCACTACGCTTTTACCATGTAGTAATTACTAGATTTTAGTTCATTTGGTCAATTAAGCTGAGCATTACGCGAAATCGTATCTGATTATTTTATAGGAATATTATAATTGTAACGCTGAAGAAGCCATAGCTGCACGCGAGCGTGCTCATATATTAATCAACTCGTTAATAATTAACTTACTTTTATTTTTACTGCAATAGCCTAGTTTGAAAGTAAAGTTGTGCTGCATTTTCATTATGGGTATCAATCGTCGCTTGCTATCGCCCTCGTATTGACCATAAATGGAATTAAAAGTCGGTTACGGTTGAGTTCCATACAACCATGTGCCCTCTTTGAACCGTGATTAGGTTTAACCCGTCGTCCTCGCTAGCCCTAAGTACTCCTAAGTACAGCCAGCGCACAATGGCCAAGACTACTTTAAGCATGGCTTTGTCTGTGGCCGAGACTGTCTGCTTGCCTAAAGAACTTGACTAGCCTGCTTTCGTGTGGAAACGTCGACAAGGCATTTTGTGCGCTGGCACCTACATGCATTGAATTAAATGAAGGGGAACGATTTGTCAGTGACGCCTATAAGACCAAAACTGGCTTGGCTTTTTGGGCGTCTGAGATAAGGAAGTCATGCCTGCAACCCGCCCAATTTAACTAGAAGTAGAATAAGAGAGCTCCTCGAGAAAAGCACTCTACTGACCTGAGAAGATCTTATCAACTATAATCCTGTGTGAGCGCTCAGAAGTTGAAAACGAACAGTGACACAAAAAACTGCATGCCATGAAACCTTTTTTGTACGTACAATCAATATTAAAAGTAAACATGCAGATGCATATAAGCTAATCAATGACTGCTTGTACAACTTTAAAGCAATATAATTCACGACAGCGCTGCATGCTGGACCAAACAAGTTGCTCTAATTGTTTACATTTCTCTCGTCGTTTTAGATATTTTACTCTTACCGGACTCGGCAGGCACTAGTTTCTGGTATTGCGTTTTCACGCTTGTTTTTGGCAACGTTAGTCCGTTTGCTGTTCTGACAGAATTAGTTGAATGAAAATAATTCTAATTGTCTTGCATTCACCTAGTAGTGAAAACATGATCGTATTTAGACTGCAATTTTTTAATATACAATATAGCGAAGTGGCGTTGCACGAAATTTGTATATCAACTGTTTATTGTGATTAAAAGAACCTTGCTTGCCCGATTTGAAAGGTTACTAGAATGTGTGCGATTCACAGTAGTAAAATGCACGGAAAGAGACGAAATGAAAAACGGAATGTCCACAATAAACGCAAATGACACGTTTATGTGAGAGTAGAATGAGAAAAGAAAACAAATGGACAAAAGCGCGCGGAAAGATTGGTGATGGGACATTTTGGAAATTTGAGCTTAAGTCGAATTAATTGTCAGCAACGTGCACTGTGTTGTAGCTACTGTTTCTGCTGATATCAAAGTCATTATTCGAGCCATAGCAACTACTGCGTTCAATTTATTTGAGTATTTACCATTCTACTTAAGGACTTTGTAACGAACCTCAGGCGTATATATCTTAACATAACGGGGATTGGCGACAGCATCATCTAGATCTGGTACCACGCCTCGATGACTAGAGGCGAATCATAGAGAACTGCTGTAAGCTTCCTGTGAGTGGAGGCGAACGCGAAGCTATGTGTTGACAGTAGCGCCAGAAAGGAGAGCGGCAAATGAACGAACTACAGTGTCGTGCTGGTGCGTAGCAGAGTCGCGTGCAGACGACAAGTTTGCCGAATGTGCAGTGTGAAACGACCAACTTCTTTGTTTTCCGTTGCCCAGTTCGACCCTATACACATAGATATTAAGTTGGGTCAGCTTCGATTGTCGCCATTTTGCGATTTGGCGTGTCTTTGTCGAGTATGACTGGCCTTGCACTGGGGTCCGTTTTATTAAATGCTTGCTAAGAATCAGCCTAAAAAAGTTTTTCGTCCGCTTATGTGCGTGACCTAGCGGCGCGTCTGCTTCTTGTCGCGTCTGCTTCAGTAGTAGAGAACCAAAACAACAAAACGCTATTGAGCGCAATGGCGTCTGCCCCAAGTGACACAAAACTGGAATGTGCCGCGAAGTTCTGCCTTTTACGTCTGCAGTATCCAATTTGTTTGCGTTATATTCCGCATGTAATACCATGTGGGACCCGAATAAGAATCCGATTTTATACATTTATGATTTAATACTGCCGATAAAATAAATAAGGCCGTCAAGATTAATTCTGTTTTAGATATTCCTGCGATCGTCTTTGGTCATGACATTGCTGGATATGGGGCAAACCTTAGTGATGACGACCGTGATTTTGTAGAATTCACTATTCCTCAAGCATTGAATGATGTCTAATCTCACTGAACAAGATGCTGTAATATAAATATTTTTGTCCAATTTTTGCGTGTAGTAATTATTATTACGCTTCCTATTTCGGAAACTTGTGCCGATTATGCATATAATTTATTTATATAACTTTGTTATGTTAGCACCTTAAAATGTACAATTGTCTCCGCGTGAGCGTGCGGTCATGGGTTCTCCAACCTAGATTCCACAACATTACCCCATTTCAACAATGGGCTCCAAACATATGCTGCGTGTTCTCGCTGAATGTAGAACAACAGCTTCTGACGCAAGAATTCCGGTGCTTTCGAGTCTCCCATCGAAAGGTTAAGGCTTTCACTCACGGGCAAAATCAACTGAAGCGTAAGAGGGCCTGGTCCTTCCATTTTCTCGAAAGCTAACAGACAAAACTGATGCCAGACTTTTTTTTGCATCGGTTAGCTTTTGCTAACCTGGAAGCATAACCAGCTCGGCCCGCACTTGCACTAACCATTAAAGAAGTCAATGAGTCGATTAAAGTTGCGTCCCAAACAAGCGTGCGGCCACCCTCAAAGGGAGCCAGAGTGAGACCGTCAGGTTTTATTCCCATTTACCCTGGCAAGGCCTGGAGGTTCCAGTACATACAGAATGCCAGCAGAAATCAGTGCTCGACTAAAAGTGTAATTTAAATCCGAGCGGTATGCTCATTGCCTTGCACACAATTATATTATTATTACTCCATTATGATATGTCATCATGTCGATTATGTTAATAGCTCAGGTTTTGCTTATTTTATTTAGGCTGCAGTCCTGGCTATTGGCTAAACACTAAAAAGGCTCTAGTAGTCATCTCTAAACGAATAGCTAGGCTCCGACCAATTTACCGTTTGTGATCGGGTTTTTATCTGTCTGGTCGCCGTCGGCGCACCGTAAATAAGCTTTGCAGTAGTCACCTTAAACCCTTGAGAGTTAAACCGGCTTATTGAATTATTGTAAACCCTACTTAGAAGCTGTTCATGCATCTATAGGGGCGTTCTATAGAAATTGTTTCAGAGACGTTATAGATTATCCTTGGTGGTTACGAACGTTTATTAATTAGGCACGCAATAGGTAGTGTGATGTAGAGCCCGGTGGCGTGGTGGCTTAAGTCTGCGCCTCGCAACCGGAGGAGACACATAGGTGCGCGGGTTCGAACCGCACCGTTGCACATTTGTATTTATGGCAGTCCGTCTATGAAGCAATGTGAAAAACAGTTCCGTGGACGTTAAATCTTGGCTGAGGGTCAGCCCGAAAACTTTACTTCAGTGGGTAGTGTGATAAGGCACGTTTTTTTTCTGTTCTGGCCATAGACTGTGGTCATGTGCTAACATAAGGCCCTAAGATCATCACAAATAGACTAAAATGACATTGTGGTAGTGTTAGCCGCTCTACGACTAGCCAGTCAGCTTGTCAACACGGAAGCTGCACACTGATCTATTTTATGATGCACCTAATACCTGTCGTAGATCTATTTTTAAGGCTCGGCGTAACATTGGTAACAACGTATTGGTAGAATTCTTGAATTTTGCTGATGCTACGACGATCTTGTTTTGACATGACCTATCTAACATAACTCGATCGCCGTAGTCGAAAGGGTAATAACATATTCAGTATTGTAAACGTGATTTCGGGCCTGTTGTAAATTTAAGAAACAATCTTGTTTACTCGTTAATGCTCTACTTGTTTCGCGTGGTCGATCAAATTTAACTACCTACTTTTTGTCTCATTTAGACACACCATGTTTTTGAAGAAATTTTGAATGACATTCCAATTTAGAAAGGGAAAATGGCCCGTCTCAATCCAGAATCCTCATGTACCGGTAAAATTAGGTTCTGCACTTGAAGGGCGCCTCTTGCACTAACCGCCATGCAGTGGTCCACGGGTTTCACCATGCTCTCTGCACATGCCACTGCTACCACGATTTATAACCGTGACGTAGATGTGTTCGATGTGGAGAATTCTGCCCGATCATGGTGTGGTTTGCGTAAATATCGCTTCTATAAGTCTCTCGCGGTTGAGGAAAAGTCTCTTCATTTATAAGATTTTTATCAATCTTGTACCTAGCACAGGTACTTAATTAAGAGTGTAAAACAGTCGTTGTTTTACCTTTTTTTATTGAATCAAAGTATGGTATCCTGCTTTATAGACGAGGAATTTTTAATGCTTCTTGCCTCTGATCGCAGTAAAAAAAATGTAGAAGTTTATATAGAAGAAGGTATATAGAAGCTGCTATAGATCTTTGGCGCAATGAAGGTATTATACATTTTTATAACATCTGTATTGGCTGTATATTGTCAAATGGAATAACATAAATAATATGTCTATATTATAAAGAATGCCTACTGGTGATGGAGTTAGTCAATACCATATCCGCCTGGCGATGCTTAAATCCTTGCTCTCACATCGTTGTGTAAATATTAGATCAATTTTTTCAGGACTTTTTATTTCTTCGGGGCTCTCATTAAAAACGTAGTTTATGTTCTGATGAGTATACCTGGGTGGAATTTGCGGCGACGCGCCTATTGTTAGTTTCATTCCGGGCAGCGAATGATTACGGACATGAAAACGGGTGTCATGAAAACTTTTTTGGGCTTGACTAAGCGATTTATTGACTGCTAAGTTTTTTATTGGCCACTCAAATAAAAAAAAAACTTGCTTTACCACATTAGCCTGTCGATCATCGACATTTTGTTGTTGTATTGGATTCGTTTTGCTATTAACCACTTTAGGTTGGACCGGTGGAAGAAGATGGCATACCACCGCCTTTCTTTCTATTCAAACGGGCATAATGAAACCTTCGTCAAATTCGATAATTAGCGGGGTGATTCTAAGCAAATCTTCGATAATATCCGTAACATTCAATTGTGTGTATTACTATTAGTGTATTACAATTTTTTGTTGCTTCCCCGCCTTAGGTCGCGTTTAGTAATTATATCTCTTGGGAGTTAATATGCGCGTCGTCGTATGTCAAATAAACTTTATGCTTTAACTTAGAATCCATGGCATTCCTACTTAGCACAGAGCCAGCAGGTCCGAGCCATATCGTCCTTGTATGGATGGTCTTATTTTTTTATTCTCTTCTTATGTCTCTGGGTGCTAATGCTAGGTTTCGCGTTTACTTAGGTACTAATTTTTGTGTCTAGTTCTTTTTCATAATTGTTAGTATACTGGTGCAGTTGGAGCACTCTAATAAGGCATGCTTTCACTTCTGTAATTTCAATAAGAGTTTGCGGCAACTTTCTCTACGGCACAATAAACCTGATCGATAGGCGTAGCTCGCAAATAATACTTTACTTTTTTTGTCCTTTCAGCGCTGGGCTTTCTGGCCATTGTGGTGGCCATGAGTCTCTGGGTACTAATGACACTGGAATTGAAGCGTGCTGCGCCCCCGGGTCTAGAAAAGGATTCAACGCTGGCAAACGTGTTTGCTCGCCCACCTGTTCCTTCCTATCAATATATTTATGTGTTTAACTACACGAATGCTTCTGGCTGGATAAACAACGTGGCAGGACATTTCGCCTTGGAAGAGCTCGGACCTTTTGTATACAGGTTAGTTTAAAACATTTTCGTTACCTATAGTTAAGGATTGGTCTGGTATAAATCTAATCTGACATTTGTACCCCTGGATAGCCTCATCCCATATTTCGACAGGTAACTTAGGTTTTGCTTTTTCCCAGCGCCAGAATTATTCCAAATGTCATTAGCAGGTTTTATCTTGTATTTTGGTAGCACGTATTCACGTCCCCGCAAGACCTGAAAAAACTGGCTGCGCAAATACATTCATTTTTGGACATTACAAGAAAAGCTCAACTAGTTGGCGCGAGCAAAAATTTCTGCATTACAATTACTTAAATTGAAAGTATTAGGAATAAGCGGAGGGATAGTTTTTGTACTTATTATTCTTAATGACAACACCACCGGGATAGAGTTCCACGCTAGCTGCAGAAGACCGCAGATGTACACATATCAATATCAAAGATGAAAAAAGTCAACAAGGTCGAAAACACTGTTCCTGTCGGCGGTATTATTTTGCCAGCCATTTTTTAATTTCGCTAGTAAGGAGTAGAGTGCAAACATTGATGGCGTTTTTTTTGACTCCATTCAACATGAGACTTTCTTGGGCCAGAAATCGAATGGTGTCATATTCGAGCGACGGGAGAGTTACCCTCAGACTCTGCTAAGTTTTCTGCTATAGAAATATTGCACTTGCCTATTTGGCGATTAGTTATGTTTTTCTTTCAAAAGTACGAATCGAAAACTATACTTACCCTTTTATGTGCTAGTTACCCTTTTATGTTAAAACATAAGAACAAATGTACGCAGACTAGAAATTACTAAATTATCTTTGGCAAACATCAGAGGGTTACGTGTTTGTTTTTTCGCAATCTGGCACAACTAGGGTAATACTTCTGCGGTCAGAAATATATATTTATACACTCTTTGGCAGGGGTCTTTCTTTAAGGTTATCAACATTTAATAGCAAACGCGCCATCAGGCGATTTGGAAATTTGGCTGTGTATGAATGTACTTGCGGGCTGCGCATTATGCGAACATTCTATAAACGATTCCTTCTTTGCATACGGCTTTTGCCTGAACGTTAATACTAAAGCGAGTTATCGTCATTATGATTTCAAAGAACTTATTGAATCTATCAGGTTGTTTGCATATGCTGTATTACATGATTCAATCAGTCGGTATACAGTACATACATTAAAGGGCCGAGAATGGTACCCTGCGGACAGCCCGAAAGGGTTTCTTCTTTACCCACTTGGGCACTCATTCGCCTCGTGGTTTAGCGACCCAAATGATCATCCTTTGCAAGGCCTATATGTATGTGCTTCACAAGGTCGTTGAATCGCTTGTCGGAAATTAAGTAATTTAACGACACGTCGTACGCTGTTCGCAGTTCTCAACGGGCTTCTGCCCAGGTGCTCAATAACTTTGCTATGAGTGCGTACATAAAATAAATGCAGCTCTAAATATTTTAACAGGCCCTGCTTGGAAAGCCTGGTGCCCCGTTAGTACATCAGTTGAGAAATTTGCGTGGTTATCTTAGTCCCGAATATTAGGATCCAGATTTGTGCCCTACGTGCCGGGAGCACTCTGCAATGCTGGTCCTAGTTTGCCTTTTATCACACTTTCATGCTTGCTGTCGTATCTCACATCTCTGAATATATATATATATATATATATATATATTCCATATAGGTCCAGATTCCAGGTTGGCTCCACCTGGAATCTGATTTTTGCCCTCTGGCGTCACCCAGAGTCCGCCAGGAATCTGCACAGAGTGATTAGCTCTGCGACAAACATCAGCAGACGTTGTCTGCTCTCTGGAGGTCAAAGGTGGCTCTGAGATCTTTAAATACCGCGTTCTCTAGTTGGATAGTGTTCCAAATTTTCTATTTTCCAGGAAGTACTCAAGTGTCTTGAACTTCATTGCCGATAATATCTTAAATGGGCTAATCTTAAGTGTTGTTCTCATACAGGCGTTGGATTCTGTTTTGATCTCTTTTTCTTTGTGTAAAATAATAAGGATATCCTCTTTGCACGCCATATGCGTCCCCCGGAGGTCAGGCATTCATAAATTAGAGCACGGCGTATTCGGCATGGCGTCAATGCCGATGTTTCCTTTAAATGCTCATTGCTTAACATATCGTTTCCACTCACGTTGCCCCCAGCAGCTCTTAGATTTGCCTTTACAACTCTTGAAATTGAATTTGCACGAGTTACATATAATCGTGCTGATTCTACGTTTTGGCCCAACCTATTACATGCTATTATAGTAGGGAGTATAGCCGTAGGCCGGGGATCGGGATAAGACTAGATAGTAAGATCTTGTTAGAGGGAGTGGGGGAAGTGTGCCCACCAGGGGAGATTCAAATAGAGTCATATAAGCGTAAATTGACGAATCTGATAAAAGGTGCACTGGTTCCGCTTCAAAAACGAAAAGGAAGACCCTGGTTTAACGATCGGCGTAGAGCAGCGAAAGATGCCAACAGACTAACTAGGGAATATGTGGAGATTTTTCCTGTATTAAGGCCGTTTGCAATAATGGTAAAGAAAATGACAAAAAGGGCATACAAAGAAGAGAAACAAAAATATTGGGAAAGCCAGGAGTAGGCGCTGTTGTAAGAAGCAGAGATACAACCGCACAAGTGGCTAAAACCGAAAAGAAAATGGCAGTGTTCAGTGGAGAATGGGCGATTAATTAAGTACTTTGCTAGTGTGCTGCAGGGAGCCGGTACTACCCCAGAAGAAAGAATATTATTCAGTGGGCCTTGGGACGAGGAAACAGAACTTGCTCGGGAATGAGTAATTCGACCAGTCACAATCGAAGACGTTGTCAGGGCAATTGTAAGGGCGGCTAGAGGCAAAGCTGTCGGGAACGATATGATAAGAAACGAGCATTTTAAGCAAACGCTGGCACTCGCACCATGCTGGAAAGCTTTATTTGACGAGTGCCTAAATTCCGGGGAAATACCTAAAGCGTAGAAGAAGGATGCCTTGATTGTCATACCAAAAGAAAAAGGCATAGAAACTGAGCCGGAATCTTGGAGGGGAAATAACACTTAAGAATTGCCCCTATAACATTTTCTCGGGGATAATATCAGATAAAAAGTCTTATGGGAGATATCATGCGGGGGAGTGCCCCAGAGTTGAATCACTGGCCAGGCTGGCTCAGTGACCGTGTTTTTATGTATAATATTTGACTATATACCTAACAAGGTGATTAATAAAGGAGTGAATAATATCAGATAGACTAGAGCATTTCCTCGAAACTAGAATCGCAATACCAGGAGAACAACATGGGTTCAGAAGGTCGAAGTCGACCATACGGCCCTGCGTCAGTTGCTGGCAGAAATTTGGGAAACTCTATTAGAACCTAGAAGAATGTTATACGCAGTATTTATAGATCTTAAAACTGCCTGTGACTTAGCACCACGAAGTAGGATTATAGGTAGGCCTTGGTGAGAGTTCCGTATCGTTTACCTAAACTTTTAAGTATCACTCCTGGGGAGACTACAGTATACACGGTATAGGGATTGTGGGAAAGGTAAAGCAAACTACAGTCGTGGCTCAAGGAGACGGACTTAGCCCGTTGCTTTTTTCGGTACTATTGGGAGGGCTTCCTAACCGGGTGAGCCAGGGTGTGGACCCGAGAGTGGGCAAATACATTAATGTATGCAGATGACATTACGATCTATGGGAGGAATTTATTGAGGGTTAAGCCGGGACTGGAACGGCTAATTGATTATATGGACGAGATATGACTTAGTATTAACTGGCAAAAGACAGTAGCAGTAAAATTTCGAAGAGGAGGTCGATTGGCGAAAAACGATGTTCTTTGAGCCAGGGGTAATACAATAAATGTTGTAAATAAATTCATCTAATTGGGGATCACTCTTATGTCAAATGGTAGCAGTTTTCGAAAACATATTGAAAGCAGAGTAGAAAAGCCGAGCGGCAGCAGCAATTAAAAACCCGCAAATGTTGTCAATACATACCGCGTCCGCCCTTTTCAAGATTAAAGTAGAACCAATAGCAACATTTGGTGTATAACTTATATGGGAGATATTAGGAGAGGCAGTTACTAGATAGAGTTCGATTTTTCTTCATGAAGAGGGTTAGCTAACCCTTGTAGGAATAGAATACTTCATATATTAGAGGGGGGGGCTCTAATGACACAGAAATTACAAGTAAAACGGGGTGTACCTAGGACGACGGTCTTCGTGGCCCACTTATGAAGTGAGGGGAAAAATGAATGGATATAGACATAGGAATATACACGACGATAGCGATGAGAAGTACAACCTGCCGAGCAGCCGGATATAAGAATAGGCATCTAACTACGACATTTGCAGCCCACGGGTTCCATCACGTGTTATGCAGCACACAAGAATTCCACAATCCTCAGCAGTGTTGTAGGTGCGCGAGATGCTTAGGTCATTGTGATAGATATCACGCCGCAGCATGTCCAGCAGTGCAGTCAATAGCTGGCTTGTAGAGTTCAAGCTGCGGACATGGTCATGCAGTATCTGCTCTCACTGAAACAGATGATGCTCCGTAGATTAATTTACAGTAATTTACTGAAATTCTGCTATGAAGTATGACAAACGACATATAGAGCATGTGTTTATAAATGATCAAAAATGCAATAAGACATATTTATGAGTATATACAGTCCTATTGTTTATGCCTTAGCGATAAACTATGTTAAATTATCTACGACTTCCCAGCTACTAATTGAAATTGCTTCTCTTTTAGGATGGATACGACCAGATCTCTACAATGGTCCGGTGATGCTCTCATACATACGGAGCGTACTGAATTTCACTTTGAGGCCGATATGTCGAACGGTACCTTAGATACTAAAATCACCACATTAGATTTTGCGCTTCTTTCAAGTAGAAACCAAAGTCCGCATTCAACACGTCCTCAAAAAGTATTTCTGACGACTACCATTGGCAATTACTTCTACTACGGGTAAGACCTTATTTGTTACCTACAGTAGTTATGACAAGGTGCTATCTAACACCTGAATTGCTTGCGGTAATATATTTATACGCACATTGCAAGCGGCAATTTACATTCGAATATAATCAACACAAGTTACTTGATAATGAATACTAATATATCTGGCAGTGGAAGGCTTCTTGGCATGCAGGATGACGCTTTTGGATTATAGCTCGGCTTGTGTGCTGACCTATTCACGACATATTAACTATAACTTTTTAAATTCCATTGTGTGATTGTTGACTCGTCTTTTGAAAATAAAGAACTGTGCAAGCAGAACTGTGCAACCTACGTATATATGATAACGACATACATAGGTAAAGCAGCTGGGCCTTGGCTGTCCCGACACATGGCTTGAGGTGAAATATGACCTAAGCATCACGTAATGATGTAGTTTCTCAGTCGGGTATTTGGAACGAGTAGGATTTTGACCACAACCCGCGCTCGTTTATATGCGCTTTTAGCGGGTCATCACGAAGGCGAGTAGTTATTGTGTCCAGCTAAATAAATACTGTGTTGTCAATGCATGCCCGTCTATTCATGCCAATGACGTTGGCGCAGTTTCAGAGAAGTAAAAAAATTGGATGAAGACATGTGGAAGTGGGCCTTAATAACCGCTGATCGACGTTATGCGATGTTGCCACGAAACGTAAGCAATGGGCCACGATTTACGGTTAACACAAAGCCCGGATTCGTCAACGAAATCCTTGAGGTTGATAACAAAACGTAAGTTTTCCCAATTTTGTTATTGACCCAGTCGTTATTCCACTAAGTTTCATTCCACGTTTATTCCAAGAGTTGTCTCTAATAATACATATAGTAAACTTTAATTCATAGGCTACCTCTTTTGCACGAAGTGGTCGTTTCTTAGTCGAATCTTGTTTACAAGTCACATTAAAAAAACTGCGCATTTTATTTAATAAACACGTTTGGTAAGTAGATGGAAAATAATAGTCTACGTCTTAATGGAGCGGAAGACGTCTTAATAAAATGGAGCACGCATAATTATACCTCATTTTTAGTAATGGCAATGAATAATGTTTAGAACTACTAACTTTCGTCTTACAAAAGTTGCCAGGTATTCACTGTGTTCGTGCAGATTGTAGTAGCCTTGCCCTTTTGGCAAGAAAGAAGGTGCTGGTTACTAAATATCTCGACGTCGGACCGGTAGTGTGCCGCGTTCGAATGAAAGTGATACACGCTCTTCTTTACTTACTAAACAATAATGTTTAAGTGAGCGCGTTTACCTCAAACTTAGAATGCCTCTGGTCTGAATGCTGGGCTCTAATAGGCTTCTTTTTTTTAAGATTTACGTCCATCTTATGAATCGGCATCCTCTGGCGGTTTAGGACCGTAAGCCATAGTTTATCAATATTTGTACTAGCCTAATGTTTACACATTGGCGTAGTTAGAATGCTCATCCCTTTAATGTCACAGAAAGCTGTTTTTCCCTGATGTTTGACAATGCTTGTATATTGGAACATCCACGCGTACCTGTTAATAGCGCATTGAAGTATTTAGTAGATTAAAAAGAACGCACCATTTCAAGATTCTAGGTTAGTCTGTGTTAATGTCTAGATTAATGTCTCGCGTTACCCCATACGGTGTACTTGAAACCGCTGTTATGTATTTAATATCTGCATTATCTAACGTATGAAATGGATGGCCAGTGGTTTTTGGGGTTGTTTTTTAGGTAGGCGCACAAAGTTTGTGCATAAAAACATGTGAGGTGATGAAAAACATGGCATAATGACTAAATTACACTTAGTGCTTACGACAGCAACGAAATTATATAAAGATACTAACACGCATTTAAGTTACGAATAATTTTTATTTCATGTACAGGAAAGTGTCGCACTATAGATCTTCGTGCAGCAATCTACCCGGAAAAGGTAAATATTGCCTATCAGTCTATTATGATTTACTATTAGATGCTAATGATAACAGTCATACGTGAAGGCATTATATAATCAGCAAAGACCAAAACCAAATCTTATAAGCTTAACGGTTACGTTTATATTTGCCTCATAGAGTATACTACTAAATTGAGAGTTTAGCGCGGATACTCATGAGTAACAGCACATAAGAACAAGCATTATTTGCGCCTGCACACTAATTTGCGTTTGAAGTTTGAAGCTAATATTGCCTGCCGCACTAAAACAAATTGCACCTAATGAAATTGTGTAGGTGGCATGATATCTAAAGTGATGACAGACGCCTGGCGACTGGCGAGCGTAATCCCTATTTTCAACATTTATTTTACACATGTAACACAACATTAAAATGCGTTCCCGTTACCCACACTCTATTTGTTCTGTCCCAATGACTGAATCGGAATTAACGACGCAAATATCTTATAAATAAACCCTGACGATTTAGGCACGTTAAAGCTGTCTCTTAAACGTTTATCTGGTGGTCTTACTCCCGCTCTCTATTCCTTGGACGAAGATATGTCTCACCAAGAGCTAACATGTTTGGAGAGCACCTGGCCAACTGAGAGCCAAAGATTTTAGACAGATACTCATGATTCAATATAGCCAAAACAATTGCATTGGACAGCTGAGCCTTGCAATATGCATTTTTCATGGAACAAGCATTGTTTGCGGGAAGAGTTTTGAGTATTGTTGAGACGAAGCTTGCAAATAGCAATTCAAGGTTAACCCCCTGCAACAACTGCATAATGCGCTATCGCCGAGCAGATTGCAGTGACGATTATGGAGTGCAATTAAAATTAAATCCTTAATTAATAAAACATCAACTTGCTAACTTAACTCTTAAATAATAAAACATTAACTTGTTAAGTAAACCCTTAACTAACAAAACATCAACTTGTTGACTAAACACTTAATTAATAGCACTATATATATATATATATATATATATATATATATATATATATATATATATATATATATATATATGCATAAGCGCAATCGGAAGCAAAACGATCCGATTAGAATTAAATGCGATGTAAACCCTCTTAGTTGCAGGTATCGGGTTGATGTCAGCCTTTAGCTTACCACCACGAAGCGTGACGGTATACGAGCCAACCCTATGTGTACCCTGGACGCTACGCCGAGGAGAGCAATATAGCTTTGCTTATGAACCTATTGCTCGCTTCGTTGGAGGGCGACATGTCTTTAATGCAACAGAAACAACGTGTGTTTTCTTGTGAATTATTTTACGTACTTTTAGGCATTCTACTGTTAAAACCCTTTGGCGGTGTAATGAAGAAATAGTCAGTCTGCTTTGTTCTATTAAGCTGGTTTGCGCACGATTTGAGTTGTTTCCCAATGTTGAGAGTCATCTGCGTTTGTTAAGTTGTGATTACGCTTTAGTTATTATAATTCGAATTATTGTTTTAGTCTTAGTCTAACAGAGCATTAACACATTTTGATCTCTTAATACTAAGGTTTTAAGTCAGATCATACAACTATATGTTTTTTAATAAAGGTGGATGAGGTTTATTAACCAAATTAGCCAACCAAGATAATGCTCTCTTTAATCTGAGCAGAGAAATTGTCTGCCTGACGGAAGCCGGTACGTTTTTCCAGCAATTGACCCAATTGTTTCAGATTGATAACTTTGACTGATTGGAGTGAAAAATTAACTGGTTGGAATTGGCGTATAACAGAGTAAGCAAGTTAGATGTGTTACTACGTAGATATAGGTGTTGCTGATGTTGTCAAACCATATAGGATATGATGATTTCATCCTTGTCACAGGTGTTGGAGTAAATGGGCGACCGGCATGAACGGAACATTCGACGCGACTCCATACTACAGTTTTCTAGGCGAATCGTCAAGTATCGTGCTAACAACAGTGCTTAGTTACCCTCATTTCCTATACGGTGATCCTGCATTGTTTGCCGGCCTCCAAGGCCTTGCACCGAGGGAGAACAGGCACGGCTTTTACATCGACGTTCATGCCGTAAGTTTAGCATTTGGCCATCTTTTAGGCAAGATGCAGGTATACGGCTAACGGGTTTAAACACAGGAAATCAAGCTGCTCTAATGTGCGTAGCATGTGCGCTACTATGGTTCTTTTTCTTTCACTGCCCCTGTTTAAATAGTAAGTCTAATGTTGTCTCGTCATGTTAGATCTCATCCCGTACACTCAGCTTATTAAAATAACTACTATTGTTATTACCTTGAAATGATGTCGCAAATAATGTAAACGCAAATACACCGTCCCCACGGCTTTAAAGAAGTGTCTTGTATTTCCGAACTTACGGGTGGGAACGGGGAAGTGGTTCCGAACTTATGGGTGTTGGCTAGGGAAGTCCACACTAATAACAAAAAGCCATTAGTAGTGCACGTGAATTATCCACTCCCAAAACCCCTACAGAAAAAGAAGCGGCACGAGGATAGTTGAGCAAGTCTATATAGCGCATCGCCCGTATACCACATATTACTAGTTAAGTTGTAGTACCACAAATCATTAGCTAAGTCGGGCTGGGAAAGTGGACAGCCTGCCAAAGTGTGCTTTGCACGTACGCTGTTGTTTTAGCATATTATTTTGTACAGTTTGGGGAATCACATATGAACAAACAAGACCTTTCTCTCTATACGACTTAATCCATTCAGCGCAAATGTGCAACTGCAGCATGCGTTGTAAAATCAAAGGCAAAGCCGACTTCTCTTAGTAGTGCGTGTGAATTGTGCATTCCTTCAATACAGTCACGGGTGAGCGTGCCTGCGCTTGCTGCTAATGGTAAAGGTTTTGTCCTCGTATGGCAACAGTGCCGAGAGTATGGTGGCTCATTAGAACGTTATTGCCTCTACGTGAATTGCGGTAGACTGTGCGTGTTTGACATGTTATAGCGCCCGTTATTATATTCTGGTCAATTAACGCAAGCTAATATCTCGAGAAGACTGAGAAGACAGCATTAGATTCGAGTGACTAAAACTTTTCTTGTTTTTCCAGCCGTCGGGAGTGGTTGTGGACATGAGGGTACGAAGCCAGATAAACTTGAAGGTCCCCGTCTATACAAAGAAGCCGCCGAGCGAAGTTATTTTACCTGTATTTTGGCAGGAGATTGTGAGTACCTATTGGGACATTACCTGACTGTCCAGTTATTGACACCGCAAATTAACGATGCTAGCTAACAGTAGTTAATGTTGCTATTTCACTAACACCATGCACGTAATTATGAGTTGTAACCTTGCCGTTATTTTGACAGTGCTTGAAAGCAAAATCGAAGGGCAACAGGAAATGTATGTTTCTTTTTGCGTGCATTGTCTTACAGTGGCGACTCCTTAAGAGTTACCACCATTTGCACGAGGCGCATTGATTTTGTTTTATAATTTTCAACTCAAAATGTTAATTTTGAGTACTTTTTAAAATAAATGTTTATGTTTAGTCTCATTTGGTTATATATATATATATATATATATATATATATATACAGGGTGTGACAGGAAGGTTTTTAAAGCATAGAATTGTAGAGCTCGATCTGAAGAATATGCAAGGCCGGTCAGAAAACGCCCCTTAGTCGCTTAAAAGAGAATTCGCTAAAAATGTATTCTTTATTAGCGTTCACGCCAAATACTTCAAAATAATAACCCTAGAACCACTCAAAACGGACATATTCAGCCAATGCGCAATTCTTGGCGGTTTTTCGGCGGGATGCCCAGATTCAGTGCATGTAAAATGACTGTGTGGCGACGTTCACTACCGCCGACGTGTCGCGCGACAGCCGCAGCGCGTCATTTTTTATGCACTTAATCTGGACATCCCACCGAAAATCGCCATGAATTGCGCATTGGCTGAATATGTCCGTTTTGAGCGCTGTGAGTGGTTGTAGGGTTATGATTTTGAAGTATTGGGCGTGAACGC
>QVRM01004009.1:0-109422 GCA_003439945.1 Dermanyssus gallinae
CTGAACTTTACTCTACCTTCAAACGTAGAACGTTTTTAAATATCTAACTTCCCCAGCGCCTTCATCTACCATCTAACTTAAATTATGTACTAGTTCTAGTTGCAGATTCGTTCCAGCTTTGGCCAAGTTCACATACAAAATCACGTAATTAAGCGTTGCATGATAGAATACTTATAGACTTGTAGACGTTAAGAAAAAATCGGGTGCTCTACATAACAGCAGTTAATTAGAATGGTAAAAGAGATACACTGTACAAATTATGGCAGAAGAAGGATTTGACGTAAGTTGGATAGGCTTACTGGAGGAAATTTATAGGGAAAACACAGTAATGATTAAACGAAAGGAGGGGGAATCGAGTGAATATAGTGTGCTAAAGGAGTGAGACAGGGATGGCCCTTTATCATCATTCTTTTTCTAATATATATAGAAAGAATTGCTAGAAAGGTAAATAACACCGGGTTGGGGGGCAGATCGGTGAAAAGAAACCTCATTAGAATTCCTCTTCTTTGTTTGCGGATGATATGGTTATTTTAGCAAGGAGCGTAGAAGAGTTCAAGGAATTTGACGCGTGGGAAGGCAGCAGATGAGCTAGATATGATATTTAACGAAAAGAAGAGCGCTGTCTTAGTGTTTCGGGGTTACAATGGAGCGAAGCTAAGGTTGCAGGGAAAGGAGTTAGGGTATCGGGATCATATAATATCTAGGTGTAATTATAGCGTTCAAGGGAGAATTAATGAAGGAGGAAGAAATATTAAGAAGAAGAAAGCAGACAGGGTAAGGTGCAAGAGTCTATGGGGGTTCAATAGATATGTAGTTACAAGAGACATATGAAAGGCAATGTATGTTCAGGGCTGACTTTGGAAACGCTGTGCTAGTGCATAGCTCGGTTTTATGGAAAAAGTTAGAAGGGATAAAGAGAAGTAATTCGATTCTCATTGGGATGCCGCTTTAATTGTAGCAGAGAGTTTCTCGAAGGGAAGGCGGTATGTCCAAATTCATTGAAAGAGAAGTGCAAAGTAAGCTGAGATACTGTAGTAGAATTAGGACATTGAATAACTCCACGAAACGATGGGTTAAAAAGATACAATGAGTAAAAGGGCAATGGGAGTTAAAACAAAATGGGACAGCGAGAGGGTGGAATTTGCGGCAAGACAAATAGGACTTAGTAGTAAACAATGGGCAGACACGTTATGTCCAGTGGGGCAAATTAAAAGTAGGGTAAAAAACAGCATACACAGAGAAGTGGCGGGACAGCACTTTGCGGAAAAACTAGTTTAAAGGAAGTATACGGGAATATAAATCGGAAACGGGTGTGAAGTAGCATGGTATATGATAATACAAGAGGCAGCGGGCGTTAGCGGATGCGAGAGCCGGTATGTTAGACACGAGGGTGTGCAGCGAAATTGCTACGATAAATTAGAAACAACGATGATGTCGGATATGCGGTAAAAGAGAAGAAACGATAGATCATCTGGTTAGGGAATGTGAGCAATTAGGAGGGGTTAGGGATCTAAAATTAGGGGAAGCGCTAGGATTAGGTAAGGATGCAGAAAAGGCACAGGTTGAGATTACAAAGCAGAGACTATCCCGATGGAAGGTGCTCAGCACATAAAGGCAAAATCGGCGGACTACAACATAGATAATTAATAGCTGCAGCGTTATGCGCCCCTGATATAAAAGGGGTGATATGTGTACACACACCTATCAAGCGAATAAATCAATCAATCAGTTTAGGAATCTGGCAAGATCTATGAGAAATAAAATGCATGTAACAATTGCGACGACTGAAAGAGTGCTTTTGATCTAATTTGCGTCATCGCATTGATACGTAATGCTTGCTGTATTTTAGCGATAAATACGCATCCTATAATTACCAGCATCAGTATCAGCCTAACTAGATAAAAAAAACGAGCCGCTGTGAATGGATATATATATATATATATATATATATGATCCTATGTCGGGCGAGCGTTGAGTCTATTTTTTGATTGTTCGTTCGAGGTTCAACAGTTTTCTGCGCGAAGCAACATGCATACCGTAACGCGTTACAGCAGCCGGCGCGAGACGTCTAGCTAGGCACTTATTGCCATTTATATGCAACTTAAAGCGCTGTCTTAAAACGATCGGTTTTATGTTACGAATATCCTTCCTTCTTTGGGTCATCTGCAAACGTAAACGTTTCTAAGGCGCGTCGATAGAGAAGCTCTGCTAAACTTCGAGACGAAAAGACCTCTACTTTGGTTATTAGTTTGGAGAAACTATGCAAATGGCCTATCGGTTCATCTCTCTACATCCAAACGACTAAACGATTAATTAAAGACCTACGACCTACGTAGAGTATCGAACGCGTTCGAGACATACAGGAGCATGCTGAGCACTGCTATATCGCCATTCGCACTTCATCTTACAA
Source organism: Dermanyssus gallinae (assembly GCA_003439945.1). Lineage (NCBI taxonomy): Eukaryota > Metazoa > Arthropoda > Arachnida > Mesostigmata > Dermanyssidae > Dermanyssus > Dermanyssus gallinae. The sequence continues at coordinate 2,411 of QVRM01004009.1, forward strand.
ACTCGGTTAGCGTCACATACGACAGGCTTAGTGACCAGAGCTTTTAGTTTGTACCCCAGAGCCAATAAGTTTTTACAGGCCTTGACGCAAATTTCAGAGCTTAAAAATAGGGTAACAATCCTTTCGGGACTGACTCTCAGCCAAGATTTAAAGTCCATGGGACTGCTTTGCGCATTGCTTCATAGACGGACCCCCATAAATACAAATGTGCAACGGTGTGGTTCGAACCCGCGCACCCATGTGTCTCCTCCGGTCGCGAGGCGCAAACGCATGCCACCACGCCGCCGGGCTCGACTAAAAATAGGGTGCCAACCCTTATCCACTACATAGCAGGCCTAAGACCAAAACCTGCGTAATTATGTTTATTCATAGTGTAAGCAGAGAATGTCATCTTCTGCCTAGAGTAGTAGAGGGTCCCACAGAGTACAACTAAATGGCTTTCAACCGCTCAAGCGGCTACACTGCCGCAACCTACGACGTCTCACGTCGTCCACGTTACCACTTTTCCGCCACCCGACCTCCTCTGGAGCCGACGTCAGAGTGCACATCGCAACATGTTCGCTGAACATTTTTCTCTACCTTTATGGCTGGTTCTCCTTCCCCCTTCTCCAATTCTCCCCCACTTTTGCTGTTATCTGTACGAATCTTGTAGAGGCACAACAAAGTAGCTACACGAAGGGGAGGGAGAGACTCAGAACGTCAACGACGCCAAAAGGATCAACTCGTATTAATAAATATATGAAAAAAAGCAAGATGTTGATTTGAGAAATTATACATATATATATATATATATATATATTGAAACCCCAATATCACAATAGAATGCACCGCAATAGGCTAAACAGGCGTGTACCAATTAAAAAATAAAATAGTTTAGAAATGATTAATACGATAAAATACTGTTTGATAGCATAGTAACCAGTTAATTTAAACTTTGCTTGCTTTAACTTAACTGGTTATTATGCTGATATACATACGCCGAGTTTACGATAGCATAATAACGACAGCAGTTATTATGCTATCGTAAACTATTTTGTACCAATTAAAAAAATAGTTTACAATAGCATATTAACCAGTTAAATTTAAATTTATATATATATATATATATATTATATATATATATATATATATATATATATATATATATATATGTATGTCAGGTACAGGGATATAGTAATAGTATAGAGATGATTACATGAGTGGGAAACAGATGACGATGATTGATAATGTTACTGAGGGGAGAAAGAGCAGCTTAAAGCTAAAATGTGCATGTCATGATTGACATCCGTCAGCTCCCTCTAGTGGTCGCTGACGGAGATACACCAACTGCGCCTGCAGCAGTTATTAGTGAGAGATATAGTCGGCGGAGAGACCGTGCAGGAGGAGGACGCAGAGCGAACTACGTGCCGCATGTAAGGTCGGGCGAGTTCGGCGGTGTGCCAGAGAGAAGCCGTAGGACGGCCGGTAAATCGGCGGTTGGAATAAACTGATTAAGTTAGTAACACAACCTGATGTCTTCCTTTGACCCTAGTAACGCCCGCTTTGCATATATATATATATATATATATATATATATTGGGTCCTTCTATAAGTCCGTTCGTGTAATTGTGCGCGCCGCACTGCGTAGACCCCCGGTGGCGTAGTGGATTGAGTCTCCGCCTCGCAACCGGAGGAGACACATAAGTGCGCGGGTTCGAGCCCCACCGTTGCACATTTGTATTTATAGGGGTCCGTCTATGAAGCAATGTGAAAAACAGTTCCGTGGACGTTAAATATTGGCTGAGGGTCAGCCCGAAAACTTTACTGCGTAGACCCCGGGGAAGACGAAGCCTGCTGGGAGAGGGTTGTTTGTTTACATGGCGGTAAAAACAGACCTGCGCTGAATTATACCGTGGCAATCGTTCGAATTTCTATTAATAACTCAATAACTCACGCGAACTGTAACGCTCGAGTAAAAATGGCAGAACTAAATGTGCATTTTCGGCCTTTAATGCTTTCTTCTTTTCCGTAAAGGAAATGCAACTCAAGTCGTAATTAAGATATGTAAAGTGTATTACCATATATATTCGGATTTCTCAGCCACGTTTGAAGGACACATATCGTCATTCCGGAAGGCTTTTATTGAATGTTGTATTGCCCACTTTGTTCAACTACCTTAGGCTCGCACCCCTTTTAAGTCACGTCCTTCTGTGGGCAAGTTCTTATAGAGCCATCGTCACCGTGGTGCGGAGAAAGGACGATCTTCGTTCTTATTTAGGAGCTGGTCGCATAGTAGCACACGCTTTTTCTTTTTTAAGGAGGAACAAATGCTTTTACGCCCATCCGTCGCCGTTGTTGACGGGTAGTGTCGGTGCATGTTGTCATCATTCTTGCGACGATCTTCGCTGTTGATTTCCCAGCCATCGCGCACGAGGAGGCTCGTCACGCCGGCCCGAGTGCGGCGCAGGTTGCAGTTGTATGGTCGACTGTGTCGGGTTGTCCTGATGTGCATAACACGCAGGTGTCCACTGTCGTCTTGCCAATTTTTTCTCATATATGGCTGAAACTGTCCATGGCCAGTTAAAACCTGTCTTGCGTGAAATGTGAGCGGCCCCTGTCTAGGCCCTTCATACCAAACTTTTAAATTTGGGATGACTGATCGCGTCCATTTACCGCTGTGATCGCCAGAAGAAAGGTTGGTCCATTCGAAAGCCCATGCACGAAATGTGAATTCGCATGCTGCCGCCCACGTTAAATTCGCTTCGCGTCTTCTTCAACTTCTTTTCCCTGCTAACAGATCCCAAGGAAGCGGGCGTGCAGGGTCAATCAGTACGTCTGCATTGACGGTTCTGTAAGTCCGACAAACTCTCATTGCCATGCTTCTTTGTGAGGCCCAAAGAGCTTACCGGCTCACGCTTTTCCTGTTGGCGATTGCGGCACCTATACATCCAACTTGCTGAAGAATCCCTCGGCATGGAGATGCGTCTGAACAGATGGCCACGAATCTTACGCAGCGAGAGGTGTGTGGTTTGACCATTGTTGTAAATGCGGTCGTGTCCACTGTCAAACGGCGTCTGGGCCGGTCTCGGTCGTTAACGTGGAAGCCGTTGTTCCTTAATCGGACAAAGACCACTTTTGAACTGTCCTGTCTATTACCATGTCTCCGCCATACAGTTTACATATCTTAATTACGACTTAGATTGCATTTTATTCCGTTCCGGAAAGAAAAAAAGGGAGTCGTCAGCAAGTTGGATGTATGGGTGCCGCACGCGCTCAGCAATCGCCAACAGGAAAAGCGTCTTACTGTACGATCAGCTCTTAAAACAGAACGAAGATCGCCCCTTTCTTTGCACCACGGTGACGGTGGCCCTATACGAACTCGTCCATAGCAGGACGTGGTCTTAAAAGGGTGTGAGCTCCAAGCAACTGCCAAGCCCCGATCCTTTCAGGGAAAGTGATGTTAAGTGTTTGGTGGGATGCAAAGGGGGTGATCTTTTATGAGCATAACAACTAAATGAAATTATTAATACGATAAAATACTGTTAAGAGCTGGACAATTGATGAAGGCAGTTGATCAGAAGCGGTCGGAATTAGCGATCACACGAGGAGTGACTTTCCACCAGGACAACGCAATACCTCACTTAAATTTGCTCACGACAAAAAAGTTCATGGAGTTTGGACGGGATAACTTGCCACATCCTGCGTACAGTCCAGATCCTATTCTATCGAATTAGCATCTGTTTTAGTCCCTCCAAAATGCCTTTAATGACAAAGAATTCGATTCTTTGGAAAGTGTTAAAACGCATTTAGACTATTTCTTGGAGAGCCAGTACACAACCTTCTGGAGGGATGGAATCATGAGCTTGCCTGAACAATGGGCTAAGGTCGTTGAACAAAGTGGGCAGTACAACATTCAATAAACGTTTTTCGGTATAACGATATCTTTAAACATGGATCAAAAATCCGAATATATATTATATGGCAAAACATACTTTATGTCGCTTACAGTGCGTTTTCTTTGCTTCAGACGAACTATTTGTTGGAAATCTCGTGTTTATTCTTGTGAGCAGATATCGATGTGAAGCCAACCGAATTTAGTCGTGCAGCAAAAACTATGATAGCTAAAATATATTTTTTAGAATACAATCGAAATGCCTTTATTGCCCGAATAAATGGTGAAAGGCAGCTAAGATGCAAGAAGGCCGCCACGTTGCGCGATTCTCTGGCTACACGCCAGGCAAAAATGTGTTTATTTATCTCAATTCTGTCAATTAAATACATTTTTGTACAAGCATTATTTCACTCATACGATTATTCGTTCGCATATCAAAGCAGTGACCAATCAGATATGAGCGTACAATATAGAGCTAATAGTTAGCTTTCAAGTTTTACTGGCTTGAATGCTCGGGGCAATCAAACCGTGCTTTTATGAGATCCAATTACAATTAGACGCGAACATTCGAGCATTACAATAATGCATTTATTTTGAGTCTATACTTCATCATATATTTAGGTTTATGGACAAGCAGCACCATGGCGCATATTTACGCCAAAACTCTTCGATCCAATAGGCAGCTTACTCTTTGGCTACAAGAAGAAGCGTGCGTGCAAAAGCGTTCAACCTTGTGGAGTTCGATCCTCGTTAACGATCCTCGCTTAATCATTGCGAATATAGTCCCATACCTGAAGAGTGTATAGAACTTCGAAGTTGACATTTCAATCTGTACGATAAACCCCGTTAAGAACGCCCAAGAACTGCAACGAACGATGAAGATGCGGCTCGTGTGAGGGTAGTGATTGACGAAGACTCTAACATAGCATATCTATCGCTAAAAAGACCCTGGGCTTAGATCACGAGTCCTCATAAAGGATAATGCACGATACTCAGACTAAAAATATTCTGCTTTACGGGTACCTCGTTATGTGTCACCCGACAAAAACATCGTGCGGGCCTTCCGAGAATTTCTCATATATTTGACGAGAGCCTGTTTTGAAAACGTGCACGTAAAACATAACAACTATGACTGTCGAAAACGCTTAGTGACTTGATAACTACGTAACGCAGCACCATGACCTTGGTACGAAATTGATGGCCATTAAATTTGCTATTGCGTGGAAGTGGTCTTTTGGACGTACATTTTTGGTCGCAATGGAAAAATTTAACGATTTTTCATGAAAACGAGTTAACATAAAATATCGACTTTTAATGACTTTCCTTAATCTGGGTAATGACCCTGTATACATATACCGTGGTCAGTCAGATGGGAAATAAAAATGCCCGAAACCTTCAATGGTACACCCATTGAAGGTTTCGGACGCCATTGACATCAAGGTTGGACCTGCCTGCCACCGTCTCTTCTGGACAAGCCGACGCTACGCAGTCTTCGTTTCTCTCTCGAAGAAGACGCATCACAGGTGCTTGCATCCTGATGAGACAAGCGCGAAAGCTGTTATACTCTGTTGCCACTGAAATTAAATCGAGAAATCTTATGCGTCATATCGTACAACAAGGAGTTAAATGTTTAATAGGACTAAATGATTCGCATTTACACTACTGTTAGCAGTTATTCAAATACGGTGTTCAGACCGCCATGATACACCATTAAACAACTTTCGTCGATGCTAAGCGCGGAAAACAGGGCAACCCCTCTTTTAGATTCAGCGGGAGTCGACCAGTTTAGAAACCGCTTAGCCCATCTTCAAGAGAACCTTGAGGCGCGCTGTGGGGGTAGGCCTGAAAACGTACTGTCCCAGCGTGACTGGAGTTCCCCTCTGCACGACGAGGTACAACGACGAACCTCTTTTACGAAGCTGCCGACGACACAGCCAGAGCTCGCTTAAACGCCGTATCCGCCAAGGATTCAGGGGCCTGGTTACACGCGCTTCCCAGTGCCCCTATAGGTACCCTTCTTGATGACGAGTCGACTTGCATAGCAGTAGGCTTACGACTAAGGGCAGACATAGTTAGCCCTCATCGGTGCCAATGTGGTCACCCCGTCGATAAACTAGGACATCACGGACTATTGTGCATTATTAGTGCAGGACGACGCTCGAGACATGCCGCTATTAATGATACCTTTAGCAGAGCCCTTAGGTCGTGCGGTCGTCCGCGCATTCTTGAACCCCCAGGCCTCTGCGCGGAGGACGGCAGTCCTCGGAGTGTAAGTTTGGTGATGGTCCAGCCAGAAGGAACGGTAACAGGGCCTGTGCTAATAGAAGAAGAGAGAGTGTCATATGGTATGCTCTGCGATGTTGAGGCAGTGAGGGTGTGTCCTATCGGACGAAGATATTTGCCATCGGGTGGAAGCAAGGGCAGCTGATGTTGACAAAGCATTACCAGTTGTACAGCAGGTGTTGAATCGGTACCGTACGGTGGTCGCAACATCAATGAAGACTCTAGGACCTCTTGCCGAGTTTGATATTGTGGAAATACCGGGCAGCAAACCTGTCAGCTCTATGCCATATCGGCTGTCGTTCGTAGAGCGAGAGGCATTGCGCGAAAAAAATATGTGTGACTCGGGAATGATACGGCCGTCGCAATCGCCCTATGCGAGTCCTGTGTTGTTGGTGAAGAAGAAGAACGGAGACTACCGTATGGTGGTCGATTTCCGCAAGTTGAATCGACAAACAGTACGGGTTAATTACCCAGTACCACTGATAGACGATATTCTCGATGCAGTTGGAGGCCGGCGCCTATATACGATGTTTGACCTCGCTTGGAGTTATTTTCAAATACCCATGGCACCGGAAGCGGCGGCAAAGGCAGCGTTCGTGACTGCAGACGGAGTATACGAACCAACGGTGATGATGATGGGCCTGGTGAATGCTCCAGCCACGTTCCAGCAACTGATAACGAAGATTAAAGACGATATTGGAGATAATATAGCGTTTCCCTTAATGGATGACATGACAACAGTGGCGGATAAATATGATGAACACTGCAACACATCGAGCGAATACTACAAGCGTTAGTAAAAGCAAAGTTGACAGTTCGGTTAGAGAAATGCCGGTTTATGATGCCGCAGGTCGAATTTCTTGGGTTCACGTTGTCTCAGGCAGGCGTGAGGCCAGGCAGCAGGAAGTTGCAAGCGATTGCTGACTTTCCCGAACCAACGAGCGCTACCGAAGTAAAGCGATTCCTCGGACTTGCAAGTTTCTTTCGGCGTTTTGTAAAAGGCTTTGCAACAATTGCGGTGCCAATTAGCGCGTTGCTAAAACGGTGTGATATTTGAGTGGAACCAAGAATGCGTCGAGGCTTTCCGGGAGTTGAAATCGAAGCTGGAGAATGGTTTGTTGCTAGTTAAGTTTGAATGAGGGCGGGAGACTTTTTTTTTTTAAGGACTAACTGGGAAATGCGGTACGCACACGCGGACACCACCGCAGGAAACTCGTCTGCAAGTGTGGGTCGGTAGTGTGGGGCTCCAACCCACTAAAAACCAGTCATGTCCTAATCCCCCAATCGATCGGGAACTGCATAAGCATAACTTCAAACGATTGAAGGGGGAGAGTAGTGGGTGGGTATCGGATATCTATTGCCCTAGAGCGTTTTGCTACTTCGTTGCTTTACGTATTACTTGTACGACCATACGCCTTGCAAATAATCCTCTTTTTCTTTGTCTACCTGGCGGTGTATGACCCCGTTTGAATCGATCGTTATAGCCGAACGCACCTCACTGTACTAGCAGGTGGTCCTTTTTCCACAGAAACTTAAAATAAAACACTTGCACACTAATACAAGGTAGTTCAACAGGTTCTAAAAGGTAAAATGAGTTTTTAAGAATTTGAATGGCGCGCGCTTTCTCCGCTATTGGAAACGGCAACTTTTCGACTACTAGCAGTCAAAATATTATGGTGATTGGCCGTTGCGATTTCGTTTGATCGCTTTTCCCGTGCAACGTATCGGCGTGATTTTGAAAAATTGAGAAAAAAGGGTTTCGAGTGGTTATAAAGCATTTTTATTTCAAAGGTTGGCATGCGACCCAAGTGAAAACTGAGTTCGACGAGGTGTACGGTGACTCTGCGCCATGTTTTGCCACTGTTTCCAACTGAATTAATGAATTAAAATTAGGTCGCAGGAGCACCGAGGATGAACTACGTTCAGGACGCCCAAAAACGGCAACTGATGAGGAAAACTTGGAAAAAGTGCGGAAAATCTTTGCCGCAGATAAGCGAGTAAACATTAGGGAGATAGCGGAGGCCTTGGGTATCAGTTTGGGTAGTGTGCATTTCATCCTGCACGAGAACTTAAAGATGAAAAAGCTCAGTGCAAAACGGGTAATTGTTCAACCAAGGCCAAAAAGATGCGCGTGTTTCCGCTTCACAGCACAATTTGGCCAAGATGTCGAAAAATCCGTCGGATTTTTGGCTGCAGATTCGTGACCGTCGATGAAAGCTGGGTCCATCACTACACTTCCGAGACCCAGAAGCATCTCGCCAATAGTGTGCACCTGGTGAAGGACCTCCGAAGAGGGTGCGAACAACGGCATCGGCCGAAAAGATGATGTCTACGGTTTTTGGGACCAACGTGGAATAATTCTGATCGACTACCTTGAGAGCGGTGAAAAGATGACGAGAGAATATTATGCAAGACTGTTGGACTGCCTGAAGCAAGAACTCATCGTGAAACGGCCCGCTTTGCAGAAGCAAGGTTGTCCACCAGGACAATCCTCCTGCACACAAGTCGCGGCAAGCATCGGCAAAACTGGCCCAACTGAGGTTCGAGCTTATTGAACAACCTTCCTATTCTCCAGACCTGACCCCCTCCTGATTATCTCCTCTTCGGACATTTAAAGAATAGTCTTGGTGGAAAGCGTTTTTCCAGCAATGAATAGGTTAAGGCTGCTGTCAATGCCTATTATCAGTCTAAAGACGCGGACTTCTACTCAAGAGGTATACATGCTCTGAAATCTCGGTGGAAAAAGTGTATTGAGCTTCTCGGGGAGTATATCCGAATAACGAAAAATTAAAAACAAGATTTGGAAAATTCTTGGTTTTCATTTTAAGAACTTGTTGAACTACTTGTATTTGTGCTCTGAGGACTAGGTCGCGACCGTTGCACCGCGGGTCGACGAGATTTTCCAAACCAAAATTTGCGTTTTTCCGCTTTTCTCATGAGCTCCGCTTTCGTACGACCGCTCAAATCGAAACCGAAACCACTATTAAGAAACCTTTGGTAGCCGTTTTGACTAAGTTAAGTGAAGACAACTCTGTGGTTCTTAGGGCAGATGAAATCAACATAGTTACCGTATATTCTAGCCCACAAGAAGATTTATACCGGTTTGTCGATCGTATGGTGCAAGTCCTATTTGCAATGGATTTAAATAAGCCAACAGTCTTGGCAGGCGACGTAAATGTCGTCTCGACCACCCGGGCGCACGAAGACCAATTTAGTATGTGGGTGATCACAGACCCAGCACAGCATACCTTTAAAGGACACCAAGGATCATCAACAATCGATATTTTTGGCGACAACATTGTGGATATGCAAGCAATATTACAGGTTCTGGCAGAAGGCCGCACTTCCCGATAACTTTGCTATTCAAGTTACGCACAAACGGCTCTACGACAAAAATGAATACGTCGGAAAATTGCTAGATCCAGATCGCATCAACCGTTTGACTAGGACACTGAACTTCGAGTCGGGTGACCTCGGCATGTAAAGTCTTTGCGAAACACCGACTACAATAATCTAGAGTTGCGTAGCTCCATCACTCGGCGCTCAAAACTGTGGTTCAACAGACAGTGCTACGAAGCTTAAAAGTAAGCGAAGCAATTATTCTTTCTTGCCCGTTACCGTCCTGAGATGACCGATTTCTACAATAGGGTCCGCAAGTGGTACTATAATACCCCAACTAAGGCCCAGAAGCTGGTTCATGCAACATAATGCCAGACTTATGGGTTCGCCAGACACAGGAAAGAGTTGCATGCCTAATTTCGTTCATTCTACAACAATAGGGGCATTCTACAACAATTTGACGAGAAGCTGAGACAGTGCGTGAAGCGGGTGTTACATTTTAATTTGGACGGGGCAAGTCGAAACCAGGCTACCTTTCCCACATCAGCCGGATGTATAGGAATCCGACGTGCAACCGATCTGGCCCAGGCCGCATTCTTAGGCTCAATCACTAAACTTCAAGAATTAATTTTATCTATATCTCATTTGAACGCCAAGGCCCTTTCTAGAACTGCTCATTGAGTCAAAAAAAGAGGAGTTTGCCGCCCGTCACCTTATCTAATTCTGTTTTCTGAAATTGTCAGTGAGCTGTCGGCGGTTGTGAAGAAGAGGCATCCATCAGTGCAACTTATCCATTACGCTTATGATTCTGTTATCTACTCTGAAGGTCGCCTCTTTATTCAGCACGCGTTGGTCACTCTTGTAAAGTTTGCGATACTTCACTGGAGATAAATATTTCAAAGGCCAAGGCAAAGAAGTTCCGTGGTGGGGGACGCCTCTCAACAGCTGATACCATAAAGCTTCCCGGCCAGCCTATTTGAATTTGCCAAACATGTTTGTCATATTCAAGCTAAGAACTTACGCTGAGCGGTACCTCGTTCTCCAGATATATAGAGACAAAGGTCCGTAAGGCGCTGATTGCCACCTACTGAATTGAGAATCCGCAACTCCTCTTACTGTAAACGGCTTTTAAATGATTTGATCTGAAAGTTGCCCCTACAGCAAACTATGTGATCGAACTTATCGGGGAACATCTCAGAGCCTCGAGCTTTAACGAACTCGACCGCCTGAAGGCAACGTATATTAAACCGGTTATGGGCGTTCACCGAAGCAGCCGCAACCGATTGGTGTATCTGGTTGCGGGTACCCCCATTCTTCGCGGAAGACCTTCAGCGCCGCTTAAACCTGTGGTTAACTCGCGAGTATCAAGAACATTTATTAAACAATGGAAGCTAAGATGTGTCAAGTGGACATGAAGTTCTATACGCAAGGTATGATATGCCCAATACGAAATTTGCTACCTTATTATGCGTCATGCAATGCACGGCTTCCATCATGCAGTGTACACAAAAATTGGCTTCCACGAGGCGGACGAGAAGTGCACTGTGGAACAACTTGTTTAACCTATTATTTATTCCATTGCCGGAACCCACCAGCACTCCGACAGATTCATATTTAACATACACTCGACTTGAGTAATAAATGATTGTTTGAAATAATTCAGGAGTAAGCTACTTTGCCACAAATACGGGCATATACAAGTCATAATCAAATTAGAAGTACTGATTAAAAATACGCATTTCTCTGTTATGTTCGCCATATGAGCCTTACCTACTGCGTTTCATTGATAGCATGCTCAAGAGGTCTGCTGTCATTACCAGGCTGACGTATCCTCAAATGCCAACGCATTGATATAGTTAAACATATTACTTGCAGTAGTCAACTGCGACTGCACTAGTTAATTTCTATAACGTGAATAATTTACGTGTGTATTACATTGACTGATATATATTGACTATGTTGAACCTCAGCAATTTTAGGCAGTTGAAATTCTAAGCAGCGTTACTAGAAGGAAAGGTAAGACGCCTATAGAAACCCTGCTTTCTCTGTCTGGCCACTGTAACGGGACTCTTCCCAAGTACCACCCTTTTCTGCTGGCAAGCAAGACTATAACAAATGCGGCATTCAATAAACTAGTATCATGTTCTCAGATCCTCCTTTTTAGTCTGACCTGGCGCAGATTTTTAATGAACAATCCTGCCCTAAACGATAACAATACAGCTGCTCAGTTCACACTACAAGGCATTGGTGTTCCTACATTCGTACAAGCGTATGCCGAAACTAAAAAGACCAATAAATTATTTTAGTTGAGCTTTTTATTGTTAACCACTTCATGCAAGCTCGTGCTGCTCTTCATTGCACTGACCATTATCGAGTTCGCCTGGTCGTTTACCGAGCTCGCCTGGTCGCTTATGGAGCTTGAATCGTCGTTTATCGAGATTGCATCGTCGTTTATCAAGCTTTCCTGGTCACTAGCCAAGCTCGCCTGGTCGTTGATCGAGCTCTCCTTATCGTTTATTGAGCTCGCGTCGTCACCAAGCAAGCTAGCGTCATCACCATGGTTGTTCACCAAACTCGCCTGGCCAGCATACATAAAAGTCGCCTGGCTAATCACAGGGCAAATATCACCAATAAAAATGCTGTCTTCTTCACGGTCCCAGGACTTAGGGGGGTAGGCAACCGCCCCAAACAGGCTAGTGCCCACTTCAGCACGCTGAACGGGATAAACGAAGAAAACTTCGCTTTCCATAATGACATTCCAGTCGCTTGAAGCCGACACGTATTGAGCTTTGTACATCACACCATCCTTTGGCATGTTCGGGCGTAGCGCTACAATCCAGTCCACTGCAAGTCAGCCATCAAACACGCATGTCAATATAATTATGGGTATGTATGTATACATATATACGATTTGAATGATTATACTAAAAACGATGATATTATCCTGATATTACAATCTGTGTTTACCATCAAACAATATATGGTGTCTCAGTACCGTTCACACGATGTGTCACTCAACTACTAAAGCGTGAAAAAGGAACTATGGAGAATTCATGACATCGCACGATTAGCAAACAATGGAAGTGGCAATTTCAAAAATAACTACCTATGTTAGTAGTTGTGACGCTTGCCGCGTACATGAACGTAGAAGTATCTTACCTTCAAATGACGCGCTAAAGCCCCCGTAGCCATCTAATTCGTCTGAGCGTTTCCACAAGCTGCGTCTCATGACCGATGCATTCCCGATGAGTAGAGGCTTTGGAACAGTATTTGCAGAACAGCACACTTCTCTGCCAATTATCTTTGAGTGAACTTGACGGCACCCGAAACTGTCGACCGGAACAACCGATACAAAATCGCACTGATTGTTGTAGCCCGGAAACCGTGGGAACCCCAAAGAGAAACGTGATTTCTTCGCCTGCGAAGAACTCTTTCACGCATACGTTGCGCACAAAAAGAGGATTGTTGTAGCTCCTGTCTTCCTTTTCCCGTTCATTGCCCGTATTCATCGCAGGGAAAGACTCCGTGTAGTCCATTCTTCGGGTTGGCTGATGAACCACCACAGTCCCCAAATATTGCCAATGACACACAGGCACACAAATAAAGATTACGTTAGTCGTGCTGCTTGACCCACACATCAAACACAATATCTAGCTCAAAAACTAACATCATACAGTAGACATCCTACGAGTGTATGAGTAGCTAATAATAAAAACGCACTCAGCATACCAGACTAAACGTGGCTAAAAAGGGCTTTCTAAAATGAATTCCATTACGTCGTTGTGACGGTCATGTAAAATGAGAGACGATGGAGTGCGCGGTATACCGTAATTGTCATTAACCGAAGTACCTGTGATTCAAGTTTGGTTTCAGGGCTGTCCAGAACCGGCCAAATTGCAGTACGTCTGTAACTCCACTCGAGTCCGGAGCTTTTAACATACCTGTTCGTCGTAAAGATCGAAGAGCGGGCGTAACTTGACGGTATTCACCCGGCGGACGGGCTCGCCCACACTGGAAGAAGAGCTCGGAGCCTGCGTGGACATATTGGACGCACGATAGAGCTTGTGCACGCACCTATGGAACCTCTAAAACTCCGTGAGTGATCTTCTGTACCGCTGATGTTCGTGACGCTGAAGACTCCACACAGTGTAAGCGATGTGCACCAGAAGAGCAGCTCAATGGCAAGTGATGAAGAACTGTCGCCAGGCTCTCCTAATAAATGCGGCGACACTCCCCTCCCCGAGCGACCCCATCCCCGAACCCCTCGCCGGTCTGTGTCTGCGGCTTCGCTTCTTTCCCCAGGTTTGAGATAAGAGGCAGCCGGAGCTAGCGGCTGCTCAGTCCCGTGACCGAGCAAGCGGCTCTCTCTCGGATAAGCTACTGGTGGTGATGATGATAATAGTGGTGATAGTGAGGGCAAAGCTATCTCTTTAACATGATGACACGAATCAAGCAAATACACGACATGTGGATTGCTCCCTGCTGTACCGGCGGTAGCAGCGGCGACAGAGAAGGTTCAGGCCAATCCTCTGACACAGGGCACGAATTGGTCATTGGCATGAACTCTTTCTATTCGACCGACCTTATCAAAGTATTGTCATTGATCATCGTTTGCAGCAAGAGCAACATTGCTACCGGCCGGCCGAAACTTTCCTCGTCGAACTTGTCTGGGATGCTCTGGGGGTGCCATTATCAAGACAAGTATGATGTCTCTATTGCTGCTTTAGGCACATAAGCTTGTCCAAACGACGCGCCAAAATCCATGACCCGACCAAACGTCTGACAACAAAGATCGGTTAAGAAAGACCCGTCAGCGTGCGTCAACAACGGCACTATCATGCAAGGCAGTCCACTGTGATAATTTACTAAGTTTGATAGTTGTGTTTTTCGTCTGGCATCATTATTGAAAGCGCGAAGTAGCAAAAAGCTATTGCTCAAATTATGCTTTTGTACAAGCCGTTGGGCGTGTCAGTGTGTTCGCCATGATCGTCACGCTGCAGGTCAGCCTATTCCGTTGAAGTACTTGTTCAGCTAACCAAAAGCCGGCGGGCGGCAAAACTCAGGCCACGGTGGAACGCAAAGGACGGGGAGGGACAATATGTCGAAGCGGATGGTTGTTCTAAAGACGCCCACATCTCGCCTTTGGCGCGTCGGGGCGGACGAGTGAGACAGATAGATCGTTTGCGTTTTCGCATTGCAGCCGTTCGGAAGTTACCGCCTCCTCCAGAGTTGCTATCGACCAGCGGCATTGTCGATTTAGGGGCAGAGGCGATAAGGAAGACGTCTCGTGGTGAGCGCGCTTGACCTCATCGAGGAGCAGTAGTAGCAACAGCGGGAATACCTGCTAATCCTGGCTCGAAGCGAGACGAAGCAGAGCCCTGCTAAGAGCTGGTGTTCCAGCTGTGATGCTTCCCTATGTGCGACTGACGGCCGCTTCACACTCGACCGGACGCTTGCTGTAACGAAAGCATGCATCAGGTAGTCATGCAATAATCGTTGAGCAGTCGAAGTCGAAATAAAGAAACGTATCAGAAACGATTGTATTCAGTTACTATACGACTACTTTTAAATACTACGTTATGTTGCCTTGATTGAGGTTGTATCTTCATCTAGCATATAATGCAACGCAATGTGCAATCTAACAATATTGACGCTTTTTCAAACAACGTCTGGATCTTGATATACAACGTGGAAACGCTGCCTCCGTTCGGGGCACACTTCTGAAGTGGTGTCGGCCTGACCTCATCGAAACGGACACGTGACAGCCACAATACGCGCCCACTACGCATATTGGCTTAGCTAATCCATCGTGATGCGTGTAACATAGACATAATGTATTATATTAAAAAGAAACTGCAGCAAATTTGACTATCAAAAATATATATATTGACGCTTACAGGAACGTCAGTCAATACAATTAGCTATTTTATTTGTGCGTCGTTAATTGTATGGCACAAAACCGGGGACATATACGTTGACTATCTTGTCCGCCGTAAGCTATTGTCTATGTCGCTGTTGCCCCGAATTACCGTATTTTCTACGCCAAGGGAAGAAGACATAAATACTTTGCTTTGCTTAGTTAGCTACCATCTCGTTGACGCTTCATTGCTGCGATGACGATAGTGATGTTTGTACCACTGAGCTCGTTCAGTGGTGTCCGTTGGGTTGCCGCTCAAGTTGAGTGTCGCGGCCATTGGTTGCACGCGCATATAAATGTGTTTCGAATATTTTTTTATTTTTACGCTCTGACAACCTCATGTTAGACGCTCGTAATGGGCCTGTGGCACGATGTCGTCTAAATGCATCTATAGTCATCGCGTTCTCGAACTGGATTTATATAGGCTTTCTCCAGCAGAGGTATGTAGCAGCAGGTCAATGACAACCACGTCCAACAAATACAACCAGCAAGGCCGGGGCTCGAATCTGCGATAGTTTTGCTAACCATAGTTGCCATGGCAACGCCGCCTTTCGAACGGTGCATTAGCTGCCTAAGCTACCGCCGCTACAAATATGCTCAACAACGGCGGCAGATACGGCTCTCACTATATAAATGCAACAATATATATATATATACCAGGACCATAGTAAGACTTCTAGTATCCATGATTTCTTCGTACATTTTGAATAACTTGATCGACATTTGAATAGACTCGTAGGTTCGGCACGTTTAATTACCTTTGCATTCCTTGCTTGTTTCAACGCAGGTGACATGGTAAATGATTCAAGAGCAAACTTCGTAGTGAAACTCTTGCATGCAACTGCCCCAGTTTGTTGCTATTGCTGAGAATCAATTTGTAGATGAGTATACTTTTTTGAAGGATACTCAAAGAACGACTTTAAATCGACTTGAAGCTTCCTAAGAGCCTTGTATTGGCATGCTGCTGAACTTTACTCTACCTTCAAACGTAGAACGTTTTTAAATATCTAATTTCCCCAGCGCCTTCATCTACCATCCAACTTAAATTATGTACTAGTTCTAGTTGCAGATTCTGTTCCAGCTTTGGCCAAGTTCACATACAAAATCACGTAATTAAGCGTTGCATGATAGAATACTTATATACTTGTAGACGTTAAGACAAAATCGGGTGCTCTACATAACAGCAGTTTAGGAATCTGGCAAGATCTATGAGAAATAAAATGCATGTAACAATTGCGACGAATGAAAGAGTGCTTTTGATTTAATTTGCGTCATCGCATCGATACGTAATGCTTGCTGTATTTAACGATAAATACGCATCCTATTATTACCAGCATCAGTATCAGCCTAACTAGATAAAAAAACAAGCCGCTGTGAATGGATATATATATATATATATATATATATGATCCTATGTCGGGCGAGCGTTGAGTCTATTTTTTATTGTTCGTTCGAGGTTCAACAGTTTCTGCGCGAAGCAACATGCATACCGTAACGCGTTACAGCAGCCGGCGCGAGACGTCTAGCTAGGCACTTATTGCCATTTATATGCAACTTAAAGCGCTGTCTTAAAACAATCGGTTTTATGTTACGATATCCTTCTTTCTTTGGGTCATCTGCAAACGTAAACGTTTCTAAGGCGCGTCGATAGAGAAGCTCTGCTAAACTTCGATACGAAAAGACCTCTACTTTGGTTATTAGTTTGGAGAAACTATGCAAATGGCCTATCGGTTCATCTGTCTACATCCAAACGACTAAACGATTAATTAAAGACCTACGACCTACGTAGAGTATCGAACGCGTTCGAGACATACAGGAGCATGCTGAGCACTGCTATATCGCCATTCGCACTTCATCTTACAAACTCGGTTAGCGTCACATACGACAGGTTTAGTGACCAGAGCTTTTACTTTGTACCCCAGAGCCAATAAGTTTTTACAGGCTTTGACGCAAAATTCAGAGCTTAAAAATAGGGTAATAATCCTTTCGGGGCTGACTCTCAGCCAAGATTCAAAGTCCATGGGACTGCTTTGCGCATTGCTTCACAGACGGTTCCCCATAAATACAAATGTGCAACGGTGGGGTTCGAACCCGCGCACATATGTGTCTCCTCCGGTCGCGAGGCGCAAACGCATGCCACCACGCCGCCGGGCTCGACTAAAAATAGGGTGCCAGGCATATCCACTACATAGCAGGCCTACGACCAAGACCTGCGTAATTATGTTTATTCATAGTGTAAGCAGAGCATGTCATCTTCTGCCTAGAGTAGTAGAGGGTCCCACAGAGTACAACTAAATGGCTTTCAACCGCTCAAGCGGCTACACTGCCGCAACCTACGACGTCTCACGTCGTCCACGTTACCACTTTTCCGCCACCCGACCTCCTCTGGAGCCGACGTCAGAGTGCACATCGCAACATGTTCGCTGAACATCCTTCTCTACCTTTAAGGCTGGTTCTCCTTCCCCCTTCTCCAATTCTCCCCAACTTTTGCTGTTATCTGCTCGAATCTTGTAGAGGCACAACAAAGTAGCTACACGAAGGGGAAGGGGAGAATCAGAACGTCAACGACGCCAAAAGGATCAACTCGTACTAATAAATATATGAAAAAAAGCAAGATGTTGATTTGAGAAATTATATATATATATATATATATATATATATATTGAAACCCCAATATCACAATAGAATGCACCGCAATAGGCTAAAAAGGCGTGTGCCAATTAAAAAATAAAATAGTTTACGATAGCATAGTTACCACTTAAGTTAAACTTTGGTTGCTTCAACTTAACTGGTTATTATGCTGATATACATACGCCGAGTTTACGATAGCAGTTATTATGCTATCGTAAACTATTTTGTACCAATTAAAAAAGATAGTTTACAATAGCATATTAACCAGTTAAGTTTAATTGTATATATATATATATATATATATATATATATATATATATATGTATATATATATATATATATATATATTGGGTTGTTCTATAAGTCCGTTCGGGTAATTGTGCGCGCCGCACTGCGTAGACCCGGGGAAGACGAAACATGCTGGGAGAGGGTTGTTTGTTTACACGGCGGTAAGAACAGACCTGCGCTGAATTATACCGTAGCATTCGTTCGAATTTCTAACTCACGCGAACTTTAACGCTCGAGTAAAAATGGCAGAACTAAATGTGCATTTTCGGCCTTTAATGCTTTCTTCTTTCCGTGAAGGAAATGCAACTCAAGTCAATCAATCAATCAAATTCATTTATTCACCTTTGTAGGTAGCAGTCAAATACTTAGTCAAACAAAATCCATGTACTTATACAAGGGTAACAACACAAGACTAGAATCATTTCAGGAATAAAAACATTTCAGCCAAGTCAGCTTGTCCAGGCTTTCCCAGCGATTGTACTAGGGGGCAGTTAGCCGCGTGGTATCTATCACAAAAACTCCCACATCTAGAGCATTTACAACTATCGCAAGGGTCATGGAAACCCCGCTCCGCACAGAGCTTGTGGTGAAAACCATGAATGGCGAATCGGGTCACAACATGTCTGTTTAGCCTATGTGTTCCTTTCCACCCACTATTCCTCATTGCCCCCGTGTTAAGGAACTCTACGTCAATGTCCGCCACTTTGTCCTCCCAATCCCTGCGGTTTGCAAGAAAGGCCTTCGTCACGGGTAGATTGAAGCGACGCTGCAGGTCCTCAGAGAGCAGCGGCGGGTCCGCGAGGAGATATACGTAGCGGTTCCGAGCCGTCAGATGTAGACCCAGAGCTCGTTTAAGGAAGGAGGCCTTGACGCGGTTTAATTGTTCGAGGTTCTTTGCCGTGGGGTGGTCCCAGGTGACTCTCACCCCATAGGTCGCGATCGGAGCTATCTTGGGTTCGAACAGTCTGAGTGCCGTCTTCAGCGATAGTCTGTTCGGAGATTTGATCGCCCATGCCGCCGCCAGTGCCTTCCATGCACCTCTCAGATATGTGCGCGGAGAGGCAAGTACCGGTAACAGAGAAAATCACCCCTAAGTATGGGAAGCTGTTGACATACTTAAGTGACGTTCTGTTGAGGCGTAGCGCGTCCTCGGCTGCTGTCCGTCCCCCTCTTCTGAACTTCGTGGCCACGGTTTTGGAAAGGTTAATTGTCAGGCCTAAATCGGTGACCGCTTTGTGAAGACGGGCTAGTGCTTGTTGCACCGGAAACCTACTGGGCCCGTAAAGTACTAGATCGTCCGCGTACAAAATGACCTCGACCAGGTTTCTGGGTCCCTTTATTTGACTCGGGAGGTCTTTTAGGAGTACGGAGAATAGGAATGGACTTAGGTTATCGCCCTGCGCCAGGCCCATTGTCTGTATGAAAGGCTGGAGCTCCGCTACCCCGTCGTCGATGGTGATCCTATTCTCCTGGAGAATTTGTGCGAGAAGCTTCAGCACCTTCATTGGGACCTCTATCTCAGCCAGTGTGCGTAAAGCCTTCTCTCGAGGGGCCGAGTCAAAGGCCGCCTTGAAATCCACGAATACCGCATACAGCGGGTTACGTGGCTTAGCCAGTGCTGCCTTAATATCTGCCAGCAGAATCGTACACGCTGTTTCTGTAGATCGCTCTCTCCGAAACCCATGTTGTTCCATTGATATGGCATGAACACTTTCAAGAAAGTTGTCTAGTCTTCTCGTCAGGAGGGCAGAGAGTAGCTTATAACAAACGCTCTTCTTCGCAATGCCTTGCCATGACGAGGGGGCTGTCGGGTCGCCCTTGCCTTTGGGGATTACGAGTAGGGTGGCGTCTCTCCATTGAGTTGGAAGAGTCCCAGCGCGCAAGCATTCGTTGAATAGGGCTGTCCAGCACGGTGCCAACACAAAGCCGTTCTTTAGGTGCTCGTTGCAGACATTGTCGGGACCGGCCGCTTTTTTGTTTCGTAAGCTATCCAAGCCCTGCATTATCTCTCGGACTGTGAACTCCCTCTCTAAGAATATCACGACCCCCTTCAGTGTCCTTATCCCACACGGCAGCAAAGTATGGAACCGCGCGAGGTATTGTGTCAGACGACGCGAACATGTCCGAGAAGTGATCGATGAGGGAAGCAGAGCTTATCGGGCAGGCCGCTGTCCTGGAACAGTTCGATAGCCATTTGTATGGCTGGCTCTCTGCCTCGGCGATCAGCCGGTTTTCCAGGAGCTCATGATACTTCTTCCGCTGCATTTCGTACGTCTTCCGGCAGATCGTCCTGAAGACTGAGGCCAGCGCGCGAAATGCCGGTTGCTCCTCTGCGAGAAGCCTGAAGCCAATTTGCGCCCTCCGGGCGAGACGGCAGTGGTGGTCAAACCATGGCCTGTGCTTCTTGTTCCTTCTGTCGGGAGGCGGTAGTGCGCACGCCTGTAGAATCTCGGTGAGCTGTTGCGCATACCCGTCTGTGTTCACCACGGGAGGCACTGGGAGCACCTCGTGAGCGCGTTCCATAAGCTTGACCATATTCAGTTTCCGCGAAAAGGATTCGTGTCTGGCTGTTCGATCCGAAGCGACTCGCACTGTGATGTCAATTGCCATCGGAAGGTGGGCACGAATGCTCGCGCCTTCCGCGAGTGAGTTGTTCTCGCCCTGAAACTTAACTTCATCCCTGGTTAAGTTTGTTCCGAAAACGTCGATAGCGGAACTGCCGGCGTGACCCAGAAATGTCGGTACCGAGCACGGGTTGGCAATCCAGCATCCGTAGTCTGCCAGCGTATCACGGAGAGCCATTGCACGAGCGGAGTCGGGCTGGTCAATGCGGGCGTTGAAATCTCCGGCGACGACTAGTGGGGCGGAACGGAGAGGATGCACTGCTTCGATTCCACTGACAAGCTTTTCCACCATAACTTGGGTTGACTCCTCAGCGTCGGGTTTAACGTAGGCTGCTACTATGCATAGTTTCGGCCCGCGTAGCGCGATGATGTTGTTCTCGGTCATGCAAGGCGTGAGGTTGCCGACTCTGTGACTGTAAAACACGGAAACACCACCACTGGGGCGTCCCGGGCCTGTGTTCTTTTGTGCGGGGCAGTGAACCGCGTAGAAGTGCGAGTGGATGAATGGGACTGTTGCCCAGGTCCCCGTTAGCACCAAGACGTCAATATCGTCCAGGGCCTCCGGGGCGAGAAGGGCTAGCGAAGTGGTGCCCTCGCAATTCCATTGCACGATTCTCAGCGTCTCTTCCAGGCCTGACGTCCGCGCCTCGATGCGCTCTGAGACCGTCCACGCGAGCGGCTGCGCTGACTGGGGGTGCCGCGTGCTGGGGTCGGACCCCCTGTTTCTAAAGCCTGTAGCACCTGTTTCACAAAGTCCTCGATGGTCGGGGGGGGGGGGGTGCCTTGTGTCTGCCGCTGCTCGTTGACTCGCTTCGTCCCTGCGTTTTCTCACGGGTTATCATCGTAGGAGGCACTCGTTGACTCGATCTGCTGAAGCTGACTCGGCTGCTGGATCTTGCGTCCCTGGGAGGCCGGTTGTGATGACGAACGGTGGGGGCCACGACGTCCGTCAGCGCTGCCAGTGCCTGAGCTGGGCGTGGGGATTGCTGGCTGCCTCCTCCTTTGGGCTTCTGAATTCTCACGCCTAAAAAAGGTTTTATCCTCCTTGCAATATTATAGGCAATTGTTTTAGCTACCTCTCATTTAGAGCTATATCGCCCGCTCTCGACAACTCGGCGTTGTGAGATGGATAGCGGAAGCACGCAAACTTTTGCATTTTCTTGGTTTGCCATTTTTGCAAGGATGTCGTTAGCCGCTTTGCAATCGGGGCCGAAAAGGGGGACAGATAGCAGATGCACTTCCGATCCAGGACGTAGAGCAGATAGCGTCTCGGCAAAAGTTTTCACTTTGCTAACATATCTGTCCTTTTCAAACTCCATGCATTCATGGTAGCCTGCTTGTAGAAACACCGCCACAGGCCCAGCGGCACCATCCACAATTTTCTGTGCCTCACAAATCACACTGTCGATGTCCATCTTCGAGGCGGCGCAGACCGCCAGAGGTGTTTTCTTGGGCAGAAGTTCCCTCAGCGACGGACCGAGAGGTAGACGATAATATCTCCCACCATTAGCACTGTTTTGCGTGGCGGGTCCGGGGTCGGGATAGCTGGGGGGCTCACGGAGAGGTCTAATATCTCACTGTCGGCCACCGACACTGGTACCCGTGAATGACCCGTTGATTTCAAGTTGAGCACTTATTTTTCCAGTTCGGCTACGCGATGCAGCAGAAACGTCACGAAGCGCATCGACTCATTTTCCAGCGCACATAACTTGCATGAACTGGGCTGTGGACATGTCAGCTGTTGGTACAGCGCATACCCGGCACCGCCAATTACGAGCCGTGTAACCGCGCAACTCAAGTCGTAATTAAGATATGTAAAGTGTATTACTATATATATTCGGATTTCTCAGCCACTTTTGAAGACACGTATCGTCATCCCGGAAGGCTTTTATTGAATGTTGTATTGCCCACTTTGTTCAACTACCTTAGGCTCGCACCCCTTTTAAGTCACGTCCTTCTGTGGGCAAGTTTTTATAGAGCCATCGTCACCGTGGTGCGGAGAAAGGACGATCTTCGTTCTTATTTAGGAGTTGGTCGCACAGTAGCACACGCTTTTTCTTTTTTTAAGGAGGAAACAAATGCTTTTACGCACATCCGTCGGCGTTGTTGACGGGTAGTGTCGGTGCATGTTGTCATCATTCTTGCGACGATCTTCGCTGTTGATTTCCCAGCTATCGCGCATGAGGAGGCTCGTCACGCCGGCCCGAGTGCAGCGCAGGTTGCAGTTGTATGGTCGACTGTGTCGGGTTGTCCTGATGTGCATAACACGCATTAAAATTTAGGATGACTGATCGCGTCCATTTACCGCTGTGATCGCCAGAAGAAAGGTTGGTCCATTCGAAAGCCCATGCGCGAAATGTGAATTCGCATGCTGCCGCCCACGTTAAATTCCCTTCACGTCTTCTTTAACTCCTTTTCCCCGCTAACAGATCCCAAGGAAGCGGGCGTGCAGGGTCAATCAGTACGTCTGCACTGACGGTTCTGTAAGTCCGACAAACTCTCATTGCCATGCTTCTTTGTGAGGCCCAAAGAGCTTACCGGCTCACGCTTTTCCTGTTGGCGATTGCGGCACCTATACATCCAACTTGCTGAAGAATCCCTCGGCATGGAGATGCGTCTAAACAGATGGCCACGAATCTTACGCAGCGAGAGGTGTGTGGTTTGACCATTGTTGTTAATGCGGCTGTGTCCACTGTCAAACGGCGTCTGGGCCGGTCTCGGTCGTTAGCGTGGAAGCCGTTGTTTCTTAATCGGACAAAGACCACTTTTGAACTGTCCTGTTTATTACCATATCTTCGCCATACAGTGTACATATCTTAATTACGACTTAGATTGCATTTTATTCCGTTCCGGAAAGAAAAAAAAGGGAGTTGTCAGCAAGTTGGATGTACGAGGTGTGTTCAAAAAGTATCGCGACTTGAATTTTCGCGGGTTACGTATATTCGAATTTCGATTTTTTGTGGCGTTATGTTGGTACTCATGTCTCTCACTTATGCCGACAAGCTCGGCCATTTTGAATGTTCACTTAATTGTTGACAGCTGCTTTGCTTGCACGTGTTTTGGATCGTCTTCGATTTTTACCTATTCAAAAAAATGGATCAAAGAACCTGTATCAAATTTTGTGTGAAAAACGAAATTAAGTGCGCGGATGCATTCCGAATGTTGACTGTGGCATACGGAGAAGCTACCTTGGACCGAAGCAACGTTTATCGGTGGTACAAAATGTTCGCAGAAGGCCGAGAAGATGTGAACGACGAAGAGCGTGCCGGACGCCCGAGCACTTCAACAACAGACGAAAAAATTAATGAAGTGGAGAAAATGGTATTGGCCAATCGTCGAATCACCGTTAGAGAAGTTGCTGAGGACCTAAACATATCGATTGGCTCGTGCCATTCGATTTTTATCAATGATTTGGGCATGAGACGGGTCGCCGCGAAATTCGTACCAAAATTGCTCAATTGCGACCAAAAACAGCATCGCATGAACATTGCTAATGAGATGTTGGACTCTGTCCGCGACGACCCAAATTTGCTCCAGAGGGTCATAACTGGTGACAAATCGTGGGTTTATGGTTATGACGTGGAAACCAAAGCTCAATCATCTCAATGGAAGCTGCCGCACGAACCAAGACCGAAAAAAGCGCGCCAAGTTCGGTCGAATGTGAAAGTTTTGCTGACAGTTTTCTTCGATTGCAGGGGCGTGGTGCATCATGAGTTCTTGCCACAGGGTAGAACGGTCAATAAGGAATATTACCTGCAAGTTATGCGCAATTTGCGCGAAGCAATCCGCCAGAAACGCCCGGATTTGTGGAAGAACAAAAATTGGCTTTTGCACCACGCTAACGCCCCTGCTCACACATCGTTGCTTGTGCGCGAGTTTTTGGCCAAAAACAACACACTAATGATGCCGCAGCCACCGTATTCCCCAGATCTGGCCCCCTGTGACTTTTTCTTGTTCCCTAAACTGAAGAGGCCCATGAAAGGACGACGTTACGCTACGCTTGACGAGATAAAGACGGCATCGAAGGAGGAGCTGAACAAGATAAAAAAAAAATGGTTTTTTGAAGTGCTTCGAAGATTGGAAAAACCGTTGGCACAAGTGTATAATATCTCATGGGGATTACTTTGAAGGGGATAAAATAGATATTCATGAATAAATGAATAATTTTTGAAAAACACAAAAGTCGCGATACTTTTTGAACACACCTCGTATGGGTGCCGCACGCGCTCAGCAATCGCCAACAGGAAAAGCGTGTGCTACTTACTGTACGATCAGCTCCTAAAACAGAACAAAGATCGCCCCTTTCTCCGCACCACGGTGACGGTGGCCCTATACGAACTCGTCCACAGCAGGACGTGGTCTTAAAACGGTGTGAGCCCCAAGCAACTGCCAAGCCCGGATCCTTTCAGGGAAAGTGATGTTAAGTGTTTGGTGGGATGCAAAGGGGGTGATATTTTATGAGCTGTTACAACTAAATGAAATGATTAATACGATAAAATACTGTTAAGAGCTGGACAATTGATGAAGGCATTTGATCAGAAGCGGTCGGAATTAGCGATCACACGGGGAGTGACTTTCCACCAGGACAACGCAATACCTCACTTAAATTTGCTCACGACGAAAACGTTTATGGAGTTTGGACGGGATATTTTGCCACATCCAGCGTACAGTACAGATCCTATTCTATCGAATTAGCATCTGTTTTAGTCCCTCCAAAATGCCTTTAATAGCAAAGAATTCGATTCTTTGGAAAGTGTTAAAACGTATTTAGACTATTTCTTGGAGAGCCAGTACACAACCTTCTAGAGGGATGGAATCATGAGCTTGCCTGAACAATGGGCTAAGGTCGTTGAACAAAGTGGGCAGTACAACATTCAATAACAGTTTTTTGGTATAACGATATCTTTAAACATGGATCAAATTTGAGTCTATACTTCATCATATATTTAGGTTTATGGACAAGCAGCACCATGGCACATATTTACGCCAAAACTCTCCGACCCAATAGGCAGCTTACTCTTTGGCTACAAGAAGAAGCGTGCGTGCAAAAGCGTTAAAACTTGTGGATTTCGATCCTCGTTGACGATCCTCGCTTAATCATTGCGAATATAGTCCCATACCTGAAGAGTGTATAGAACTTCGAAGTTGACGTTTCAATCTGTACGATAAACCCCATTAAGAACGCTCAAGAACTGCAACGAACGATGAAGATGCGGCTCGTGTGAGGGTAGTGATTGACGAAGACTCTAACATAGCATATCTATCGCTAAAAAAGACCCTGGGCTTAGATCACGAGTCCTCATAAAGGATATTACACGATACTCAGACTAAAAATATTCTTCTCCACGGGTACTTCGTTATGTGTCACCCGACGAAAACATCGTGCGGGCTTTTCGAGAATTTCTCATATATTTGACGAGAGCCTGTTTTCGTTGTTCTCAAGACTCGTCACAGTATGCAAATTGAGTATATATTTATGACCCTCTAATAAAGTCCCGGAGCTCGCAGTGGTCGAGCGCTTATTAAGCGCTTACATCTAAGACATCTAAGGCTTAGATGTCTTCGGCCTTCGTTGGCAACGCTATTCAAAATGGAGCGCCTTTACCCACAAAACAAGGCGTCAGCTGTTTCTTAAACGATTGTTTCTTTATCACGACACTTCGCCAGACCGCAGAGCTGAATACACCAAGACTTCTACTGTCGCATCTAGAGTTTAAAAAAATTGAGGCGAAGACGTTTCGAATCACGTGACGCGATACTCGAAACCATCGAGGTAGAGCTTGAGCCAAGTATGGAGGCGTGCTTCGATGCATAAATCCATCGCCTCAATACATTTATGCAAATTGGACGGATATTACGCCGAAAGGTTTAAGGCAAAGGTGTCAGATATATATATATATATATATATATATATATATACAGGGTCATTCATCTTGTTAGGTACATATTTTGAGGTTTGGTAGAACTCAGCAAGAGAACAATTTTTCCTAGTGGAAGTGGAGTGTTTTCCTCCGAACACGCCGCCGAACACAATAATTTTTTTTGGTTCTCCCGCAAACGTAGACTAACTACTTTTATAAACTTTACTCTCTCTCGCGGAAACAAGACGTTTCCGCGTCCTCTCTCTATAGGGAAAAATTATTTTCTTGCCGAGTTCTACCAAACCTCGAAATAAGTACGTAACAAGATGAATGACCCTGTATATATACCGTGCTCAGTCAGATGGGAAATAAAAATGCCCGAAACCTTCAATGGTACACCCATTAAAGGTTTCGGACGTCATTGACATCAAGGTTGGACCTGCCTGCCACCGCCTTTTCTGGACAAGCCGACGCTACGCAGTCTTCGTTTCTCTCTCGAAGAAGACGCATCACAGGTGCTTGCATCCTGATGAGACAAGCGCGAAACCTGTTATATTTTGTTGCCACTGAAATTAATTCGAAAGATCTTATGCGTCATATTATACAACAAGGAGTTATATGTTTAAAAGGACTAATTGATTAGCATTTACACTACTGTTAGCAGTTATTCAAATACGGTGTTCAGACCGCCATGACAAAAGCTACAAAGGATTGAACCCTATCTTATATACTGGCAGTATACAACGGTCTTGACACTTCCCTTGAAGAATTCGTACGCGCTTAACCAATTTTCCTTTTTCACTTGTTGCGGAAGTTAATTACCTAGTTGATTTTCTATTTACTTCCAACATTTTAAAATAAGCGGTGCTACTGGAAATATCTTAACAGTGCAGCCTCTTTCGCGCTAACCCTTCATGCAAAACGATGGTGGAAAGACTACTATCTACTATGCTGTCTCGTGTCATTTCACTTTATGTTCTTTTCTTTCATGCAAGCCGTCTGCGCTAAGTCCCTGCTGGTTTTAGTTTTAATGTCAGGTAGGGTGTGGCTACAGCTGGAGGCTTAGATGTCTTCGGCCTTCGTTGGCAACGCTATTCAAAATGGATACGCTTTTCAACAACGCGGCTCTACCCATTAATGGATTTTTTGCATATGATAGGCTTCCTGAAAGCTGAAATGCACATTCCGCCATTCGCCGGCAGCGGATTCCTCTCCACTCCCTCAAGCCCGGAACTGTAGGACACTGCCTTGAAACCCATTAGTAGATAACCCGGTTAACTGTGATCGGTTAATCCGATAGTGTTGCGTGGAGGAGATAGTCAATCAATAGGTTATCAACCTGAGTATATTTTGCGCCTACCTGTCCAACTCGTGCTGCATTCATTCGACTTCTCGTGCTGTGATGCAAGCTTTGAAGCGTAACTCGTCCGTCTGTTTGGACTATTTGCATTATTCAGTCAGGTTTACATGCCAGCTTGGATAGACAAATAAAATATAACGGAATATTATCGAATGCGCTGAATAGAGTAACATGTTAATACAACGTGCAGGCGCACACATATATATATAGGGTGTATGGAAACTTTTTAATATTGGATAGTAAGAATTGTAGAGCTCGTTAAAGCAAATATATTTTCCAATAAAACATGGTCTCTAAGAAGTCTTGTTTCGGAATGAGAGTTAATTACTACAATTTGTGACAATGGTGTTTTTGCCCGACATTGGAGCATAAAATGTGCTGTTGCGAAACAACCATTCCTCCAAGACAGAAACAAAGCACACCGTCGTGTTCGTGGGAATTCTGCTTCTTCCGAAGAATATATAAGGCCGGTTAGAAAATGCGACATGGTCGCTTAGAAGAGAATCCGCAAGTTTTGTATTAGTTTTCACGCCAATTACCTTATTATAATAAATCATTACGTTACGACCACTCACAGCTCTCAAAACTAACATATTCAGGCAAATGTGCTTTTTGTGGCGATCATTTTGGTATCAAACGTATGGCAATGCGCGCTGTGGTTGCGGAGTAATTAAAATGTGTTGGCGGGATGTCCAGATTACAATGACTATGCGGCGACGCGCTGCGGCTGTCGCGCGACACGTCGGCGGTAGTGAACGTGTGCTTAGGTTCTGTCTAGGGGGACTGGTTGTCTCGCAACAGCACATTTTATGCTCCTACGTCGGGCAAACACACCAGTGTCACAAATTGTAGTAATTTAACTCTCATTCCGAAACAAGACTTAATAAAAACCATGCTCCATTGGAAAACATATTTGCTTTAACGAGCTCTACAATTCTTACGATCTATTATTAAAAAGTTTCCATACGCCCTGTATATATATATTTTTTCTTTGTAGTACGGTACCAATCATTATTTAGGTATGTATGTAGTATGCCAAGCTGGCATGTGAAGTTTTAAAATATTATTGATTAAATTTGTTATTAGGAAAATCTACTCGATGTGTTAAGCCACCCCGGATTACAAAATTGCTAAGGAATACTTCAGTCGAAGCTGGAAACAGTGTACTAACTTTTTATTATTAATATCTAATTACAATTAATTTGTAGGTGTCGATCGCTCAAAGTGGTTTTGACCAACTGTAACGTACATGTGCAAATACCTAGGCACATTGTTTTCAGAATCAAAAAGAAATTATCAACTCTATTAAACTCTGCTAGCGAAATGGACACAGTAAGACGTCTTAGCTTGCAGTTATAAACGTTTCCCAATCTTGCGAAATCGTACATTCAAAAGTAATCTAAATATTTCAAATTCCGAAAAGGTGAGGTTGTCAGGGTGCGGGGTTTCATCTCTCACCCGTTGACGAAGTGCGTATGCTACTGTCTTTTAGAATGATAAACAAATTATAGGAGGGAGTCTCTAGTTTTGAGTCTGTATTCAGTTAAAGTGCGACCTATTTCCTAAGAACTTCGCCGTTGCAACTAAATAAACTCTTACTTAAAACTACCGTTCTGATCTATGAGATTCAGCTTATTTGGTAAATATGCACATACATTTCTATTATCCAATTGTGAGGTTACAGGGATATATGATAAACTCACTGCACAATGGTTTGTGAGGAGCGCTACCAGTCGAGCGTATCTTCGAGGTAGCCCCTCATTGTGCCCACCACTGCTGCCCAGTTGCCGCGCTGGGTCGTCCCCGGTGATAGCCGTTGAAGCAGGTAGCCAAGAGTTCTTTTCTCTTGAGAAGCGAACATTTCAAGATGCCGAATCTCCCGAGAGTCTCGACTACTAGCGGCACGAACAAACTCATTGGCGAGCTGGTCATATTTGTTAACCTTCGTTTAGCCTTGCGTGCCTCGAAGCCGGCGGTTGATGCATTGGTCTCTGGGTTAAAGCAGGCAAGGGTTTCGATGATTGTCGCACCCTAAACAAACGCTTTTCTCATCTCAATGGAAATTGGGATGAACCCGTCGGGTTGATTTCCGCCGCTTCTCAAGGGGCCGGCTGGCTCTCTGATGCACGGCATTAGAGCAGACCTAAAGACCTGAGCTGTAATTTCGTGAACCTCGACACCAACGCTCCTCAATTAGCCTTGCCTCCACCCTCAAACCAAAGCATAGATGAAAGCTTTCGTGATCAGTTAAAGTGCTAAGGTTTGAGAGCTACACGCTGGCTCTTTTATGGCTTTGTCTGCCATAGCTAAGACAATGAGGTCGTCGTAGGATCTCTGTAGATGTTTGTTTGCTTCAGGAAGTAAAGTTATGAGGTTCTCGAATCTCATATTAGCAAGCTTTTTGGCGTTATGGAAACCCCACATGGGCAATAGCGGGCTGATGTGCCGGACAGTGCCTTCTGAGGCGTGCAACGTCGCAGCCTGGCAGCTAGCTGCCAGGTTTGCTGTAGAAGGAATTTTCAGACCTCCAAGTCTAACTTGAGTGGCTTGAACCCAGTCGTTGTCAGCTACATTTAAACTGAAGAAGCCCCTGAGGCGGGTCCTTCAGCATTCGTTTATATGATTAATTCGTCAGCATTCGTTTAAGTCCCGCACGAGATCCTGTTTTTTCTCTGTCCGTGCTGCGGAGGATGTGGACGACCCTTGCCAAACTCATGGCTGATCTCAGTAGGTATTAGGCGCAGTGTGGACTGAGGTATAGCCTCGTCAAGTTAGAGCAAAATGGCTAAGCAAAACTGTGGCGGACCAAGGGATCGTTTCCCCTTGCTCGTCCCTGCTAGAACTAAAACGTTTTTAAGGAGGTTGTTTTTAATTCTAGACCATTCTCCGTCTCCTATGGGCTTGAAACGCATCGTGAGGCATATTTTCAATGCAATGTGGATCGGAAATGTTGAGTTATCTAGGGTTCTTCAACAGACCTTATGAAAGCATTATCATATATTCTCAAAGAGCACTGCTCAGCGAAAATTCGATCAACGACAGAGGTCGAACCGGTGACACCCGGTAGACGACAACCATGATCGAATCAAAGAATCGTTCTATAACCAACTGAGGGTTCCAATCCGGATCTCTAGGTTAACGAGAAGGCTTTGGCCATTCGACTACTACAGCCTACTATAAAGGCACTTTTGAAATTAATCATAATAAGCCATCCGTGCCCGCAGTACCTTGCCGGGAGGGTCTACACACCCTTGCGGAGTTCTGCACCGGGTGACGGGTGGCTC
The DNA here is from genome assembly GCA_003439945.1 of Dermanyssus gallinae. NCBI lineage: Eukaryota > Metazoa > Arthropoda > Arachnida > Mesostigmata > Dermanyssidae > Dermanyssus > Dermanyssus gallinae. The sequence goes on from QVRM01004009.1 coordinate 33,869, forward strand.
GAGGCCGACTGGTCTCGACGGCAAGTCGAGGTCGCCCGGCTCCCTGAAGTCATTTCCACGAATACGTCGACTGCGCAAACCGGACTCCGCACGGAGCGCAAAGCTCTTGCGGCGCCTCTGAGGTCGCGTTCCCCGAGCAGCATCCTAGTTGCTCGTCTGGCGGCAGACTCGTTACGTGGCTTCTTCCGATGCGCCCTCGGATCTGAGTCGGGCGGATCTATGTTAATCGTTTCTGTCTCTGTGACATTTGGCCTAACTAAGATTGTTCCGTCTTCGGTGTGGGATTGTGTAGTTCTCACAATCCCATACCGTATTGGCGAACACCAGTTTGGCCCAGCTGCGAGGTTCGTTGTTCTGGTGCACTTAAGATTTTGGCTGGGCAAGCACCGCGGGCCGGGCGCTCTGATGGATGAAATGGTGTCAAGTGGTTTATATGTCTCGATGTACTCAACCAGTTTGCCACGTGGGTGGGCGCTATCGATCGCCAAAATCGACGGGTTGCTGGCGGGCTGTAAAAGCGAGTACTGGTTGCACGGGTGTGCTGCCTTTATGTACCGTTGATTGTGCTGCCTGTGAAGAAGCGCGAGAGGCGACTCCCGAGTCTGGATAAATGGTCCCCCTGGGTGGGGAAGGACCGGCTTTATTTTCGGGTGTCTCGGCGCATAGCGTTTTAAGCATAATTGTAAAAACGTGGTACTGATCGTCGCAGCCAATCAAAAGTTCATACGATGTATGTTATATCCCTTGTGATGGAGTCTTTATTGCCTTTTCCAGGAAATAATATGGTAACTGACAGATTCTAAAACCAACTGAGCAATTAAGGTAATTTTGTACTACGATGTATATGCTCAGATATATATATATATATATATATAGAGAGAGAGAGAGTACGTTAAAGTAAGCAATATTTGCAATGCAGCATGGTCTCTTAGAAGTCTTGTTTCGGAATGAGAATGATACTTCTATAATCCATGCCACTAGTGTTATCGCCCGACACAGGAGCACAACAAGTGCAGCTGCGTTGTGTTCGTTAAAAAATGTTGCGTTTTTTGATGAACCTATAATGCCGGCCTCAAGATGATTTGTAAAAATTGAAGTTCCTATATTAGATTTCATGTCCAATACCTTAAAATAATAATTATATGATCATTCGCAGCGCTCAAGCATACATTGCGCAGTTCACGCCGATCATTAGTACCAAATCTACTGCGATCCGATCCGTGGTTGTGGAGTAATTAAGGTTTTCCGGTGGTCATGTCGAGATTGAATGCATGCATAAATTATATCCTTCATCACATAAATCACTCTAGGCCATGTGTTCATGTACTCAATCTCTACATGCTTGCCGAAAAATCTTACACCACAATCAGGGCTTACCATTGATTTATTACAAAAATGATCGTCATGAAATGCGTACCATTGATTTATTACAAAAATGATCGTCATGAAATGAAAGGCAACAAGAGCAGTGTCACGGATATTAATAAGATCACTCCCACTCTGAAACAAGACTTCTCAGAGACCATGTTTCATTGGAAAACAATATTTGCTCTAACGAGCTCTACAATATCTTATATCGCTCTAGAAATCTGGTAGACCCTGTGTTTATACCTAAAACGGTTATTGTACTCTGAGTGAGCGATAATTCCTTTTTGAAGAAGCTTAGTGTCACTAATGTGGTGTGCAAACCACAGAGATAAAATGTTTTCTGTCGATCGCGATCTGCCATATAATCCAAATCGCTTGCCAACAGCCAGTGATATAATGTTGAAAATATTTGCGAACAAACATACATCTGTAGAAAGTAGGAATAATACGATATTTACTTTTGTACAATATCAAAACTGTTGTTACTTATTGACTGGAGGGTAACGTAGAAGGTCGTAACCTTTAAATAATAGAATGATATCATTATCCATCATTCATACCAGATCTACGCCAAATCACACTTAGAACAAGTGTATAACTAAATTACAATACTTGTAAACAAACAAAAACAATGGCGCTTGTATGACAATAATGACTATTTCAATGACTAGTCATATAGCTCTATACGGCTTTGTCTTGTCGGACAATTAGATGAATTTGAAGGCGAAAAATGCAAATGACTATGAAAGGCAAATGACTAAAACTTTAGTAACGTAGTCTACGTAGCTGTTTAGTAAAACGCATATTTTCAAATTGGTAGAACTTTTAATTATTATCGTGCCGATATATATATATATATATATATATATATATATATATATAACTACGCATTGCCTCAGCATATATACGTATAGATTAGAATGTTAAATAATCTGCAACTGTACAGTTGGTGGTGGAGAGTAAGTAGCCGATTTTGTACGTGTTTTGCTGATCCTATTGTGTTATAAATGGAGTCGAGGCATTGTTGTCATCACCATCATTATTAATATAACCAGCGTCGCTTGAAGCGATGAACAAGCCGAGACTTTCGGATAAGCGAGCACCACTATCAGAGTAAGTTTGTTCTGTAACTGAGCGTGTACCTTTAATCAATTGTGTTAGTCAATGCTTGTAGCTGGCGACGATATAAATGCCACGTCGCTTCACGTGGGGAGGGATTTATACATAGCTATTCATGGATAACTTATTTTAGTTCTTATTGCGTATGACAGCCAAGTTAGTAAAGATCATAAAGTTTGCTTTTTAATGTTATTAATACAGAGAAGCCATTTGTAGCCAGATAAAAAAGGAAGGCGAGAAAGGACATATATATATATTTATATATATATATATATATATAAATTGTGTTGACAACACTTACAAATCATGCAGCAGAAGGTAATATATTTACGCCACTTTCGGACGACGGTATTGTTTAGCCGCAGCGGCACCTGTACTTAAATGAAAGACAGTTAAAACCTAGTATCAAACTTGCTCACTAGATACGACGGTCGTACGTATTTATTTACAACGCAGAAAAATGCTTCTTTCTTTGCCGTAGGTCATAGAGATATTGGATGTTAATCACAACAAAAGAAGTTGTGATTCATACTAGGAATAATTCTCTCTTGAGCACATATGTATTCCATTAAGAGAGCTAAACAACTGCCTGAAAATAAAGTGAGCTCTAGAATTGTTGGCGCATCTTATAAGTCAATAATTAATGACTGCACGCCAATTTATGGAAAAGCCGTAAATGAAACCGAATCGGTTGCTTTACGCTCCACCTGGAGATGGTAGCGGTGGCCGTAGCAAACGACCTACGTTTTTTTGAGCTGATTCTCAGCCAACATTTAAGGCCCAAGGGTCTGCTTTCGCATGGGTTTGTAAGACGGACGCCACAAATAAAAATGTGCAACGGTGAAGCTCAAACCCGTGCACATATGTGTCTCCTAAAGTCGCGAGGCGCCCGCGAATGCACCACGTCACCGAGCAAAGCGGGCGCTTGTAACAATGACCACGGATGGGAAGCCGCCGGCACGCAGACAAGCCACGGAACGCAGACAAGCCACGGAACGCAGAACCTGCCAGATAAGTCAATGCTTTCGATGTGGCACCCGAAACACAAATTTCTTTAAATGAAAGAAGGCAATTTGCAATAAACCGTGTTTTCCCGAAGCAAACTGGTATGGCCAGGTTAAATAACACTTCGTCGTGTGGCAAAAAAAACGTTCTATATAGTGCCAATCCAACAGCCTGCGGTACCGCATCAAGAGCGACATCAGTACATGTAGGGCGTATGGCATGACCGAATCTACTGATCTATTCGATAGTTAATTAATTAACTACTAACTCGATTAAGAGAGCAGATGCTGTAATAGAAATCGAGTCTAAACGCTGGAGCATATTTTATGACGCTAAGTAAGCTCGGGGCCGTGCATTCTACGTTGCAATATCACGCACCATTGAAGACCACGCTAATCTTTGGTAATGGCTGGTAACTAGTTCAAATTATTTTGTTGAAGTTTTTACAACGCTAAACGACTAATCTAAATTGTTAGGTTTTTACTTAGTGACTCAAATTACACTTTTGACGATCTTAGGGAGGGATTAAATAAAAACTCAAGGTTTTGTTCAAATTTCAAAACGAGGGATCTCAAAAATAAGCAACAACAATAAAAGTCCTGCACTATTAAGGCTCGCTGAGTATGCGAAACCCGAAGTAGGTGCTCTATCGCCAAAACTTTTACTGTCGGTGCCTTACAGTGACCATAAAGTTATCCAACCATGGCCGCAGATATAGACGTATACTTTTATTATATTTGTATTAGGAAAAACTTTTTGACAAAAGCCTTCATAAATTTAATCGCATTTAATCGCTGAAGTCGCAGCCGACAACACATCGTTACAATAATAGCAACGATGAATTATTATACTCCTTATCAGTCAAGACTCAAACATTAATATATGACATTTATTTTGTTTCACGAAACGACAAATTTACTAGATTTCTAAGCATTGCCCATAGTTGGCTGTAAAATGGAGTTTTGGTGTGTTAAGTTAGCCAACTGGATTTAGGAAGGACTGCTCGGTCTATCTATTGTTTGTTGGCAGCTTCTTGACTAGTTCCCAGTAAGGCCACAACTGGGATTTCGTGATAGACCATGCTGGACCAGTATTTATAGAGATGAGATACTTAACGCGCTTAAGAATTATGCACCAGCCTCTTGTTCTATGTATACCGGTCTTGGCCCCCATCATCCGCGCGAACTCTTTACGCCGGAATCCGAGCTGGGCATTTCTATAGACCACAGCGGTGAACATGCTCTACGGTACACACTTGACTACTTTAAATAAAGGCGAGAGAGAAAAACATATTCCGGAAATAAATATTATTTAAAAATGATGATGGAGAAATATATATTTAAATTGTCTCCGGACTGGGCTTCGTCTGTGCTGAGATATTGAAATTAATTGTATACACCCACCTTCGGAACGTATTTAATTCCATATGTCGAGACTTGCTACATTGAGTGGTGGCTAGGACTTTAGTTAAGTAGATATCTACTTAACTAATCTGCTTGAGAGAGCAGAGCGCGAACCCCATGTCTACATTGTTCGTCGGCTGAACAAAAGCATGCACAGCATGACAAAGGAGCAGTTGCGGCAGCACTTTACTGCTCTTCTGCTCGATGCAAACGCCCTCGCGCCTAACCTAGTTATTGAGCAACCGCTCACTCTGGACCAGCACCACATGAATTCGCCGTTTACGGTGGAAGAAGTTGTGCAGATCTTGCGCGGGCTACCCAAGAAAAAGAGTAGTGGTTCTGATGGGATCTATTACGAACATTGGGCTGAGTCGTCCGATGTTTTAGCAGGGGAGCTTTGTAAGCTGTTTAATCAGATACTCAGCGGGGGACACATACCCCAGGTTTGGCACGAGGCCAGGCTTACTCTGCTATTCAAGGGCAAAAACGGTGACAACGTAGACGATCCAAATCTCTACCGGGGTATCGCGTCGGAACGCACTCTCAAGAAAATCTTTGCTAAGTTGATAATTTCGAGGGTGCTTCCAACTGTGGGGAAGGCCTTACCTCCGGAGCAATTCCGATTCAGGAAGGGTCGAGGTACACAGGACGCATTCCACGTACTCCAGTCGGAAGTTGAACGGGTGTTGGCTGTGCCTGGGGGTCACTTGTACGCCGTCTTTATTGATTGTGTCAAGGCCTTCGACAAAGCTCCCCGTCACCTACTAGTCGATTCATGTCGACATGCTGGGGTGGGTGGTTCTTTTCTACGAGTGCTCTCCAGCTTCTTTGCTGAAGACCGCCTTGAAGTAAACGTAAGGGGCGAGGACACCTTGCAGCTGAGTCAAAACGTAGGGACTCCTCAAGGGGACCCTCTCAGTTGCCTGGCATTCTCCTTGCTCATCGCAGACCTAGCCCGCCATGTACGGGAGGAGTTTAGAAACGCCGTCGTCGTCATGTATGCGAATGACATCGTAGTGGCCCACCGGGACCGCGGTGCCATTCGTCGAATTGTCGGCGACGTAGAAAGTTACCTTCACCGTAAGGGTCTTCAAATAAATTCGCGGAAGACGAAAGCCATGAAGTTTCGCCGTGGGGGTCGATTGGCTGCCGCAGACATAATACCCTGTTGTGGCCAATCGCTGGAGTTTGTCAACTCCTTCCCGTATTTGGGTCTGAGACTACACTATACGGGAACGACCTTTACCCAGCACATCGGCGACAGATGTCGGGCGGCTATTGCCTCTATTTACACAGAGGTGAGAGACCCTCGACGACTGTCTCTAAGTGCGGCCGTGTGTCTTTTTGAGCTTAAGATTGTGCCAATGTTGAGCTATAGCCTTGGCAGGGTGTGGGACCATCTTTCAGCGGCAAATTTTGAGCAGCTAGAGAGATGTTTCACAATATATATGAAGCGGGTTCTTTGCTTGCCGCGGACGGCAAGAAGCCGCTTCGTGTACCTGCTGGCGGTTTGCGGGCCGGCAGTGGAAACAATCAGTGTCAGGCTTAGGTCACCTATTATTACAGGACCACTTCAGCAATTTTTGTTGGAATGGCAGAGAAAAGTGACCGAGGCCTCGGCAGAGGTCGCGCAGTTAGATGTGCACCTCGCCAGGGAGCTTTGGAATGGAATGGCATGCACTAGCCGGCACGTGTACACAAGGTACATTGTGCACGGCTTCATCACTTGGTATGCTCGACCAAAGGATTTCACCAAGTTAGCGATCAATGTCGTTGCCGGTTCTGCTCGCAGATATGCGCTAAATACCACGTAGCGAGCTGCCAGACCCATCGGCGGTCTTTGCACTTTTTCGCCCGGTGGGACGGTCGCTAAAGTGTTCAAACTGTATTGTAATTATGTAGCATCTTGAAATGCAATGTTAATGCGAAATAAACAAATATATATTAAGTAGATATCTAGAAAGCTCAACGTCTGGTGTTTCGACTATGCAACTTTTGGGGAATATATTAACAACCATATTTTTGACGTGAGGGGAATAATACGTTTTGTTAGCAAAAGCGGTATTAAAATGCCAAATGTAAAGTCAGCGGCAAAGTAGGTTGCCGCAAGCACTATACTTTTCAGCATTATGTCTTGGGTCCGATTTCTGAAGAACTTGGAACTACTTGGTTGGGAAGAAGCGGGTTAATCTTTTATTCAATTGTAAGATTTTGTGCATGTATGTTAGGGCATGGTTCTGATGTACCCACAGGCTGTCATGCACATTACAAAGCAATGTTTGGGGATGCCAAAGGTCATTGGACCGTCCTACAAAACAAAAAATCACCATATCCACTTCCGCAGGGTGGCATCAGGTCTGAGACTAGCCTCCTTCAGCATAGCGGCTGCTTTGAGAGGGCACTGCTGTTTGCGAGCCCTTCGTATGTAATAAATGCAACGCAGTTGTTGACGGAAGCCGTCTACAGCTGCGAAACTGTCCCTGAAGTCACAGAGGCCAGGAGGTTAGCTGGATAGTAGGACAATCCAATATCAAAAAGATTAACGAAAAAGAGCTTTGCAGTTCTTCCCTTGTGTACGGATGCCCTCGACCACGAGCAAGAGATTTGTTGACAGGTTGTGCAAGACCACAAGGACGACTGGCGAACATATTAGACACTGATAAGTTATTTGACTTGGCAGTATCCGAAGAATATGCTGCAACACGTAGCAATCGCATTCGTTTCAAGAAAATTGACATGTCTAATGTATTCTGAGTACGTATCACTTTAACTGTCGCACCCTGTATACTATATTGCAGCTGCTATTAACAGGTTTACATTATAATATGGTATGCATGGTATGTATATGTACTCTATAAAGGCGCCTTTGCTAAAGATAGGCGTTGCAAGATCACGCTACGACGATTAGCAATTTCCGATGCATGGTATTTGTGCTATCGTCACGTTTCCCTCAAGGAGCTCGATTATAGATGGATATTGTTCGTTTAGCAGAGACGAACTGCCGACCACATATTAGGGGAGTGTATTCAAGAAATATGTTAACAAACGCCGGACTACCCCCGGGGGAACTTTTCCGGATTCATTTCGTTTTAGCCGTAGCTCATTGTCGTCACTCGGCGGCTCGTTGAAAACTGCAGAGTTCGCACATTGACGTGACTTCATCATCAATGAGTGCAATTCATCTTTCTTGACGCGGTGGTCCGATGGTTCAACTAACGAGAGCGAGAGCTTGTGTGCGGGGGGGGGGGGGGGGGGCGCACCGCTGCCCTGCAACTGACTAGCATGGACAAGACACCCTGCACTGCGGGGACGACGAAAACGACCTGCCACGCTCAGGCCACGTCCCGCCGGTTTTAATTAAGCTGTCATCGCTGATAGATAGCGGCCGATACAGATACATGTATATACTTGTTTGGTATACAGACGGTGACGGACGGCCTGGCTAGACTCGGCGCGTCTCATGATCATCGCACAATAATGTGATCCGTGACGTACGAATTCGACACACGTCCAAGACGACGCGCCAAGCGCACTAAGACAGAAGGCCAACTAGAAGACACAACAACGTACGTATGCACTACTAACTGGGAAACGAAACTCGCCTGCATTCATTTGCTCGAGTCAAATCCGTGCACCCATGTGTATGTCTGCACGTACAGCTAGCTGAGTCAGCAGCGTTGGTTGCACGATGGTCGTCGCCAGTCGCTTGGAAATAGTTCAATATTTGTGTTGGCAGTAGCTTCGAGCTTTCACCTTGGCAACGTGGACACGAACAAAGCGTACAAAACAAAAGCGAGAGCGTGCATAACTCTAACGTAAGCAAAATGTGTATAGTTCAAGATAGAACAGCGCAAATAAAAGCGTATGTTTTGCAAGAAGGAAAAGTATCTAATCAAAAGTATTGTATTTATTTATTGACTGGCAATTGTTTTTTACATGATTAAACACATGTTGATCTCTATCAACTCACGGCAAATATACATAATTTAAAAACAAATTTAATCAAGAAAAAGGCTGTAGGTTTTGTGCGTGCTCACCATAAAAACAGACCTACGAACGAAACTATAATAAAATATTGAAATATTAGGTCATTTGGTTCGAGTGCTCTCGAAAATCTGGTTATCTGAGTCAAGTCACCTTGTTGATAAGCGATCTTGTTGAAAATCTGAGTCCAAGGACGGCAGAACATTCGCTGTCGTATCAATTGGACATCTCTGGCGCAACCGTTTAGCTTGAGATCTCTTAAGTAGTGTTTTGTACTTTTATCCAAGGCTGCCAGACCATGCAAACTTGAATCGATGGGGGATGTGGTAATTAAAATTCTTAGCCCACGTTAGAGAAGCTATCGGAAAATAATTTCGTATACTGTATATTGTATAGAACCAGAAGTTTGTTTAAAATAATCAGATGTATCTTACCGATAACTGTATCAGAAATACAAAGTACAAACAAAATTAAAAAAAGTATTTCGTTAAAGATGAAGTCACAAATCCTGTGGCGCAGGGAAACTTTGCAGTGCTCGATCTACATCTTGGAGATGAGCCAGGACTAAGCAATATGTATGAATCATCGAAGAACAATTCAGTGCGCTTATTTTGCGCGCCAAAAGAGTGCATTTGACGGAGTAAATCACTTCCTTCTGCTCCGCGAATTTGATAATTTAGGTATCCACTTCAGTACAATGAGTGAAGGCATTTTTGAGTGACCGTCATTTTAAGTAAAGGTTGGTGAAAAATTTAGTCGTCCGTCTGGTGATCATTATCTGGTGAGCTTCAAAGGAGCATACATTCGAGTTTATAAATCTCGTGTTCTTCCCAAACTTACATATTGCTCTCCTGTCTGTAAGCCCCATCTGTCTAAACAAAAGAAAGTAAGTGAAAGGCGTCCAATATACGTTCCTGAGATGCCTGCGGATCAATCAGGTGCTTTCAAAGCGGGTGATGTTGTTCCTAGTATTGACTCACTTTTTATGCAAGGCTCCAATAACCTACGGAGTCAGCGATTAATCACTCCAAAAGCCGTGGCGCGGTGAGTTCGAAAACGGCTTGTTTGCTTGACGGATTGCCAAATGGGCATCTGCAAATTTAAAAATGCACTTACCTTGCTATTTGACCATGATAATTGTACCACACATCTTTTTATGTGATAATAAAGGTGTATGTTTCCCACAATGTAAGCTCGCCGGTCATGAAGTCAATGCATGGTACTAGAGTTGCTAGAGTTAACGAAGCATTCGAATAGTCGAAATGTCGACTTATTCAACAATTATTATTATTATTATTTAGAAGAATATATATAATGCTTCACGGCGTTGCTGCTTGTCGACCTAGTTGCTCCTTCTGCGAGCTGTAGCCGCTCTATCGCTCATGCCCGTGAGGAAGTCCTGCCCGTCCCCCTGGCGCAAAGGTCCGGGTCCATCCAGTCTCTCATAGTTCCGAGCACTGAGGTTGCGTTACTTCTTTGGATATCCAGGGGCAGTCGCTGGGAGAAGAAGGCGTGCGCCCTCTTGTCCATCGTCGCCTGCCGTAACGCAGTCGCCAACCCGAGAGATTAATGTTACCGTGAGGGGCCCAGGGCCACCCATCGTCTCGAACGCGAATGGCGAAAAGTGGTGCGCCCGACTTAGGTCCGCATACTTTCTTATCTTTGAGATCTCAGCTCGCGAAACGGCAGTCCCCGGGCGGGACGCACCGGGACCGACAAGGGAAGGGGTCAGAGAGTCGGTCACCGTCGCATTCCTACACCAGGGAACGACCCTTATAGAAGGGTATCAAAGTCATACCGTCGGGGGCGCTTACCGTCGTCTCTTGAAAACCCAAGTGGTTCCAGGACGCAGGGAATCCCCGCCCTCGCAGCGATCTTGCAAGCATTTCATTGAGGGCAGTGTGTCTTGGGCGCCGGACCCGCTGCGTGAGCGCAAGACAGGCCGTGTCTGGCGAGTCGCCCGACGGGCTCGCCACAAGAGCATCTGTGTGGCTCAACCAAATCAGTCCCCAATCTCAGGCCAACGCATATCCGGGTGGATTGGTCATCAAGGCAGGGTACCCAGTGAGTCAGCCGGTAGTGCCTGCAACCAGTCGCTTGCATTTATTATTATTATTATTACCTTCACCTCCCGCCTATCATTTGAAAGCTGTATGAAAAGCAAACCCATGGCCATATCAGCCATATTGCGATTTAGGGATAGTGATACTGCAATGAATCTAGTGAAAAGTATGATATATTATACGTGGCATATTATTATCGAAGGTTGATACCCTGACCTGAAGGGATTTTACATTGTCTTGGCAAAGCAAGGGCAAGCTACGTAAACGTATTCTTAAAATTGACGCAATGTGTGAACAATTAGGCGCGATACGCTTGAAAGTGGAGAGCGGAATAGACCAACAGACCTGGCTGCTAGTCCGGAAGTGCCTCTCCCATGGAATAAACGTCCACCGCTGGAATCTCCTTCAAATTTTGTCGCAGGGTTACATTGCCTGGTTTTGTTCTTGTGCCACGTTTATTCTCGGATGCACGCGCCTTGCGTTAGTTTGCATTTTCTAATTTTGCGTGGTCAATTTCACTGCTAATTAACTCGCTCCATGTCGAGCGATAGCTTTAGCTATAGGCTCGAGTACTCCCCTAAACGAGAAGTTTTTGCGGTGTACAATAATAAGATGTACCCCCTAATAGAAATCGTCTCAATCTTCAATTCGTCCTTCCACAGTTCTAGTTCGTCGTTTGCCTCTCTTCAGCCATGAAGAGTGGCGCAGCCACCAGACGGAGATAGTTGAATCCATATGGGCGTCGTGCAGCTTTTAGCAGAAATTTGCGACGCGTTTCAAACATGCTTATTTTATGAGCTTAACTAAGCAGTCGTCATATACACTTCGGATGACGACACTGGTTGGCGTAATTTGCGCCACGAAGAAGGCTTCAGTGTTCTTATAATGAATAATTGACATGAGCAACAACAGTAATCCTAATTGGTACTTCAAATAACGAAAAAAATAATTTGGCAACAACAATAATTCAAATTCTACTGCTTGTACCTCATATGTCGTCATATTGCGTTCGAGAATCTATACTTTGTTGAAAGGAAACCACAATGTTTTGTGCAGTTTGTCGTCAATGTGCGTTGCAACGGAACCAGTATTACTGCTTAGCACAGGACAAGCTCGGCAAAGCCACGTCCCAGGAGGCTTATTTGACGGATCACCTTCTTCAGGTGTCTTGCACGAACCATAAAAACTTGCCACTATCGCCCACGCAAACGAAACACACCACCCAACGGAATTGGCCCTCTTGTACGGCTTTACAACGATCATATGCGTGCCTAGCTATTTTTCACTGTAGAGTGTATACGAATTTCTCCGTCATCCTTTGTGAGGATTCGATTTAGACTTGACGAGCTGACGAGTGAGCTAAGTGAACGCGCCTAGATACGGTAGGCAACAGAGGTCTACCGTATCTAGGCGCGCTGCCTTAAATGCGGCGGACTAGGATGCATCTTTAGTATTTACTTCACAAGTGATGAAATTTTATTCACCATACAATTGGTAGATACAATAATGCAATACAATTAAATGCCAGGAATACAAGGTCAATGGCCACAGAGATACATGGATTAGCAAGTTTGGTGATGAAATATTATTATTATTATTATTATTATTATTTATTTAATATGTCTTAGAGCTATACAGTTGTGAAGTGTGAATGTGTATCCTCATTAGTTTATAGTTAATTAAAGTTAAGGCTGTAAAGAAGGCCGGAAAGGCCCAGAAGAACGTCCGTGCCACGGACAAGAAGAAGAAGAAGCGCAATAGGAAGGAGTCTTTCTCTATAATATCTACATCTGCAAAGTGCTGAAGCAGGTCCACCCGGACACTGGCATCTCGTCAAAGGCCATGTCGATCATGAACTCGTTTGTGAACGACATCTTCGAGAGGATCCCCGCCGAAGCTTCGCGTCTCTCGCACTACAACAAGAGGTCGACCATCACCTCTCGAGAGGTTCAGACGGCTGTCAGGCTCCTGCTCCCTGGTGAGCTGGCCAAGCACGCTGTTTCTGAAGGGACCAAGGCTGTCACCAAGTACACCTCGTCGAAGTAAACTCTGTCTCCACCTTGTGCCAACAAAAAAATCTTAGTCTTATTTTTGATTTGTTCTCATTAATAAACGTCCCGCTTTTGAGTTGTCTGAATGTTTTTACCCTAAGTTGCGTGTCGTGAAAAAGTTCTGCTTCTTCTGAAGAACATATAAGGCTGGTTAGATGCGACATGGTCGTTTAGAAGAGAATTTGCAAACATTTAGTTATGCTATTGGCTTTTGCACCAAATGCCTCAAAATCATAACCCTACGACCATTGGCAGCGCTCAAAACTAACGCATTCAGACAAATGGGCATTTTATGAAGATCATTTTGATACCTAAACTTATGGCAATACAAACCGTGATCGTGGAGTAATTAAGATTTGTCGGCGGGCATGTCGAGATTTAGTGCAAGCATAAATGACTACGTGGCGACCTTCACTACCGCCGACTCGTCGCACCACAGCCACAAGTTCCTCGATTTGCTGAGCCACTCCTTGATCCCAAACTAGCATGTGCTAATCTGCGATGGCCCCATTCTCCGCACCATGGTGACAGGAGATGAGAAGTGGATACAGTGGATGAGAAGTGGCGCGAGACCCCTATATGTGACAGCCATGTAGGCCGTTTTCTTTAAAGTCTATCAGGGATGAGGCAGGTTCTAGGCTTAATCAAACCCGCTTATTACAGTGTTGGCTGGTTAGAGATTTTCGTATTTACAACAAAAACCACGTCCCATACTGGATTTTATTCAGCAGAGGAATATAACATCATGGCGATTTTTCAACTTTATTTGACAATCAAGGAAGGCTAAAAATTATACCCGAGTAGAATTATATGCTACTTATCATAGGCAATGCCTCTGTTTTTTAGAACCGAGTGCCCATTATACCACTGCTATTTATACATGACAAAATATTTGTTGTATGCTATATATATATATATATTTTTTATACATACGTGCTAGCGTGTCGTGTATACAATTTGTATGTAAATAATTACTGGACAGGTGAGGTAGGTTCACACAGGGTTCTCCGTAAAGTTCCGCTTCAGTTCGATATCGGCAGTTAGGTCGCTTTGTTAGACTCTGCCACATCAAGGAAAAACGCGTAATCATATTTCGGGCATTCACTCAATCAATCGCTACGAAGGCTAATGCATTTACGGGCACCAGCGGTCGGCCGATAGTTGCCCCTAGCATTGTCTATTCGTCTGTGCTGCTCGTGGTTCTTTTCAGCTAACACCGTGACCAGCCGCGTCAGCTAGCTAGCTACCTACCTTGGTCAGCCTTCGTCGTATGCTTTCATTCGCTGCCCTCGCAGCCAGAAGCAGCCTATTGACGTATTCCCCGAAGGGGCAGAGACGCCCCTTGGGTCTCAACCCCGAGCGGCCAATTCACTCATCCAGCTGCTATTGGCTTCCAGCTTCGTTTGAGAGGACCTCACAGTCTACTACGTCCCAACTATAGTATGTAGCTTCCTTCACAGTGTGGGTGGGTGGCTCGCTGACGAGGGGCTCGGCTATGAGGGAGTGAGTCTTTCGCCTTCTGCCACTTGCGTTTGCCTTCAACTTCGGGCCTTAGTTGCCTCATATTTCTCGCCAGCCCGTGTCGCTCCTACCGCTCGTCATGCAGGCATGGCACGCCGTCGTCTTCGTCGTCTAGGCAAAACGATGCAGACCATCAATGCTCCACCCGTCGCTCGCCGGGGTTTTCGTAGCTGCCGTCTCCACCGCCCCCCCTTACGCCCGTTCCTCCTCGTTGGTCCTCCTTATTGCTGCCCGTCTGCAGCCGACCTTCTTTCTCAGTGTGCGTTTGGGGTTGCCCGAATAAAACCGAGAACTACGGTTGAGTGACTTGCAGGTTGCACGCAGTACTTCTCAGCGTGGCCCGGTATAAACGATGCCTGTTCCTACAGTTCGTGGCTTGTCTGAGCCGTGAGAGGATGGCCGTCTCAAGGCAGAGAGAGGCTCTGCACTGGCATTGTCCGAGTTAGAGTGGGGAGGCGAAAACCCGTTGCTTTAGGCCCGCTATGACCTGTAGAAGGTTACGCCATCCTTTCCGCGAGCGGGTCGGGCGGATATTGGCCATAGTTTGGGTAGGCCGCGCACGATGCTGTCCTCGCGCTGTCAGTTTCACACGCACCTATTAGACGCCTGACCGATCCTATATTGTTGCCAGTTTGTGTATTCAACTAGCCGGAGGACAATATAGATAGACATCTGACAAGTTCCGCGGGATTTTAGCAAACGGATGCTACGACAACAACACTAACGGAAGTAGCAAGTAATCTGAGCAAATTTCAGCTGATTGGGCTGATTGTTAGTATCGGGTATAATCAATCACAATATTTTAGTTCTCACATTTATGCAAATAGCCAGATACTGCCCATGTGTGTGACATTTGACGGGACATTAAATTGTCGTAATTTATGAGCTAGTTGAAAAATATTTGCACATAGCAATATTCAAATATAATAATATCGAGCCGCCATTGTGCGCTCTAATTTTGATAAATTGTTTTCTGAATGAGGCTTGCAAATTATCGGTATTTATTCTTTGTATGAAGGGTTGCATTGCCGGTCCGTTAGCGAAAGTACCGTCTACCTTATTTCATATCAACAGTGTTCAAGCTACGGATAATGCAAATATGACAGACTGCATAAATCAACCAACAACGTTGTTTTTCTGTTATTGTTAATATTTGCGGAACACTTGTCTCGTTTACACAGAGTTCCCGCTGAAGAGGCTGAGTTTTTAACGCGTAATTGTTCTTCAAAGTCCAACAGTGCGTCGTCGAATAAACTGAACGAGCGAGCTGCCATCGAGAGCGCATGATCTCAGATACGGGGGTGAAACCATCACGCGAGCCTGAATGTACGCACTCGATCGACGATCGCAATGTGCTCCTTGAGTGGCGAGCGCTGTACGATCATGATACATAAATTACTACTTTGTATGTCATTTATGCATCATGATCGCAATGCGCTTCAGATGTATCCGTCTCATAGTGGTCCGTAGATCAATCAGTAGAGTAGCATCATCAAGGTAGCACGGTAGCCGAAGAATTCCCTGCGCCAAGCCGAACCGCTAGAATAACGTGTTTTGACGGAAAATAACAAATGACGCGATACTCTGTTAGATACCTCTGCCGGTCGCGAAGTAGTGCCACACAATTCCAAAACTTGAGGAAGTGCGATGCAAGATGGGCTTTAGTGGGTGAGAGTCCCCCACGTGAAGCTAATGATTGCCAGTTGTACCTGTGCATTATGCATTTCCCGAAACCTCCGAGACCGAAAACAAGAGGCATATATTGGACCGAACTACCGCTATACATATTACGAAGGCCTTCGTTTACCCAAAAGACTTTGCTGTTTCCACCCAGATAAAAACATGACGTGCAATGAAACACAAATGTAACCATTTTTTTCAAATTATTAAAGTTTAAGTTTCAGTGACACTTTGCCAGACACAGATTAACTTGTTATTTGCCTGTTAAAAAATCATGTTTGGTGTTTGGCAAAAACCTATTCCTTTTTATATACCCTGAATATTTTCTTTTAAATCATTTTGCATGATTATGAGCAATCTGACGGTGTAAGGTCTCGGAAGTACGATGGATGCTCAGTAAGGTTTTCAGACAGCTATCGTAGTGTTTGCAATGTTAGTAAATTACGTGTGGTCACGCCAGACATTTTAACAGTGAGGCACTATCTCGGATTTATTAAAATTCTGATTGGCAGTCCTTGTGTTCGCAGAGTTGAAAAATAAATTAATGCTAAAAGAAGGCTAATATAATACTAGATGTCGAGAAGCCCTTTCAACCTTAAAAAACAAAACACTCTGAATTGAATTGCCTATACGGACCATAAGTTTGTATTGTAACGTGGTAAACAACAAGTTGTACAGAAAACTAACATCACACAGCATAGTCAAATTTACTATAGCGTGCAATAGATATATAACAAGTTCATTCTCTTCTCTAAAAGAAACATTAAAAAGTGCGCCAAAACTCGCAGGATAAATGTATATATACGTGCAATGTCAGCTACGCACGAATATCTATTAGCGGGTCGAAGTAAAGTAATGTTCAAGGTTCAATAAAAATTTTATAAAACGCTTTTAGAATATTATTATTACATAGCAAAGATGGCCAACGCAAAAACTGACGTAGCATATAAGATCATGTCTTTGGTGCTCACCAGGATTTCTGATTATGATGACTTATTCCTACCCAGGTTGCAACAAAACACCAACAACAACGGTTTTTGCCGTCATTTTTGTAATCTAAATTGGCTGAATATGTAAGACGCAACAGAAGTGTAGGGCGAAATTTAAAAATTATAACACTGAGAAAATCGATTTAATGACACAGTCGTTATCAGGTGCGATGTATATTCGCATTTGAACGGTCATAAGTTTAGATCGAAAATTGGCTGCTTTTGAGTTAAACACTTGTGATGTCTAATTTTGATAGAACGAATGTGATGGTGAGCAATACGACGCTGTCGGCCCTAATACTTGGCCGTGGCCAGAAAGCTAGGAAGAGAAGAAGCAAAATGTTTCGGCAAAGATATAGCGCACGACTATCTCCTCCCGGATATCAATAATTAATTTAACGTTAAGACCGATTAACGATTACCTAATATTCGATTAGATGAAAAACCATGGGATAGAGCATGTATTCCTACATGTTGCGTCCTGGGATTAAAAGATCCACTGACCTCGTCGCCGTCTGCTACGCGGCCTTGCTAAACCAGTTTGGTTCGTCAGCGCAATTTTGGTTTGGTCGTCGCTTGTAATTAAAACAGTAGAGAGAAATAGAAAGGCGGTTAACTTAGCGAAGGAAACTGAGGAACGTTTAAAGAACACGCAAACGATACACTCGACCCTAACAAAAGAGGAAATCTGTGAAAAATGTTGGAGAACCTCACTCACCAAGAGAACGTGCCGTTTTCTGGGGGCATAACACGTTTTCGGCGGCAGCTGCCCTCACGCCGGCTTGACTCCATTTTGGATCCCAACACTTTCCTTATGACGCCGATGGCCTCATATCTTCCACGCCCGAACCGAAGGGGCTTACTAGTCGTGGTAAGTTGCGACCTGATGAGATTAAGATTCCCTTATGGCCATTTAGGAAGAGCTTTATGGTCTCCTGCGACACAGCTCAGTTAAGTCTGGATAGGTCTTGAGCTGTCTAGAAGTCTGCAAAGACGTCCCAAATAAACCTTTCGGTTCCACCGCCGATAGGCTCAACTGTGTTCGTAGCTAGTGGCATAAAATGTTTTTGTCCTCGGGATCTGCGTATTCAATTTTTTTCCTACACTAAACGAACCACCCAGCGATTACAGAGCCATGTCCTCTAATAGAAGAGAGCCACAGTGCAGGACACAGTAGCATCCCATGCCAAGCACTTACTATTCGGCCACAAGGAAATGACCAATCCATCAGGTGCATTCGAAGGCCTTGGGGCTCTAGTGGTACAGATATTCTTGCATGCCAAAAGGCTCGTTTTTTTAGTTTTGTTTACTTCTGTATATATAATTTTATCGGAACTTCTTGGGCAGCTAAGTGGCAGCCGTAAATGCCGACTTTACATTCGCATGCCCAATAAGAGAGGGTTCTCATATTGGAGCGTTAATCTTTATGGCGGCAGCCATGCTCAAAGAATTGTGTTCAGCATTGAAATAGAAACAAAAACAGAATTGTTCATGGCTCTAATTCGTGCATCATATGTACGTAGGATCATTGCGACGTATATTGTTAATTCGTGGCGATCAGAGTATGTTTTCTAGAGCACAGTGTTGCCGGTGTTTGCATTGCTGCATGTCCTTAGGTTTTCCAGGGAAGTTTTGAGGCCCTCAGTAGGTCCATGTCCTCCTTATTTAAGTGTCTTCTCTTAGGGAAAATCTCTCCACTACAGTGCTTCTATCTGCTTGAGTTTCGTCAACTGTCATATTCTTGCATCTCCCTGCGTTTAGAGACATATTCTCTTGCTGCTGGAATCCCATCATTTGGCATATATCCGACGCGACTTTTCATTGGTCAAATACCTCAACAACTGGTCAACTGAGTATTGTATCGTTCAGATACGTTTGCATCTGGGAGATATGGTCTGATATGTCGAGGCTAAACACTGCGGAATCCAAAGAAGCTCCTTGTGGAGCCCCGTTCTCGGAGCGAGTAGGCGCTCTGATGATGATGGCCTTGCTGTGCCTACTATATTTTTCCTAGTTAATGCCAAACCTATATTTGCTATCTGACACATTTTTATTATATCTAATTTTTAGTTATTATTATTATTCGCGTCACGCTGGAACCTGGTGGATTACAGAATGACGACAGGCGTTGACCGAATGGCCTTACCAGCCGGGACTGGGACCGTAATTGGCCGCTGGCATGGGACGTCACTGTCTCTGACACGTATGCCCTCGGATATCGTGCTGTAGCCAGCGCGGGCGTCGGCCACATCATTCACCAACAGGACATGCACAAACGGCGCCTATACGCGCATCTTCTTGAGGACCATGTGGTAATGGCGTTTGGTCTCGAGTCATCTGGCGTTTGGGGCAAGGATGCACTCAAACTGACGAACGAGCTTGGGAAGAAGCTCTTTGAGGCTACAGCAGAGCCAAGATCGACCGCGTTCCTCCGACAGAGGGTGTCATTGGAGCTTCAGAGAGGCAACGTTAAGATGATGTTGAGTGGTCAGCAACACTCGAGCAATAACAATGATGTTATATAATTAATATATTAGTAATTGTGATAAATGTACAAAATGATAATAATAATAAAACCCTGTTTCAAAAAAAATATTATTATTATTATTATTATTTATAGTGTGTTAAAGCAATACAATTGTGAGGTGTGAATGTGTATCCTCGTTATTTCATGGTTTTCCTCTAGCTATTCTCAGTCCCTCGCACCAATATTTTCTCTATATCTTCTTCTAGCCAACATTTCAGCCTCACTGTCGAATAACTCATATTTTCGAAGTAGTACGTTTTGCGAAGCAATATCCGGCCATTCACACCGGTATTTCACCTATTCAAAATTTCGCTGTTACTCATAAACAAAGCATCTTCTCCTACCTCCCTATACTATTGAAAAAGTGTTTATTTGACGAGCTTTAGAATATCCTAAGGAAGTGACCGCTGAATTCAACAACACCCTCTATTTACGGTTTCTATACGAAAGCACAGCATGGATCGTACCAGCCATTGATTGCCTTTAGATCGCCTAGAACAGCCATCACTCATCACCGAGACCATAACCTTTACTCGACTGTTCATCGAAGTGCAATTGCCAACAACTGAGTATATTCTCTCACACTGAATTCGACCTGATAGACCTTCAGCAATAGCGTACGCAGAAGATTCGCCTAGAAGTCCCTGCCGCCATGCAGAATGCCTGTTCGACGTTCGAGGATGATAGTGTATCTACGAACCAATACGCTATGCTCGAACGTCAGTCAATGCTGTGGGCCATTTTGCTAGATCAACATCTTCGTTCGTCTACGCGGCAGCATCTTATCCGACGAAGGCCAACTAATGAAGTAAATCGGCTTTGCTTCGATAGCACCTGTCTATTTCCGTATAACGGCCGCTTACCTTGCGGGTCGTATCTCTTACGCTATTTGCTTACGAGTATAACAACGAAGCCACGCACGGTTTGCTGCTAACAAGGCCTTCCGACGATGTCGGGGATCAAACCCGTTCGATCGCCTAAGATTTGCGCGATCCCTTTGGGATCATCTTTCAATACGCTATTTTTCTTCTTTTGTTTTCGTACTCCCCTACGGTCTCTTTCTCGTTGTTCTTATGCCTCTGTATGCAAATTGCTAGTTTTCGTAATGAAGCATGAGCCATAGCTCTTGCACATGTTATAGAGCATCATTCGCGACAATATATATGGGCTTTCTTTAGGCTTGCCTAGAGATGGACTCGTTTCGCCAGGCTTTTTGGAGGCCTCCTACTAGGCAGCTTCCAGTCACCGACGGCATCTTCACCGAATCTGAGCGTCTGTGTCAATCGGGTGGAACGGCGTCTCAAACGGTTCACGCGCCCAACGCATTTTCTACTGCAACGATCAAATACGTAGTGCTGCATGTACAAAAAATGCCACCAAACAACTATCGTTAACGACCAAAATCAATTATTCGTCATTAAAGTGCATTTACTATAACCATTTATAACAGTCTGTATAAGCGGCTCGTATGCCCGTAAATGCTTTACTTTCCGACAAGCCATTAGGCTGAAATAGTTGTTTCACTGCCAGTTATGATTAACCAGACGTAACACGCGCTATGTTAAATGTTGAGAGCATCATTAACCTTTGTTTAAATATGGTTAACATCATCATCCTTTACTTATCGTACCTCGTTTAGTACTTCTTTGCGTACTATACCACACACACGGTTAGTTACATTAGAAGTGAGCGTCTCTATGAGCCCACATTTGCTTTAAATCCTTCGCTGCCCACAGGTGAACTTGGAATCCGCTTGTCTGACAAAGTTTATTGCGAAACGCATGCACTGTGCACTGCATATCTGGTGTATATGCGTCTCCGCTCTTGAAATGATTGTTTCCAGTAAGCTGATAGAAGTGCAGGCGCTTTGTAGAAATCAGCGGAAATCTCGCATCTGCTAACAACGGATGGACGCGTGATCCCAGGCTAGTTGTCGTTCGTTTTTGCAAACAATAATTCGCGGTGCCGCGTCGAACTCGAATTTATGATCGGTTATATTGAAGACTGCTTACATCGCGATTTGCCATAGGGCGAATACAAGACACGGGATTTTCTGGCTCGAGGATTCTTGATAAAAGTCGACGAGGTGCGGCCTCTTTTGACTGAGATTGCAGCTATCTAGTTGATGGTAGCCACCATCTTTAGAATTAAAATTGTAACGATAGTCACACTGCAGAAGGTGGTTTTCAGGACGAGCGATTGTTATACTGCAGAACCAAAAACTTTCACTGCGCTCACCCAGAATAACTCGGAAGTTATTATAATACCACGACAACGCGCCGGGCTGAAAACACGGAGGCATTTCTCGTCTAAAGTGGAGCTAGTGAAGATTCCAGTTGGTTTACCCGACTTAACACCTGCGATTTTATCGTGTTTCTAAAAATAAAATATAATTGAGAGCAGGATGTTCCAATTTACGCAAATCGAAAAACATCGAAAACGCGATTTGGATATGTGTTTTGATATATGGATCCACTGTTCTAAGAAATGTATAGAAATCACTGGAAAATATGTGGAAATTCATATAATAACCTTACTTTAAAGAAGAAAAATAAATGTCTACACCTGTCTATAAAATTGCACAAACTTTGCCAGGTTTCCATGTACTGCTGAAGATGGCTAGACGGAATTTGATAGACTGACAAGACTTTAGTGCCCTATACGGGTTCCTCGCTTGCAAGACCATACGATTATCAGCCTTCAACGCTGCTTTTATTATGAATTTTGTGATGGGTTCCAAAACTGTCGCTAGGTGCAACATAAGTTACGCATTTCAGGTCTCATCCTTGAGAGCACGAGCGCTTTGATAAAAAATTTTGCATTCGGTAATGCGTGACACTATTCGGGTAACGGCTGTAAGAAGTGGCATATAAGTGTAATAAGCGTTGCCCCATCCGTAATCGCAAGAGTGTAATAAGTGGCCTTTGACGTTACTTCCGAAATAACTCTTGTGGACTTATCGAGTTGTAGTAGTGCTACCAACAAATGTGTATGACATTTCAATTTGCAAACTCCTTTGCACATATCCAACATGTCAAGGCTCTCGCTTAGTCCAATCCGTCGTTTGTGGCCATGCAGCCATCCTTTATCTGTTACCAATGCAGCGGTCCGTACGTGCTTTTTCAGCCCGGTGGTAAGACTGCTTGTTACATGTTGCCATCGTAGACGATATCATTTCGGGACCAATTAAAGCAAGTATATCGAACGTACATCATCCTTCATTGTTTTTTTTCACTTAACCTCATGGTTCAGAAAATAACGTTGAGGTGGCCTTCTGTTGCATATCCACAAGCCATACGCCCACAGCGTTTCAAGCAGGGTCTCAGTACAAGGTGACGGGTCTCTATTTAGCGTGTACTTGAGGTTCCCGTGCATGAGCGCCTATGCTACATGGTATGGCTGTCGGGGAAGGTCTCTCTGGGAGATCATCAACAGTGTCGCCAAGGCCACTTCTGTACATACGTATAAGGGTACAGGGAAGGGCACGGAGAAGCGTACACTTGAAAACAATAGTGTTATCTGCTACCAATAAGAGTCTCGCATTGTTGATGCGTCAGGAGGCACGCCTCCAACTGACCGGCCACGTGAGAGCTGTATGTTGCGTAGACACTGAACGAATAGCCTCAATATCGAAGCTCTCACTAGCCAAGGTCTCCGTCAGGCAGACCGTGTCATACCCGGCAAAGTCGCTTCGCGCAGGAACAACGCACACCGTGACTGACCGAGTGCCCTCGCTGTTCGACTGACATATCTTTAGTGCTGCTGTCCCACGCCGACGTAAAATGAGCCGACGCAGCTGCCGAACTCGTCCACCCAACCAGCTAGCGGGCTGAATGACCGCCATAGCCGCAGCTGTTGTTAGCTGCTCTGTGCAATATGGATGGGCGCCCGAGCAAAACTAAAGCACAGTCAGGCCTCTTGGGCCTCAGTGAGTGAGATGTCCTATCCGGGCTACGAAATCTATCTATTCTACTCCTACTTGGAAACCCGTGGGTGACCTCTACAGATGTGGACGTAATTTACTTCGTTAAAGCTCTGAGTACTATCATGCGCGGGGAGCAACACAACTTACAGGTCGTACATTATTGAGATGTTTTTACAGCAACTGGCTAGTAGGCTGATCCTTCTCAGCGCGAGCCTGCTATATGTGAGTCTCGCCTTGGTGTGGCCGCGTAGACAATTTTTCCAAGCTTTGTCAGGGGAAAAAGGTTCTCGGCATAATCGAACCCACTTGTTCTGAGTGTTGGCTGATGGGAGACTACTATATGCCATCACGTTGTCTTGATCTTTTTAGCCACCTTTAGAGTGCTCATGCTCGATGTATTACTTTCTCCACACTTTATAAGACAACGGTGCTTCTCATATTATAAGGTTTAACAGCGTGACCAGCTATCCGTAAACAAACCGAAATGGTTAGCGGCTTGGCTGATGTTTGCTTTTAAGGCGTAATAATTATAATACAATTGAAATGTATTTAGCAATAATTGACAGCCAGACGAATTACTAAGCATCGTGGTAACCACGTGGTGTCAATTTAATCACACGTTAGTATACGGTAACGTCCCATGTCACATTTTCCGGAACATTTGCACACGCATTCGTTGACGTCGCAACATTCGTCTCCCGTACAAATATAGTGACCGTAACGGTGCCAGGTTACGCGGTACACTATGTGTCTATTTCTTCGCGCTGCTCTTTTCCATAGACCGGTATGAGGCCGGGCTCGTCTGTGTGGTTGGGACATGCAAACCATGATATGTTCTTCTCCGAATTTTTCTGTATGATTTCACCACGAATCTGTGGATATTTTGTATAGTGCTAAGTCTTTGACTTTCAGGGGTTTCGGGATGAGTTCAAGTGCAAGTGTTGTCGTCATTTTCTTTGGCAACCTCAACACTTGTTTATTTGAACACGGTTTAA
This sequence comes from Dermanyssus gallinae, assembly GCA_003439945.1. Classification (NCBI taxonomy): domain Eukaryota; kingdom Metazoa; phylum Arthropoda; class Arachnida; order Mesostigmata; family Dermanyssidae; genus Dermanyssus; species Dermanyssus gallinae. Next base: position 58,499 of record QVRM01004009.1, read on the forward strand.
TGTACGTATGCGATTGTCACTGCTGTTGACTGTAAGGCCGTTAGTGTGACACCAGTTTACAGCTTCCTTTACATATAATTAAAAATGGGCTCGTGAAATGGCCACAACTGAGTCATCAACGTGAAGTGCGCGTGATGCATTTAGGTCGCGGAGAACTTCGGTTAATTCAGTGATAAGAAACTGAATAGAACTGCGATTTCCAAATACCTTTTACGTAGGATACGGCAGCGTGTCTTACGTGAACATCGCATTACGCAATGACATCCTGGCAGCAAAAGCTATAAGTTGGAAGAAGAAGCCATACAGATTTACAGACGAATCAAGGCTCAAGGACTAACTTAGGAGAAAAATAATAACCCTATCTAGCCCCTAGAATTGCGGATGACCTCATGCACTCCTTGTAAAGGTATGCGAGACAACATGTACCAACAGCGTACACCATAGACGAGGAAACATCCCACCTAAATACTGGTGGTCGGAGGAAATCGCGGACAAACGCTAGGGAAAACCGTACAAGATAGTCAGGGTCAAAATGACAAATATGTCGGTTTCCCTGGTCAAAGAGCAAACCAAGGCGCTCCTTATTAAGCTGTTTCCGATCCACGGGTCTCTTAAAAGCTCTATATATGAGAACATTTCCATACAGGAAAGCGAGAGCGGAATTCCGACAATTCAGCCATATGAGATTCGACGGGTAGCGCACAGACAAAAGACCGGTAAAGCCCCTGGACAAGACGGGGTTCTTCCAAAACAGTAAAACTTCTTTTTATGGAGCATCCCAAGACAGTAGGCGAACGCCCTAAATATTCTTCTCAAAAGCGGAACTCCCCGCTATCTTGGAGGCGAGCCGAAGTTGCCCTCATCCCCAAGGGAGATAGGGGATATCGACCCATATGTCTGCTGGAGAAATAACTCAGACTCTTCATTAAGAAATTCAGCTTACTCTAGTGCACACAAAACAACTTCAGTTAGAACCGATCCGTCCTAACTGCAATACATCGTATGCCAAGTAAGGCGGGTCTACTACGCAGCTCCACCATACAGGCCAAGCAGCTCCTCGTAGTGGAGAACGCCTTCAACAGATTACCATGTAAGGCCAGACACGCTGACACGAAAAGGTCCCCTCGTATCAGGTAAAAGCTATGACAACGTCCTCCGACTAACAGGCCCTCCTCAAGGAGTGGATAGAGTGATCTATGCCGACGACCTTGCGATAGTCGTGCAGGCTAAAACGGCCGACGAGCTTAAACTGAACATGAACACAGCTGTACATCTGACGTCAGGGTGGATAAACGCAGCGGGACTTAGACTTGCAGTAGAACTAACACATTCAGGCATTTCATGACGGTCATTTTGGTATTAATTATATATAGCAATGCAAGCCGTAATTGTAGAGTAATTAAGATTTTTTGGCACGCATGTAGAAATTTGAGTGTATCCATAAATGACCTAAAGTGATTTATTTGATGGATGAGGTAATTCATGCATGCATTCAATCTAGGCATGACCGCCAAGAAAACCTAATTATTCCGCATTAACGAATCGGATCATCATAAATTTGGTACTAAAATGATATATGAAATGCCTGAATGTGATAGTTTAGAGCGCTGCGAATGGCCGCAGCGCGTGAAGTCTAATAATATAACTTAATTTCGAGCAAATTTTCTTCTAAATCCGCACATCTTCTGGCTGGCGCCATATGTTCAGAAAAAAACAGACTTTTGTTGGTTGGCAACATGAGGATGCGTTTAGTTTCTGTATAGAAGGATTGGTTGTTTTGCAATTACACATTTTGCGCTCCTATGTCGGGCAATAACACCAGTCGAGGCAAAAACACAAGGCATTGTCGCCCCTTGCTTCATTGGAAAAAATGTTTTTTTCGCCGATTTGTACTAGACGACAAACTTTGTTGGATGAATTATTGAAGATATATATATATATATATATATATATATATATATATATATATATATATATATATATATATATATATATACAATGAGATAGAGATGAGGGATCAAAACCGATGGAAAGACAAACGACGATTACAAGAGTAGTCCGGTTTCTTCATGCTCCTGACAGTTTAAGCCATTTAGAAAATTGCCGACCAATTTTATTCTGCCTGGGCGCTAGGGCGCTTCACCCCGCCGCCGGCGTCGACACCCACCATCATACGCCAGGCCGTTGGGCGAATACGCCGTATAGCTGGTCCACGCGCTGTCCCATCTGCGCCAGCCGACTTCGCGGGGTAAATGGGACACGCACAAACGTCCGACTTGGCCTGCGCGAAATGACCTGTCTTTTTGGCCAAACAGCGCCCAGGAGGTCTATTGAGTGGCTCGAACGATGAGACGAGCCGCGCCTCCGAGCTTCTGGCGACGAATGGTACCCTGTTTCGTGCACAGCACCTGGCTGTACCCAGCCATGCTTTCCGCTCGGTCTAATCTACCCCCAGTCACCCCCACAACGTCGCGCCGACGCACTGCCGATCTCTCTTTTGCTCACCCCCTTTCTCATCTCCACGTTGCCCTCGCCCACTTATTGCTTGGTGGGCCGACGACGAAAACGATGCTTCTGCCTTCAGCTCCGAACTTCGCCGGCAATGTTAACACGAAGACCGAAAGCCGGCTAGCCGCCTGCCTGGCAGTTTGCTCCACGTTTGCACCGAACGTAACAATATCTCGCTTGCTGCGCTATCGCTCGCGCCATGGCCGTGTCGGGCACGTAAAGCAACGCAACATTAGCGCCACTTGCAGCGGCTGTCAACTGTGGTCGTACTGGTAGTGGCAGTAAGATAGTTGTCTTGGCTCTAGTAGTTGTAAGTTGTTGCGGCTCGCCTCCATGCCGCGACCTATGGACTATCTCGAAGTTGACTGCTGCTGTTTTAGACGATGGGAGTTGCTACGCAGAACAGAAATTTGTAGGAGGCCGCTAAATCATAATAACCGTACATGAAGACAGTCTAAAACGACGTCCAAAATAACGTCGTTATTGTTGCCCCAGACGAGGGACATAGGGGCAAGTAAGCGGCGTGAGACAAAATTTCCCTAGCGCATGTCAAGTTCCGCCTCGAAGGCTACCTAGATGCAAGGCTAGAATTAAAAAAAAATTGATGAGGTTTTTAGTTCTAGACTATCCTCCGTCCCCAACGGGCTTGGAACTGAACCTGAGGTATATCTTCAATGCACCGAGGTCCGGACATGTTAAGATATCTAGCGTTTCCCCAACAGTCCTTGTGGCAGCATGGCCGCTGACTCTCAGCGGTATGGCTTATTATCTATTCTCAATGAGCATCGCTCAAATAAATTTCGAAGTCGCAAGGCTGACGCACTTGGTCAGCTTCGCCCACACATCAACCGCGGAGCAGTCTTTAGCTGAGCAAATTCAATTGTTGGCACCATACGGTCAATTCTAGAGTTCAGGAACGTGCATAGCCTTCGCCTAGGTCTTGTTGGTATCGCCGCTTACCCATGTTCATGTGGCACGAACATGGCTGATACTAGGGCTTAAGATTAGGTGTTCAGTTTGCTTTCTCGTCCAGCATGATGCGCGAGTCTCATTCAAGGTGACACGTTGAGCATTATACACCCCGGTGTTACCCAATGATGAGGATAGAATCACTGACTTAATTTTACAGATTCCTTCTATGATGTTGAATCACCTAGCCGTTGCTTTTACTATATTTATTCAGCAGCATTTTACCATACATATAACGGACTTCGGCAACACAGATTTTGCTTGCATCACATTACGCACGCGGCGCGCTACGCTGCCATCGGCTGCAGGAACATAGCTAGCATAGGTGTGATACTAAGAGCTTTTTTCATTATCCAAGCAGGCGACTGAAGCTAAACAGCGTAGTTCTTCATTTCGCCCACCAGAAGTAATAAGAGCGATGATGCTGAAAAAGCCTCTTCTCTTAAAACTTACTTTAGACGTCTTCACATAAAATCGACCCTCTAAACACCCGCAAACTGTTTAAAAAAAATGTTATTCTTGCATTATTTTGGAAGTCCGCCATTTCGTCCGCTTTTACAAAGCATGGTTTATAATGGATTAGAGGGTGTTAAATAACTACGGAGCTACTTGGCAGCTTATTGCTGGGCTCTTGTCTGAGATTGAGATTCCCTTCACGTCGCCTGTTTTAATTTCGTTCGCGCGCTCTATCGTCTTTGCCACGGAAGACTTCTAGGAAAATCGAAGCTGCTGGTCTAGGGTAATTGAATAGGTCAAAATACAGTTCTTTTTTGTGAGGCAAGAGGAACAGAATCTCGAGTCGTGGCCCTTGCAAATCAGGTACCCTCCAAGGCTCCTGTTCAGGACTATTAAGTGTACTAACTATTAAATATACACTGACAAACTGACCAACTATATGGAAATATCTGCACTTAATATGCGGTTAAGAAAAATTTAGTATAGCACTACTTGAACGGGTAGCTGTATAACCAGATAAGCATTGACAAGCGAAAACATAGGGCCTTAGGTGTTTTCCTTAGTCGTCAAATTAAATTTATTTGGCCTTTACAAGGCCTTCGCTATGAAAGGATAAATGTATACACTCGTTTGTACATTGTCCTGATGCTACCCAAAGTAACGTACTGTACTCACATATGGGGTCTGTCCCAAAACAAGCAGGCTTACGCATTTGTGTGACGAGCCGAATGTACCTTAGTAGTTAAGCCAATCACAAAAAATAGTTTTAAACAAACATGACTATGATGATGGTGATGACGATAATGATTTGTGTGGCGAGCTGCTCGAATAACGCGCATTTGTTGTGACTTGAATCGTCCTAGATCGATCGACGAAGAGTACTCCAGTGATTATGACCTTGAATAAGGATATATTGTATTGGACACAGGGAACAAGACTCCGATGCGTGGTCAGTGCCTCTCTCGAGCTAGGTTCGACCACACGACTTATAACATTGGAGTCGCAGGCCGTCTTCCTGCCAGACTGTCTTGCCAATATCACCAATAATTGGAAATGCAGTATTCTGTTTTTTGCCGCCAGTCGGAGTGGCCACGACAACAGCTTGCACTTGCAGCTGTATTTCACTGCCGATGTTGTCACGATGCAGATCAAGCAGCCGCCGTCTGTCTATGATGCCGTACCATGTTCACACGAGAACAACATAACAAGGCTACCCCCGATTTGTATTTCGTTGCTGTTGTTGTTGTTATTGCTGTTCATATCAGCACCGCCGGGGGTCGTCCCCGCGCAACCCGGCCATCTCATCGTCCAACGGCTGCGTCAATAAGATAACGGCCCCGTCTCTCCACACCGCAGCTGCCTAAGTAAGCTTTGTCGTGGTGAGCCCCCGGTGGGAAGTGAGAAACCTTTCACATTGATAAAACCATTGCCTATGGCACGCGTGACCTAATTAACAGAGAGACAAACACACAAATAAACACTCTCTTCCTCTCTCTCTCTCTCTCTCTCTGTTACGACAACACGTCTATGCATGCTGGCGGCTAATATTTGGCTAGTGTTACTACTGCAAACAATCAACGGTGCAAACATGGAAGGACGCAGCGACGTTTTTAGTTATTGTTGTTGCCGTTGTTGTTGTTGTTGTCGTCGTTGTGGCTGTTATTGTTGTTGTTGTCTTTTGTCACCACCTCGTTAATGTAGGTAGCAACTAAAAACAAGCAAGCAAACAGCCACCTACAACTAACAACGCTAACATAGTTTGCGTCTATCTAGTGTGGTGCGAGCCAACGGGGAGGACCCGTTGGAGAAGCAATAGTTCTCGCTTTCCTTGCTGTGGTTGTTGTTGTTGTTCTTGTTGTTGCCGTTGTTGTGGTTACTGTTGGGGCGCATAGTTAGACGTTTCGGCATAGGCGGCGCAAAGGTGTAAGAGACAGGGGATTAGATACAAACATAAACATACGGGTGTTGTTTGCATACAGCGACACAGTTAGTTGGTCGATCCCCTGTGACTATAGGGGCCGACGTTGACCGACGTTCTAGGGTCGCCTTAACGTTCGGGTTTGCCATGCGTGCGTTGTGTGTTGACGTATATGCATGCATATGTTTGTGCATATACACATATGTATGTGTACGTTTACCTATACCACGTCTGTATGGTTGCCGGTCGCTTATCGGTAGAAGTGGTGCGACCTAGTACTGCCACCGTAGAGGCAACGAGCCCCTTCCTTGGCCCCTTCCTCCCCGCCTTTTCTTTGTCTGGGCTCCTTCGTCCAATAAATGCCCATTCTGCTTGCTCATATGACAACGCACGCCCATAGTGCTGGCTTGTCTCGTCTACGGCGGCTGACGCCTGCAGCACTAATGCGATGCTGCACAGCATCATATAAACGTGCCAATATTAGAAGGTTTGGGTTCGAATTGTTTTGTTAAAGTTAGCAATACCTTGTATACTATGCAATATGTCACCCCTTTGCGGCCGCAAAATCAGCCGACGCAGCCACTGAGCGTTGCGACTCCTCACGAACCAGCTAGCCCGCTGAACGGCCTCGACAAGTCGATAAATGCAGGTGCTGTGGTTGGCCGCATGAAGTATTAAAAAAATCCTTTCGGGGCTGACTCTCAGCCAAGATTTAACGTCCATGGAACTGCTTTGCACATTGCTTCACAGACGGACCGCCATAAATACAAATGTGCAACGGTGGGGCTTAAACCCGCGCACCTATCTAGTGTCTCCTCCGGTCACGAGGCGTAGACGCATGCCACTACGCCACCGAGCTCGGCCGCATAAAGTATTGATAGACAGACACCAGACGAAGATAGGACAGTAGGTCTGCGAGATCTCGTCGCTCCATGAGGCGGATAGAGGCGGAGAGGGAAATTCGTGGATAACATTTTTTTCGAACCATAACGCGCTTTAGGCCAGTTGTTGCATTTTTTGTTTTTGCTTTGGGCCGGATGTGGAGCAATTTGCAGCGCTACTTAAGCGCAGTACGAGCGTTTCCCGCCGGGCCACTTATCTTGCCTTTAAGACTGCTTAACTTTGCACGACGGTTATCGCCTCGGAGATAAATCCTGTAAACCATCTTACTATAAACCGAGATTAATTATCCTTAAGGAGTACCACTACCAAGCCTTGGTATCCCAAGAGACTGCCTAGTTTTACGTTCCGAGACAGTAGCTCTTGCTCGGTATTAGAAAGGCGCAATGTTCTTACCAGTGACTTACATCGTTAGTCTTTCCCGGGTTGCACATACGTCATAAGGGGAAGTGAGTTCTACCATTGTGGAGTAGGTATTGCTGAAAGCAGCTATCGTGGCCCGAAGCTGTTGCGCGAGTGGGTAAGTACGCAAGGCGTGCTTAAGGCTGTACTTTTTTGTAGTAGTTGAGTATTGATTTTGTCCTGTATCCAGGAGGGCCCGGCTGGATTGCTTCCCGTTGCTGGCTCCAGTTACTTTGATTAGTAGTCCCTCCATTCTGATGTTAATTGAGGCGCATCTTGAATCAAACATTTTTATTTTTAGGTTCTAGATACTTTGTCCAGTAAGAGGACTTGCATGGCTTCTATGAAAGCCGTGTGAACTTGCGCGTGCGATGTTGAGCACCATAGGTTTTTGGATCTCGTTGAGGAGCTGGCGTGTTGAAACCCTCGTAGCCGTGTGCTTTGATAAAAGTGCAGAATATAGCATGATACTATTTACTAATACATTGACCAGAAGACCAGACAATTCACGACGCCGTCTCAAGCGCCGAGCGTCGATTACTCTTCTGGTACGCGGAAACATTTTTCGCGACTCTGCTGAGACTTTGGCAGTTTTGGGGCATAGCGCACATGCGTGTGTTTCAGTGAAAGCTTTATCCGGGATCTTGACTAAGTACTTAAGCATGCGCGTGGGTGTTACTGGGTGCCCTTTTAGGCGTAAATTTAGACTCTGCGGAGGGCACTTGTTTAAAGACTAGCTTCCGTTTTTTTGTGAATCCATTTCGACACCCAACAATCAATGCCAGGCCACTCGCGTAGGCAAAGGAATAAACTTGCGTGTACGTGGAAGCCTAGGTACTCTATTGTAGGTTATATTCTATAGAGTTGGCTACAGTACGGACCCTTGTGGGACCTCCGCCTGTGACGTTATGATCCACGTCGTGAGCCAGAGGACACGCCTTTGTTTACATATACTCTATTTATGGCGTCCCATGAAAGCGTATTAAACACGTGTGTGACATCTAAAAGGAGAACCGAACAGTGCGACCGACTTGCCCTTGGAACATTTTTCTTGGTTTTAGCTAGGTTTAAAACTTTACTGATAGTCCAAGTGTCAAGCTTGGAAACCGTGCTGGATTTCCGAGGGCTCCTTCTTGCCTACTTGTTCTGTTGCTTGTCGTCCTTTGATAATGTGCTCAGCTGCCTTATATAGGCAGGAAGCATACTTATAAGACGGCATGCCGAGGGTCTCCTTGTAATTTATGGGGATTCGGTATAAGGGTCAAACATGCCGTTTTTCAGAGCTTAGTGTTGTCTACGCAGGTGAGCATTTTTCCACCATGCGTTTAAATACCTCTTGTTGATTATTTAAAGTTATGCGTACTGCTTGCGGAGAGATCGCAAATGGCCGGTGCTTCTCCTGATCGTTGCGTTCGGCCACGATTCGGATTTACTGGATTGAGATTATGTCTAAGCTGGGCTGACCCTTAGCCAACATTTAACATCCATGGGTTTGCTTTCGCATTTCGTACCCTATAAATGAGCATTTAATGCCCTATAAATAAGCATTTAATGCCCTATAAATAAGCAACGGTGGGAAATCGAACTCGTGCGCCTATGTGTTCCCTCTGATCGCGAGGCGCACGCGAGGATGCACCAGGTCGACAAGCTGAGGTCTTTAAACTTTTGGGCTCATCCTCAGCCAAAATTTAACGTCCACGGGACTGCTTTTTGCATTCGTTTTTAGACGGAGCCTTTTAAATACATATGTGCAACGGTGGGGCTCGAACCCGCGCATTTATGTGTCTCCTCCGGTCACGAGGCGCAAGTAAATGCACCACGCCACCATACTCGGTCGACAAGGTTATGTCTGAAGTTAGGATATTTGCCTCACTGAAACTAGTGAAAGTATAGGTGCGCGCAGGCCATTCCCTTTGGATGAAATCTGCGAATTGTTCTTCGGTTAGCTCCTTCTTAAGAAGCCTTGTAATTGTACAGCTATGAGTCTCTCTAGTATTGCAGGAGGAGAGAGCTCTTGGAGTAGATCGGTATTTACATTGACGGACTGTCCCTGGAAACCAAGCGGCCTCCCAACGGTACTTGGTAGTGGGAGTGATAAACCCGGAAGAAGAACTAGGGACCACGACCCTGGGGGTGCTCCAAGCTGTCGTGGAAAAAAGCGCTGGGGCTGGCTGGCGGGGAGAAACCCCCGCTGATGCACGTCACAAGGGAGCGCCGTACACAGACGCTTCTACAGGCTCTGGAAATCTGCTGCCGTAAGACCGGCGACGGCAGTGGCCTTCTAGAGGTTTGCTCGAGACAAACAAGGAAGACCGGAGCCAAACCGGAAACTAGCACCCGGGCGGAGCAGGAAGCAAGGAGCATCCTCAGGGTTAAGGTCGAAGAGGGAAAAACCTTCGCCGACACTCTCCGGGGTGTTAGAGAACAAGTCAGGCAGCAGGAAGGCGCCGGGATAACGGTTAGGGGGGTAGTTAAAAGTAAGGAGGGTGACCTTATAATTAGAATTGAAGAGAGTGAAAAGGGCGCAGGAGAGAAAATGGCGGCGGCCATTCGGGAATCTGCAAAGATGCAGGCCGACTGCCGAGAGCCTAACCAGGGGCAGACCATCGCCCTGTGGGGGATTGACCCATCCTTGGACGGGGAGCAGGTCGAAAGCGAACTGCAAAAGGCCTTGCAGCTTCCGGCCGGCGCCAAGATCACAGCTACCGAGCCAAGGCTCGGAAGAGCTGAAGTTCGATACGCACTGGTTACGGCGTCCCTGGCGGCGGCAAGAGCCATATGCTCCCGCAAGACCCTTAAGCTGTGCTCGAGGTGGTGCAGACCTGAGGAGTGGATTAGGCTCCCCAACTGCTACAAGTGTCATAGGCCGGGCCATAAGGCCCAAGACTGCAAAGCAGAGAGCCAGGTGCCTCGGGTATGCCACAAATGTGGTGAACCTGACCACCTGATAGCCAATTGCAAAGCAACGACACCAAAGTGTCTGGTCTGGGGAATAGAGGGGCACCGAGCGGATAGGATGTCTTGCCCGGCCTATAGGTAGCAAGTCGAGCAGCGGCGGGAGGCCCGAAGGGGCGTCGCCAAGGGACAGGTAGATAGCAAGGAGACCCAAGTAGAAGCCCAAATAACCAAGAAGAGCAATAAAAAGGGGAATAAAAACAAGGGGGCTAAATATAAGAAGACAACCGTTATCCCAGCAGAGGACGGAAAGGGTGATTGGAACTTAGTAGGTAGGGGCCCTTTATCCGACCAATGTTAAAGATACTTCAGGTAAACCTTAACCGCTGCAGGGCGGCGCATGACATGCTCGATGAGATAGTACGCAGAGAGTCCATAGGCCTCTGCCTGCTCTCCGAGCCAAACATAGCGATTACCAAGCGGAAGGCAGACTGGGTATCTGACGCAGAGGCGGATACCGCAATCTGGTAGACGGGTTCCGAGAGAAACCTCGCGATTAGGGGCGGGGGGGTCGGGGAGGGGGTTCTCCTGGCTGGAGATTGACCGGGTAGGGGTCATCTATAGCTGCTACTTCTCTCCCAACAGGGAGGAGGAGGAATTTCTCGAGGAACTTGCCCAAAGCGCGGGGGCACATGCAGGTAAGAGGGTAGTGATCACCGGGGATTTTAACGCAGCCAGCATAGCATGGGGTAGCCGAACCACAACTAGACGGGCCCAAACTCTACAGGAGTGGATGGCTGAAAAAGGTCTAATGGTTCTTAATGACGGAAGGGTCCCCACCTTGTCCAGAGGGAGCCAGACGGCCTTCATTGACCTAACAATGGTCAATGAACGGCCTTTCCACTGGTGGTAGAGTGGAGGGTGAGGGAGACGGAGGAGACCATGAATGACCACAGATACATCTGTTTCACCATCAGTACCCCCGAGGTGGCCCTCGCCCCGCCCCCTAGTAAGAGATGGCAGATGCGGAAACTCGACGCCAAGATTCTAGTGGCTGAAATAGACGAGGGTTGCAAACAACTGGGAGACACGGTGGGGGATGAATATTAAATAATTAGCATACTCTCTACAGCATGCGAGAAAGCTGCTCCCTCACAACACCACGGGAGCCGCTACCCTTCTAATTACTGGTGGAACAAAGGGATCGCAGCTGCCCGCAGGGCTTGCATTAGGCTAAATAGGATTTTCACGAGAACACGCAGCTGGTTAACGCAAAGAAAACGACGGGTGGGATTTTACGGGGAGCGAAAGACCGCAAGAGCTAAATCCCAACTGACGGAGTACAAGGCTGCTCGATCGAGACTCCGAGGACTCATCGCCAAAAGTAAAGCCCGAGCGGAAAAAAAGAGATGATAGACGCGGTGGAGAGCGACGTATGGGGCCTGTCGTACCGAATAGTTATGGCCAAACTCCGGAGACATCCCCCGAAACTCCCCCCGGATGTGCTGCGGGAGACTGTAACCGGTCTTTTTCCGGCACAGCCGCGGAGAGAAAACGAGGAGTTCTCGGTCACCCCGGAAGACATTCCAGAGGTGACGCTGGAGGAGGTCGAACAAGCCCAGAATCGGTTGGCAACCGGTAAAGCGCCCGGCCTAGACGGAATTCTCCCAGAGGTAGCTAGGCTACTGGTCAAAAGGTGGCCTGAGGTCTTCCAAGACCTTGCCAACAAGCTTCTGAGAGAGGGGAGATTCCCGAGGCTGTGGAAAAGGGCAAGCCTGGTTCTGATCCCCAAACCCGGGAGGAAGACGGGGCCTTCGGCTTACCGGCCCATATGCCTCATTGACGCCATGGGTAAGCTCCTGGAGAACATTATAGTCAAGAGACTAAACGACGAGATTCAGGAAAAGAACGCCCTATAAGATGCCCAGTACGGTTTCCGGAAGGGCAGATCCGCATTAGGGGCTCTAAAGAAGGTTCTGAAACGGGCGGGTGAGAAGACTATGAAGACCCCTAAAACAAGGGGATTCGTGCTCCTGATCCTCCTGGATGTCAAAAATGCCTTCAACACAATGAATTGGAAAGTAATTGTGGAGGCGATGAAGAGGAAGGGCTTTTCCCTCTACCTCCGTCGAATGATTTCATCCTACCTGGATGACAGAGGCTTGGTTGCAGGGGGGCAGGAGTACGAGGTTACTGCCGGAGTCCCACAGGGCTCGATTCTAGGACCCGTGCTCTGGAACATAGCAAGAACAAGAAAGAAGGTAAAGTACCTTGGGGTCATGCTAGACACTGGACTGACCGGATCGGCGCACGTTAAGTACGTGACCGAAAAGGCCCAAAGGGTCTCCCTGAACCTGGCGCGGATCATGCCTAGGGTCGGTGGGGTGGCTGAAGTGAAAAGAAGGCTCCTGGCCTCGGTGGCCGAGTCAACGGCGTTATACGCAGCCCCAGTCTGGGGGAACATGGCAATGCGGACGGCGAAAAAATAGGGGGGCACTAAGGTCGACCCAACGAACGCTGGCAATCAGGGTAAGGCGGCCGTATCAAACAGTCTCGACCGAAGCTCTTCTGGTCCTAGCCAAAATGCTGCCATGGACCTCCTAGTGGCTGAACGAAGTAAAATGTATCTAGACGAAGGTCTGGATCTCACCAGGGCCAGGAGAGCCACCATATCGGCCTGGCATGAGGAATGGGCGCAGGTAAGACCCGGTGTGACCACAGGGAGCTGGACCAAGAGTCTGATACCGGACCTCAGGGTATGGTATGACCGCCGACACGAGGAGCTTTCCTACTGGACGACTCAGGTTCTGACCGGACACGGCCAGTTCCAGAGCTACCTGTCAAGGATCAAGAAGGCCATCAGCGATATTTGCGTACTGTGCGACTCTGGAGAAACGAACAACGTAGAGCATACTGTTCTGCGGTGTGATGCTCTCAGGGAAGCACGGGACGCAGCACCAACCGCTGTGAGAGGCCGACCCATCAAGGAGGTGGTCGCCCATATGATGACTTCGGCGGAGGCATGGAGGGAGGCGACGAACTTGTTCGACGCCGTTTTGACACTCAAGACAGCCAAGGAAACGGCCAGGCGGGAGAGGTTTGAGCGGGTCTCTCGGGAGAGTGGTCGAGACGAGGAGCCGAGGGAGGGGGGAGGGGGTGGGGAGCAGCCAGGCCCTCATGGTCTCGATGCACCCTTACAGGACGGATTACAAAATGGCATCCCCCTATACAACCGCAGGTAGACATGCGGGATGATAGTCAGGGATAGAGCTGATTGAAGGAGAACGGCAGAGACGCCTCTCTCACGGCTTCGATGTAATGCCAAAGTAATACCGAGCCTGGGGGGGTGGGGAGGAATCCGGGTTTAGTGGGTTTGCGAGTCTCACACTAGTCACGCAGGCTGCTAGTGGCGCATGTGCATCATGCATTCCCGAAACCTCCCAGAACAAAAAAAATGGACTGTCCCTGTTTTCTAGTGGGGGTAAAACCTACTTCAACTGACTCTCTCTAGTGGGGGTGAAACCTACTTCAAGTACTCTGTGGCAAATTTCACGCATATTTGTACCCATGTTCATACAGCTTTAGATATTAGTATGTGCGTAGTGCTGACTAGTTGTTTTACGTCAGCTACTGCCATCAATTAATGCGTATAGGTTTATATCGTGTACATAATTAGCGGGAAAAGGTTTATTTCACTCACGACTTATAAGCGCGCGAGTTTCCTTTAGGCCTCAAAGACGTAACTAACTTTCCTCTTAAGTTAGGAAGACCTAGACTCCTTGTAAGTGTCCGTAGCTTTATCTGGGAACGTAGCTTCCACAGGTTTTGCTACTTGCAAAGGTGGCTTTTTTTTAGTTTATTTCAAGGCTCGCTCGACGGTTTCGCGCGCGACAGTTACGCCGACTAAGTACTGACGTGGGCTGAGCGGAAGTCACCTGTCGGGCCCAAGACTCGATCCGAGTCCGCGCCCGAATATTCCCGTCCTTCAGTTAGCTAATGTGCGAGAATTACACGCACTTGCTATTCTGCCGATTAGAAGCCGTTTCGCACCATTTGAATATTCTGCTCGCTTCCGCTCTCGAGTTATCGCGCGTGAGGCCTTTCGAGCTGCTGCGCTCGGCGGTGTTTCGAATTGTTGTACGTGGCGCCGTTTCGAACTGTTGTACGTGACAGCGGTTCGAATTAGCACGTAACGGCGTTCGGATTGTAGCACGTGGCGGTGTTCGAATTTCTACCTGTTACACTAGTTGCTGGAACGTACAAAGTTGGAAATTTCTCACCACGGAAGAGTTGCGGTTGAGTAGTCTGGAACTCGTGCTGACCAGAGGTGTCTACAGGTAGTGGTGGTTACATTTGCCGCAGAGACGGCGCGTTGCCACTATCACCCTTCATCACGGAGCACTTACTAAACACGTCCGTACGCTATGGCGGTCGACTCGAGACCATATGTATGTAGCACTTTATATTACTTTTATGTATCACTTTGTTAGAAGAGGAAGAGGGACAACATTACTGTTATACATATCAGAATCGAACAAGATGGCTTAGTGGCAAAGCTTTTGGCTTGCATTCGGGAGGACTGGGTTCGAGACCCACACCGGCCACCCTTAAATTCGTTTGCATGGTTTCCAATTTAGACAAGGTAAATGCAGGAGTGGATTAAAATTAGCCATGACATGAAAAAACTTACACGGGCAATTTCTTTACGGAAAAATCTTAAAAAAATAATGGATAGATATAGTATTCGCTTGATGTGCCGAGAAAGATGGCTTAGTGGCAAAGCCTCTGCCTTGCATTCGGCAGGTGTGGGTTCGAGGCCGAGACGGGCCACTGTTAAATTCGTTTTCATGGTTTCCAATTTAGACAAGGTGAATGCCGTGATGGACTAAACATCGGTCATGACACGAAAAAAACCGTACACGGGCATTAGCCTTACAAAACACCTAAACAGAAAAAAATGCATGGCTGATCACACGTGTCACCATTTTATATTAGGGACGCTTAGAGCAGCATAAGTGTACATGTTGAAATATTCAGAGTTCACCAACCGTTCTTGAGGCAGCATGGCTGCAGGACTCTTAGTGGTATGGGTTACCTGTTTTTTAATGAGCACATCTATTCTATCTGTTCTCAATGAGCATCGCTAAAAGAAAAGACGACTAACAACAGGGGATCAAACCGGCGACACCCCGGTAGATGACAATCATGACCAGCGTCCTACCTCCCTAGGCCACGCCGCCACATTCTTGCCAGACAAATCAGATTTAATCTGAAACGTATTTTTGTACATTAAGGAGTTATTCGTCCAAAGTGAACCAAGAAGTACACAATGTAATCAAACATGGCTCTCACTTTCTGACCGTTTAAAGAGTATATGTAGTCTTCCGCTTACAGATACTGTACGGAGTAAGAACGAGCACGGTGTCTGTAACTGAGCAGCAATAAAATCATGGTTGTTCAATCATGTAACGAGCAACATTAAAATCATAGTACTATATTGAATTTGCCAACACCGTGGACCTGTAGATGAAATCACTGAGAACCGATTGCAATACTTGCTTGTTCATCGTGTTCTGACCAGTTCATTAACAGCAGACTCACGTACACCTGAGAGGTGATCCGCCCTATCAAAAGAGAAATACTCACCCCGCCCCGCGTTTCGCGCGGACAGACCGGTTGCCGCCGCGCCCGAATAGACAGCCGACAGACCCCCACCCTTCCCCCTCATCGTGCACACTACTCCACCGACCGATCAGATTCATCCCTCGCGTTCGTTACACCCAGAATATACATACCCCCATCAGGTGCTCGACCACTCAGGGCAGGTACATAGCAAAACTATGCCAGACGTCCTCTCGCCTTTGCTTCAGTGGCGACTCGCTCTCATTTGCCTAGCCAAGGCCAGCGTCGGTACACCTGTCATCTCGGGCATAACCGTCGCCCGTCCTCGTGCACGGTCCCCCCGATTGGCAATAGCTTAACAGCCTCGATGGCCACGACAGGATGCATATAAATTCGTTGACACCCAACATGCCTTGCCTTCTACTTTCACCTTTAAGTCGATCTCACGTGAAGTCGGACACCTATTCGACAATGTTAGGATCGGGTTCATTTAATGGGCAACCAGAGGATTAAAATGGCGTATGAACTCGAACTGCGCTTTTGACAGTCGCACTAGATATCAATCAGCCCTACCTCGTACCAACAACAACCTCTAACCGCGGAGTAATAGGAGTTGCTATTAATTAATTTATTAGTATTAGTATTGCTTAATATTTGTAGATATACATACTCCGTTAAGAACTTGTCGTGCAGAGAACTATGTTTTTATTGATGTTAGGGTTTTATATAAACACTGCATTTACTTAAATTATCCTTCGTGCGGAAGTTTCGTATCAGTCAGCCGTCGTTTGGTCAGCCGAATTTCTACCGCGAATATTGCCTCAAGGTGTCAATGGTAGGAATATATATGCAGAGACCCGAGATCGCGTTGCTTCGCAAGAGACCATATAGAAATATTTTAATTTGTAGACGAAGTGCAAGTAGTCCGCTAACCACTCAGGCCCCGTATAGGTGTTTAGTATGCAGCGAACTCTCAAACCCTGAACCCATGGCTTGATGCCCACTTTCCAAGGAACAAATATCGCGTCCACCAACAGCACATGACCAGGAGTACCTGCTGTTACGGGACCGTAGTTCGTACACCTTTCTTACTCTGGCGGCTGGTTTCGTAAAACGGGTCATCTTAGGTCTCAAGACACACTGTGGAGCTTAGATTAGGCGCATCTTTTGCGTAGAAATTCTGCAAGTGTTTACCAGCTCGATTGCAATACGTACGTTTGGATGATCCAGACTACTGCTGGTTTCACAGATCAAATGGCGAATGCAGAAATTTGGCATGCAAGATTGACTACTTATAATAGAGCATCCGTTTGTCAACAAATGCCTATCGCGAGCTGGTTGCGTTATCCGCGATACGGCAGGTCAAGCAAGTTAGATATTTTGAAAAATCTGCTCAAATTCTATGGCAAACATATTTTATACAATACAATTTTATACAACTTATACGTAAAACTAGAATGTCGCTGCAATACGAATTGGAAATCTCTAGTGAATACCCGACAACTGCTCATCGAGATGTCAAGTATGTCAATATTTTGTCTTTTTTTTTAAAAATAAGATAGGGTTTTGGAATTGCATGATATCCATGCGTCGCAGCAAACAGCGACTAGTGTGGGACTCACAAATCCACTGAACCCTGATTTCTCCCCACCCGAACGAGATTCTGTATAGTAAGTTTAGCTTGAACAGATATCATTGTGTTTCTCAGGTGCGTGAATACACATTCCACATTAAACTTAGTATAACCATCGCTTGTCAAGTACTTTGGTCTTCCTTATACGACTACTCAGAGCATATCTTTGAAGGCTAAAATAGAAAGCACCTTTATTTCAATGAAGCGGGTTTTTGTTTTGTGCATAAAACGGTAGATGAAGCGAATTAATTAAACACACTTAACAGGATAATAGATTCAAAGCCGTTCTTGTGTACCAACTTGCTATACGCCAAGCAAACATCTTGTTTTTGTGTTCGGTGCGTGCAACTGCCTTCGGGTAAACGGCACACCGACCTCTTAGAGAGCTTGATCTAACATCCAAATATTGTAGACACTTTGGTCTAATATCGAAGATTATTATGAATGAAATTTTAAAAATATATTAAAAATATCGTTCATACACCAATTTAGTGCTATACTATTTATGTCGTTAGTATAGGTTAATTTACAATTTAATTGGTTAATTAAAAAACGATTACGACGGAGGTTAATATACGATCGTTAGGTTAATGGGTTAATCAGGTAATATATGTATAAATATGCATAAATAAACCGTTCTGTTCTTGAATGTGTGACGAATGCTTTAGCCCCATTCGCAGGTCGGTAACGGCGCCCTGAAAGTAAAGATTTTGAAAAAAATACGCGGCTTTGCAAGAATCCGGCCTCTTTTGTCTGCTCATATTGAAATGCTAAGTGGTACCTGGCCCAGGGCCGTGAACCTATTGCATAACGTGTGCAACCACACCATTAAAGCTTCAAGCAACAGTACAAGCAGCGATTTTCTGCTACAGCAGTTAGCTATGGATGCTTTCGGAGGAAGACGCCTTGAAAGTGCTGGGCACCCTGACTAATTGAAATACAGAGGGCTTAAAGGGTGCATTTTACCGATTCCAGCACGAGAAAGGTATGAAAGACACATAGTTTCAAAAAGCATGTTGGTTTTCTAAGCTGAATATATGTGTATACGTTACCACCTATATATATATATATATATATATATATATATAATTCCTAACCGATCACAGACTAATAATTTGAATTTAAGTTCCTCAAAAAATGACACTGCTGCTTCTAATAATAGTTTTAAGCCCCCTAGTACTTTACGCGTCTCCCAGCCAAATTATAAATGTCCATTTGGTACTTGCTTAAAGACTTTTAATTCTAAATCAGGGTTAATTTACACCGTCGTCGTGCCCATCCGGACGAATATAATGAGAACATTTTAGCCCCCCCCCCTCTAAGAAGGCCAGATGGAACCCACAAGACCGTGAACTTTTAGCAACATTAGAAGCATATTTTATATTAGATAATAATAACGAAACACCAGAGAGATTGACCACATTTTAGCTACTAAATTTAACTCACGCACACCTGGGGCGATTAGATGCCAACGTAATTCTCAGGCGCATAAGGATCTGGTAGAGGACCTCTGTAAAAAGAGGTCTCACTTGGATTCCAACGCTGACAGATCTGAGCTTCCTGGGCCAAGTCGGCTTTGATACTCTGAATCAGATGGCCCCTATAATCGATCCCAAAAACATCTTATTATATCCTAAATACAAGCCCTCACAAACACAGTTCCCAAACGCAACATATTTTCAACAGACCTTGCTCATCTGTCAAAATAATTTGCTCAGGTGAGGACCACACTATCACCTTAAACGAATTTCTGAACGAACATTTTACTCGCACTGTCCGACGTCATGCTTTTAGAGAAACACCTTCCACTGAAGCGCGAGTATCTAAAAGGCAACAGCGACGTCAAGACTACGCAACCACTCAAAAACTTTTTAGCCAAAACCGATCCAAATTTGCTCATGAGGTACTGGACGGCAAACACACCATAAACAACATGCAGGCCAGCGACGTTGTAGAACACTGGGCCAACACGATGACACTACCACCCCCTGAATCACTCCCTTGCCCCGTATATACTCCCAACTCTGATCTCTTCGAGGTTTCCCTCCCTATCTCCCTAGAGGAAACCCACATAGCTCTCCGCGGACCTTCTAAAGCACTAGGCTTGTCTGGATTTGTCTTTCGTCCCTCCGTAAACTCCCGTTAGAAGTAGTCTGTTGTATTCTTAACATACTATTAATTAGCGATATTGCCTCAGCCCATGAAACTGCTCGCTTAGCGTTCATCCCTAAAATTAACAATGCCACATCCCCAAGCCATCTGCGACCCCTATCTATTAGTTCATACTTACAACGAACGTTTATTAAAATTCTCTCTAGACGCCTCCAGAACTCTATTAAGTTTCTCCCAATCCAGCGAGCGTTTCTCCCCTATAATGGTACCGTCGAAAATCTAGCGGTTCTGGATGGTATCCTTAACGATGCCAAGTCTGCAGGACGTGAGCTCAGACTCGCCTCAATCGACCTCCGTAAGGCGTTCGACATGGTGAGTCATGACTCCGTCCTGTGGTCACTCCGGACTCGCGGATACCCGGAGGTATTCATTAATTATATCGAACGCTTGTACCTCTCATCTAAAACTCTCATAGAATTTGTACAAGAATGTCGCACATTTCGACCAACTAGGGGTGTTAGGTTGGGAGATCCTATGTCCCCCTCTTTTATTTAATCTAGTTATTGACGATATTCTTTCAAAATTAGACAAAACTAATATCGGGTACCAACTTACTGATGACTTCCGCCTTATGGGCTTAGCCTTTGCGGATGATCTCATCCTCCTAGCCTCCACAAAATCTACTCTCCAACGGCTCCTTAACATTGCGGACCCCCTTTTGAAATCCCGAGGCCTTGAAATTAATACTATTAAAAGCTTTACTATCTCCCATCTATTTAATAGGGAGGAAGGTAAATGTTTTATTAATACCGTACCAGAATTTAACGTTGGAGATCGGCAATTGCCAGCTAAAGGTATGAGCGATCGATGGAAATATCTTGAAGTCGACTTTGACAGCAATAGCAGAGTTGACTCTACCAAGGATATACTCATCAATTTACTCAACAGACTCACGATAGCTCCCATTAAACCCCACCAAAGACTCATATTTTTGAAAGACTTTCTCATTTCCCGCCTCCTATATAAACTGGTCTCCGGTCCCAGACCATCTTACGCACTCCTTAGCGACCTAGATAAAGAGATCAGAAAGGTTGTTAAGTCGAAATGGCTTAAGCTCGAAAACTCGGTGCCGAACGCCTACCTGTGCACGCAGACAGCACACGGCGGTCTGGACATCCCCTGCCTCTAAACATTCATCCCCAGACTCCGCTTCTCCCGCTTGACAGCACTACAACACTCCACGCACCTTGGGGCCCAATGCATGCTAACCACCGAGCACTTCAAAAAAGACCTTGCAAAAACAAGACTTCTTTGCGAGCGCTTGGGAATTCCCATTGAGACCGCTACACAAGATACCGATTACTGGTCTCAACAACTACACAACACGTTGGATGGGGCACATTTTAAAAAAGCACACGAAACGCCATTTGTACATTACTGGATTAAGGGTATGCCCTAGCTATCTGGTAAGGAGTATTTAAACCCACTAAAGCTCAGGATCAATGCACTACCAACGCGTGCCAGATTGGCCAGGGGACGCCCGGGCTACAACAAACGTTGTAGGCACGGGTGTCATGCGTCTGAGACGTTGGCTCATGTCGCTCAGATGTGCGATACAACACACAAACACACTATAAAGAGACATGACGACGTCTGTGATCGCGTGGCGCGTCTTCTTCGCGAGAGGGGTCACGAAGTGATTGGTGAGCGAGTATTCCGTCGACCGGGCGCACCGGGTCTAAAGCCCGACCTCGTAATAAAAACACCTACCGAGGTCTGGGTTTTAGATGCCGAGGTTTGCGGCCCGAACCGGAACCTGGCAAAAGCACGGCAGGACAAGATCATCAAATATGACGTCGAGTTCCTCAGAGCGGCGCTCCCCGACCCGCAAAAACCTCGGAGATTCGGATCTATCACTATCTCTATGAGTGGTGTATAGGACTCCAAATCTGCGAGGACGCTCTTGGTGCTCGGCGTCACGAAGAGGAATCTTATGGATCTTACCGTTTTATCGTTGCAAGGAACCTTGAGGATATACCGCTCGCACCGGGTTCATAAGAGCGGGGGCTTCCATCAAGCAGGACACGGACAGCTGCTTCTTAACCTCACGTGACACCTTTTTACCACCATTTTTATTAAGGCGAGCACTGCCGAGTGTGTAAACGTATTTTAAATGAATAATAAATCATCACAATATTTTCTATATATATTTATTTATATATATATATATATATATATATATATATATATATATTGGGCACATGATGAGCGTTTATTGCGCGTTTAGGCTCGCTTTCGCTGTTGACAATGCCACAAGCGAACGCAATTTCATCACAGCGTCGATGAGCCTAAACGTATTTGCCCCCGGCGCCTCCTCCACCTTCCTCCTCGTAACGGCTACGGCTATGTCGGGGGAGAAGGGGAATATAAATATATAAATATATATATATATATATATATATATATATTATACGTCAGAAAATTTTTCGCATTTTTTTATTTTATGCTCTTATGTCGAGCAAAAACACCAGTGTTACAAATTGTAGTAATTTCAATCTCACTCTGAAACAAGACTTCTTAGAGACCATGTTCCATTGGAAAAAAATATTTGCTATAACGAAGCTTTATAATTCTTACTATTCATACGTATTGTACGGCACACACTTCAAGCTCTGGACTTGCGGTTGCGCTAACGATATAATTATGTGAGAAAAAAACTTCGAAACTTTGGATTGCATAGGAACACTCGGAAATATTTTAAGTGTTATGACAATAAATTGGGTTTATCGAGACATTCTGGAATAATTAATTTCTCATCGTAAGAGCTTAGGAATCCAACAAACGTTCTGACTGACGTATTATATATATATATATATTATATATAAATATATATATATAATATATATATATATATATATATATATATATATATATATAATACGTCAGTCAGAACGTTTGTTGGATTCCTAAAGCTCTTACGATGAGAAAATTATATTATTCCAGAATGTCTCGATAAACCCAATTTATTGTCATAACACTTAAAATATTTCCGAGTGTTCCTATGCAAATCAAAGTTTCGAAGTTTTTCTCTCACATAATTATATCGTTAGCGCAACAGCAAGTCCAGAGCTTTGAAGTGTGTGCCGTACAATACGTAATGAATAGTAAGAATTATAAAGCTCGTTAAAGCAAATATTTTTTTCCAATGGAACATGGTCTCTAAGAAGTCTTGTTTCAGAGTGAGATTGAAATTACTACAATTTGTAACACTGGTGTTTTTGCTCGACATGAGCATAAAATAAAAAATATGCGAAAAATTAGATTCTTTATTAGCTTTCACGCCAAATACCTCAAAATCATCATCTTACGACCACTCACGGGGTTCAAAACTAACACGTTTAGGCAAACGCAAATTTTACGGTCATTTTGGTACCCAACTTATGGCAATACGAGCTGTGGTTGCGGAGTAAGAGATTCGGCGGGATGTCCAGATTAAGTGCATGTAAAATGACTGTACGCCGACGTGTCGCGCGACAGTCGCAGGGCTATAGCGTTCATGGATTTACCATGCTGTATGCTCTCATAACTCTTATTGCCATCTTTCTCTGTTCTCTCAATAGCTTTACCCGATTGCGTGTCTTTTTATCGCGAGTGGTCCCCAGACTAGCGCAGCGTAGAGGGCTATGGACTCTGCCACTGTGACGAGAAGCCGTCTCTTGTCCTCAGACGCACCTCTAACTCTCGGCAAAGGTGCGTTTTGGTTAGGTTGTTTATAACCGTAGCTGTCTTCGCCGTCACCTTCTCGATGTGAGCGTTTTCCGTGAGGGCACGAGCGACTGTAACCCCAGGTACTTTGCTGTCTCGTTGACCGCGGTGTCCATCCCATTCAAAGTCAAGCTCGGCCTGGTGTGGGCTTTATTTCCCACTAGCGTCACCGCCTTGCCTTTATTCGGTGCTAATTCTATCCCGTGCCGTTGTATCTATCTTTCGACTTAGTTGCGCCAACGCTTGTTGGGCTTTCCACTCCAGGAGAGACGGGTCCCAAGCTGTGACCATGATGGCTATATCGTCGGGAAATGCAATCGCCTGCGGTCTTTCCATCTGGACTACCTCCAGCACCCCGTTGTATGCAATGTCCCAAAGAAGGGGACCCAGGAATGACCCCTGGGGTACCCCAGCGTAAGGTAAATCTGCCAAAGCCCTCTTATTCGCAAGCTTCGCTGTCAACCTCGTGTAACCATTATCTTGAAAGCCTTGCCTATCGTGTCCAGGAGACATATTGAAGACATAGCCTACTGCTACTTGTAATACTAGCAATTATCACAAAATTATGCTTTGTCACCAAGCTAGTCCCGTGATCATGCCTTGAAGAAGAAAAAGAAGAAGACACTGTAGCCTCAGCTCTGCTGAGAGTCCATACTCATCAATTTTAGCAACACATTCGGTATCTACAAGTCGTTGCGCGCTCGTGTTTCACTTGTATGCATGCTATATAGAATCCGAAAATGTGTTTGGCCCGTCTCGCTAACACGTTGTTGATATTAGCTTTTCTCAATCGTTTGACTAAGCACCAAGAGGGCAGTGGTACGTCTTCTTATATGTCCGATGTTCTCAGCGCACCTCGTCAAGGCAGCAGCAAAAGTCGTCTCTAAGTGTCTCAGCCGACTAACAAATACACCTGAATAGCATGCTCAAGTGTTCGGACAGCGACATTTGCGTGTACAAGGCGTGCACGAACAGAATTTGCTGCTTTGTCTGTGATGGCCGTAATTAGTCGACATGTCTTTCTGTTTGTTGAGCGTGCGAGAAACCAAGGTTGAGAATAATGCTGACGGCGTCATATGCAGGCATTCTTTGGTAGCAAGTGGATCATATACCGCAAAGCCAGTCGTTCATATTTTTGAGCAATGAGCAAAGCAGTTATTAATAATAATACGTTTTTTTTTAAATATCAAGTAATGGATGGAACTCCCTTTATGTATATACCAAAATAAATGTACGCAAATAAACATCTACCCGTGTAATAAATAGCTGCAATTGATAATCTGGAACTTTGAGCCAAACAAGAAGAGCTGTGTAAACTCGACAGTAAATTTTAATCAACGTGTCCCATGAAACAACAACACTAAGCTCTCTAGATCTTATATTTTTATTTTACTGCAGGTACTATAATACTATTAAGCAGGAAATTGTGTTTTTTAGAAGCACTTACGCATACTGGTCTCAGCGCTCGTGCCTCGTATGTTACGATTATACCAAAACACGTCTGTACAAACGCATAGATAATCTGCAAATTCGCAAGAATATTGCTTCGGGTTCAATAAACAGAGTTAAAACGGGAGACCGAGACACTTCGCCGAAGTCAAGGCTGACCTTGAGTTTGGAGGCACAATTGGCATGCCTTCTAGGGCATGTCAATATGCACGGCTATTTTAAAGGTAGCGTGTCAACTAGGTGAGTTGTATGCTAGAAAATGTTCCTAAAATAGATGCCAGTCTACTCATTGCGGGGACAGAACTTGAAAGGGGTGACTAGGAAATATGTACTCTCCGTATTACTAATTAGCTAACTGTGCCACTGACTGCAGTCGCTTCATACAGGTAACTGAAAGGTTCCCTGCAACAAGGTTACCCAGTTAATACAGGTTATTTAATGTCCACTATATTGTTGACAGAAAACCCAATTGTACGTTAGATGGCAACCACCATTTGTGCCGTGAGAAAATTGACAGCGGCAGCGAATCGAGGCCAAGCACCGCGTTCATGACACCGTAGTGCATTCCAGAAACCTTGCACATCTTGAAGCGCGGTTTAAGAGCAACTTTATGGTTTAAAAAGCTGTTAGGCGTATTATTAATTAGGGATTGAACGACGAGTCGACGCGCATAAGCGCTGGACTGCGGCTTGGTGTTGATCTAGTTGTGCCCCACAACATTTGTTGTGGTGATTTTGTGGACGCGTTGGCCCATCATGGCTTTCGTAACCCCGGGTCTATCTAGGGATGATGGAAAATAGCATAACGATCTGACTCTGACACTATTTAAGTGTGGCCGCATGCTTGTTTGGAATGCAACTTTGACCGACTCATTAGTCCCTTTGAATAGTGTGGCCGCATGCTTGTTTGGAATGCAACTTTGACCGACTCATTAGTCCCTCTCTCCCAGAATAGCTGAGGCTAACAAATGCAGAAAATACTCTAGCGTTTATAATCCGCTCGAATATTGTCCGTTGGCGTTCGAGACTATGGGAGCAGCAGATCCCCTTACACTCAAGCTGACTCAGCGCGTGGGTAGAAGCCTTAGCCTTCATCCGAAATTTTGCGCCAGAGGCTGTTGCTCGACAATCACCGAGGAAATGCAGCGTCTGTTCGGGGCACGTTGTTAAACTGGGCTAACGTTCGCGCAGAGACAAATAATAATAATACATTTATAGACATTGCATCTTGATAATTCACCTCGTCAAAGACGTGCAAAACATTAACCAGGAAAGTGCGGTCCTCGTAAGCTTGACCATCGGAGGACAATCCAAACAATACGTAGGCTCCACTATAGGAGTTATAAAACTGTATGACCATTAACTGCATACGATTCAACATAACCGCTTTAAAAAGTATGAACATATTCTTAAACTACTCAAAATTATTTATGTGCGCAGTGAATCCCGCAACGGAAACGAAGCTCCAGAGGTCGACCAGAAGAGTTACATGTCGAACAATCTTCATAATCAGCCGTATAATTGTTTTAACCCTTGAAGCCTTCATCACACCTTTAAAAAAAGGAACGCCTATGTACACATAGGTTTTCCTCCTTCTACATCTGAATTTCACGTATATGTGTGTACGTTCTTACTTGTATGACCCTTTGCGTCGATGCTGTTGATGCCGATGCTAATAGATAAATATATGCGCGGGCTCATCCATTTCTCAGACTTCATAAGAATGTCGGGCGGGCAGTGGCCGCGCCTAATTATTATGGTTTATTAACACCCAGGTTGGGTAAAATTATAAACATATACATCAGACACAACTAGTGCTTCCTTCACGTCATTGGGTCTTCTCTCATCTTGCAAGCTCAGCTATTGACTGAACTGCAGGACATGCTGCGGCGTGGTATCTATCGCACTGGGCAGAGCACCTCGTGCACCTGCAACACTCCTGAGGATCGTGGAATTCTTCCGTGCTACATAACACGTGATGAAACCCGTGGGCTGCAAACGCCGTAGTTAAATGTCTGCCTTTATACCCCGCTGCTCGCCAGGCCGTGCTTGTCATCGCTACCGTATTATATATTCCTAAATCGATTCCCTTCAATTTTTCCGTCCACTTCAAAGTATAAGCCTCAAACGCTTTCGTCCTAGGTAAACCCCATCGAAGTTGTAATTCCTGTGTCATTAAACTCCCCCCTCTAAGATATGAACTATTCTATTCTTACTTGAATTGGCTAAACCCAAAACCCGTTTCATAAAGAAAAATCTGGCTCTATCTAGTAACTGCAGTTCTGTTTCTCCCAATTTTTCCCATATAAGTGATATACCGAATGTTGCTATTGGTTCTATTTTAATTTTGAAAAGAGCGGAGGCGGTATGTATTGACAACATTTGCGGGCTCTTAATTGCTGCTGCTGCTCGGATTGCTTTTCCCACTCTGCTTTCTATATGTCTTCGGAAACTGCTACCATTCGACGTTATAGTGACACCCAGATAAGTAAATTTATTTACAAATTGTACTACATTGCCCCTAGCTTGAATAACGTCGTTTTTTGCTAATCGACCCCCTCGTCGAAACTTAACTGCTACTGTCTTTTGCCAGTTTATGCTAAGCCCCATCTCGTCCATATAATCAATTATTCGTTCCAGTCCCTGTTTAACCCTAAATAGACTCCTACCATAGATTACAATGTCATCTGCATACATTAAAGTACTTGCCCACTCTCGAGTCCACCCCTGTCTCACCCGGTTGGGTAGTTCTCCCAATAATACTGAAAAAAGCAACAAGCTAAGCCCGTCTCCTTGAGCCACGCCGGTTGTTTGCTTTACTGTTCCCACAATCCCTATACCGTTGTCGATGCATACTATGCTCTCCCTAAGGATGGCCCCCAACACAGCTGATTTAACAGCTGATTCGGAACTCCCTCCAAGGCTAGCTTCTCCATAATTATGTTTCTCGGCGCTAGGTCAAAGGCGGCTTTAAGATCTATAAATACCGCATATAGCGGTCTTCTTGGCTCGGCTAGAGTTTCCCAAATCTCTGCTAGCAATTGGCGCAGGGCCGTATGGGTCGACTTGGATTTTCTAAACCCGTGTTGTTCTTCTGGTACTGCGTTTCTGGTTTCTAGGAAGTGCTCAAGTCGATCTGATATTATCCCCGAGAATATCTTATAGGGGCAACTCTTAAGTGTTATTCCCCTCCAAGCTTCCGGCTCTGTTTCTATGCCCTTCCCTTTAGGTATAACAATGAGAGTATCTTCCTTCCACGCTTTAGGCATTTTCCCGGACTTTAGGCATTCATCGAATAGAGCTTTCCAGCATGGCGCCAGTGCCAACGTTTGCTTTAAGTGTTCATTTCTTATCATATCGTTTCCGGCCGCTTTACCTCTAGGCGCTCTTTCAATTGCGCTGACAACGTCTTCGATTGTGATCTCGCGATCTACCCATTCCCGTGCAAGCTTTGTGTCTTTGTCCCAAGGCCTATTGTATAATATTATTTCTTTTGGAGTGGTGTCGGCTCCCTGTAGCATACCAGCAAAGTGCTTAATTAGTCTCTCAGTCTCCACTGGGCACTGCTGTTTTCTTTTATGCTTTAGCCATTTGTGCGGGTGTTCCTCTGCCTCTCGTAACAACTTCCACTCCCGGCTTTCCCAGTACTTCTGTTTCTCTTCCTTGTATGTCCTTTGCGTCATTTTCTTTACCATTATAGCTAACGGCCTCATTACCGGAAAAATCTTTACGTAGTCCCTAGTTAGCCTGTTTGCATTTTTTTGCTGCTCTACACCGCTCGTTAAACCAGGGCCTTCCTTTTTGTTCTTGACGCGGAACTATTGCACTTGTGATTAGATTTACCAGTTTACGCTCATATGACTCTATGTGAATTTCCCCTGGTGGACACACTTCCCCAACTCCCTTTAAGAAAATCCCACTATCCAATTTTGTTCCGGTCCCCTGCCTACGGCTACACTCCTCCTCACTGCTGCTAATCTTAAATGTCATTCCCATGGGTATATGCCTTCTAAGTCCCGCTCCTTCCCGAAAAGATGTATTTTCCCCTAAAAATGTTATATCATTCCCGTTTCCGTCTGTGGCAAAAACGTCGATGACTGACGCTCCTGTACTACATTCAAATGTGTTTAGGCCGGGCTCGCTGACTCGTTCAGAAATTCCCTTGTCCAACCTGGCATTGAAATCCCCCGCTAGAATCATAGGTGCTTTTCTAGGCACAGCCTCAACCCCGAGCATAATACGTTCTGTCATGGTCTCAATAGACTCTACACCTGCCGGCTTTACATAAGCTGCCACAATCTCCACCCCCCTTGACGCTATTGCTACTAAATTTTCCGCTATTATTCCTATTTTCATTTCTCCAATTTCTGCTCTCGTAAATACTGAAACCCCCCCACTTGGTCTACCCCGTCCCTCGCCTTTATGTGCAAGTGCGTGATATCCGTGAAAGCCCCCTAAAGTAAAAGGTTTTACTGCCCAAGTTTCCGTCAAAATTAGAATATCCACTCCTCGGAGTGCTTCCGCGCCTAACAGTTCTAATACGCCATGTCCTTCGCAGTTCCTTAGTACTACTTTGATAACTTGCGTAAGCTTTTGTTCCTTGAGTTTGATCTTTTCCAAGCGTCACCGGGTCTTTGATCCACCGGTCGTAATGCTGTTGTTGTTGTTGTCACGACAGTCATTTTGATTCACGGGGGGTGCCGCAGTTTCTTTGGCATTATTATAGAAAGCTTGCTGGATCGACTCAGCTAGCGAGGTAGCGTTCATTATGCTCTTCTCTGGCTGTGCCATTGCTCCGCTTGCTGCGCGTATAACAACTGGCAGTACGGATTCCAAGACTTTTGAGATAACGCTCGTTATAGTTTCTTGAATGATTGGGGATAGTCTGCGGAGTACTTCTTCTACAATACTGTCCGTCGATGGTTGTGCCGATATGTCTGGCTGTTGTGACGGAGCTGCCGGCTTTAATGCAATACGGTCAGCTTCCTCTATACGTGCCGTGGGGATACGACTTCCACCGTCAACTTCTTTTATCCCATTTTTTACGACCGAAGACCAGCTTCGCTTCGTAAAATTGTCGGATGCTTGCACGTTAGATACTGGTACGCAGATTGGGACTGACGGGGCGTCGTGCTGCTTCTGTACGATGCTTCGCGAGGCTCTCTTTAGTTGTTCCATGCGTAGCAGTCTTTGCGGACATGCTCCCCACGTGGCCTCATGCTCCCCGTTGCATAAACAACAGCGGGCCTGAGCATTGCAGTCTTTTCTGAGGTGCTCCATAGAGCCGCATTTTCGACATTTGGGCCTTGGGGCTTTACAGTTAGCGGCGAAGTGATCTAGAATATAACACCTATAGCACTGCGAGGGTTCATGGTATAGTACCACTCCGTGTCGCTTAAGCCCCAGACGCACCTCAGCCGGAAAGCTGTTGCCAGAGAACGTCAAAATAACGTGCTCCGTAGCCGACACGGCGTTGGTTCTGGGGTTCTTTGCTTTTACCCGAGAAACTTCTGCCACTCCGGAAGACTGCAGCGCCGATAATATCGCCGATTCCGAGATTGAGGAATGAACCCCGGTGATCTTGCCCTTTATTGTAGATCGTGTTCCGCTTATTCTTGATGAGACTTTAACTTTCGCTAACTCCGATAGCGAGAGTAAAGTTGCTCTATCATCTTCCCTCTCCACGACTATGACAAGTTCTCCGTTTTTCGTGAAGCGAGGCTCCTCTATTTCCCCCCCGACGATCTTCGCGATGTCGTCACACATCTCGTTAAAGTTGTGCTCAAGGCCGCGCCTAATGTAGTTGCACAGACGGTGCTGCAGTGTCACGGGGGGGGAGGGGGAGACGGGACACTACCACCACCACACAACAAGCGATAATAATGGCTTACGATCGTTGGCTCCTATACCCTGATCCTGCTTTAAGACGACAAGTTGACTATAAGAAGCAAATAACGACACGGCCTACCGACACGGCTGCAGGTGAAGAGAGAGAGAGATGTTGCCGAAAAGAAAGACTGTGTTTGTAGAGACCGACCCCCTTTGGTTGCGATGCGAATCGGGCCAATCCTACAGGACTTCCGGCCGTTCAGTTCTATATGGTTCTATAGGCAGCCGAAAGCGCCGTCAGGAAAGGCTGCGGGCCCAGACCTCGTTCGGAATGAACATCTGCAGCAGGCGATTATTCTGGCTCCTTGTCTTGCTTCTCTCTTCAACGAAATCTTGAAGACATCGCACTTACCTGAAGAATGGAAAATCAGCCTTGTAAGTGTGTTACCGAAGGGAAAAGGGGATCCCTTGATACCTTCGTCGTACCGTGGCATAGCAAAGAAAAGCGTCATTTACAAAGTACTGTCAGCATTGGTAGCACGTCGACTAGAAGATTTTTTGGAAAGTACCGAGTGCCTGCCAGAGCAGCAGCACGGCTTTAGGCGAGGGAGGTCGACGATGACGGCTTGCTCCGTTCTTCTCAATAGTATTCAAATGACTCTCCGGGTTAAACGTAACTTTCTTTTTGCTGTTTTCGTAGACTTTAAGGCGGCTCTTGATACGGCGTCACGAACAATAATCCTAGAGAAATTAGCGCTATGTGGTGTTCCAGCGGTAATACTGAAGTTATTACAAGCTATGCTGCAGGAGGGGTATGTAATCATCGACGACGGGGTAACTGAACACACCCCTATTACTCAGACTACAGGAGTTGCACAAGGCGATAATCTTAGCCCCCTATTATTCTCAATATTGGTGAGCGATCTCCCGGACAAAATCCAGCGTCGACACCCGCAAGTTAGTACACTCATGTATGCTGATGACCTCGTCCTCTACTCCCGGAGTCGATTTCATCTGCAGCAATCGCTTGCTTCACTCCAAAAGTTTGTTGACCTAAATGCTCTAGTGATAAACGTGGCAAAAACGAAAGCAATGAAGTTTCGCCGCGGAGGTAGGCTCGCAGAAAAAGACGAATTGCGCTTAAGCTCAGCACCAATAGATTTTGTTCAACATTTTTCTTATCTTGGAGTAATCTTTTCAACGCAGGGTTTAAATTTCACTAAACATATCGAGGTAAGAGCTCGTAAGGGCATTTTATCGTTTCATAATATCCCCGAGCCTCATCGGTTGTCACTAGATGTCGCTCTCAAACTTTTTAATTTAAAGATTGCGCCGACCGCTGCTTACGGGATACAGGTCATATGGCCCCACCTATCAAAAGCAAATCTGGAAGTACTTGACAAAACTAAAGCCAGCTTTCTAAAAAGAGTGCTAGTAGTTCACCGCACTAGCCGCAATCGTCTTGTGTATCTGTTGGCCTCGACACCACTTTTTGTGGAGGAGCTCAGGGCAACTTATGCTTTACCGAAAACGGAGGCCTTTGAGAATCATCTTGCCGAATGGGAGTATAAATTTGCGGATGTTGATTTGCGTTTTTATGAGACTAGAGCGATGACTACAGACTACTGGAAGAGCCCATGTTGTAGAAACAGATACTTCGTTACTGGGTTTGCAATGCATGGATTTCATATGAAGATATGTATACGAAATGGGTGGCATGAGATATCAGCCGAGTGAGAATGCAACCTATGCGGCAAATCATGTGATCTGTATCATCTCCAACAGTGTACACAAGCAAAGTCGTTGATGAAATTTACTTAAGAGAGCTGTAGCACATATGTGCATAAACCAAATATTGGTTAATAAACAAAAAATTCAATAGGCAGCCGAACAATCGACACAAGACACTCCAGTGTACTCCACTTTTGATAGCTTGGTAACATCACTAGTACGAGTAAGTACATTGTCTTGCCCTCGCCGTTGCCGTCTCAGCCTATGCTCCCATTTGCACTTGGTCTATTCTGGACGTAGTTTTATTTCTCTCTATGTATTTATTAATTCTAGAGCGTATATTATTTTTAAGGAAAGACGGCGCCGTACAGATGCATATTGCTTTTTATCTCCTCGGGTATGCTCTCATAGGTTTGCTAGGTTGTGCGTTTTGAGCTTAATTGAAATTACTTCTCCCCGGTATTAGCTAACAGAATATCATACCGTGCTTATCTGGGCTTACTGTAGCAAGATAATATAGCAGTAGGACTCAATGCTCAAAGGAAAAAACCTCATTCAACAATGCTTCGACGGGCATGGCAACGCAACTACTTAAGCAATGCATACCGTCCAAGCCACTACTGCTAGTTTTTTCATCGATTCACAACCCTCCAAAAACGAATCTAGTTTTTATACAACCCCACAATTAGCATTTTTTCTCACTAATAATTTGCTACGACATTCTGGTTGCTCAAAGGACAATACAGCCATGATATGCATTGCCTTGGTGATTGGAAAATACCTTAGGCTCAACACTCATCGCAGGGGATGCCTAGCCAATAGAGCTATAGTCCACTGCAGTGGCAAGCCCCTGAAGGTCACAAACACATTTCCATACGTGGACTTACGAGTTCACTACAAAAGGAGTGCTTTACAGATCAGATCAATCATATTGCGAGCTCACTCCTTGCGAATATTTATGCAGGGCCTGGCAATATCGCAAAACTGTAGTTGGCGCCGCTGTGCGTCTTTTTATATTGCATTAAATGTACTATGTTTATATTGAAAGCGCTCCTAAAATGGGCTTATAGTCTAGACAGAGTGTGGCGGCACTTGAGCGGGGCGAACTTGAATTCCCTTGAGTGGTACTTCACACTATGCATATATGAAGCGGGTACGATGCCCTTTCAACAGGGCTAGAAGCTGACATGTATATGTCCTGTCGGACTGTACGCCGGTGGTGGAGATCCAATGGCTTGGACGGCGCATATCTATAACGCCGCTACTGAGCTAAACTCTGGCAACGTGACAGTGAAATGTCGCAGTAGTGTCCGTGGAGATTGAGTCACTGAATATCCTTCTCGCATGAACTGAACTTTACGAGTTCATTACTGTCAGTGCGCCTTGTAAGTTTTGCTAGCAAATTTGCGCTA
This sequence comes from Dermanyssus gallinae, assembly GCA_003439945.1. NCBI lineage: Eukaryota > Metazoa > Arthropoda > Arachnida > Mesostigmata > Dermanyssidae > Dermanyssus > Dermanyssus gallinae. The sequence continues at coordinate 92,099 of QVRM01004009.1, forward strand.
AATACCTCTCGGTTCGCCGCTCGACACTTCATAGAAGATGATTGCATTTTTTTCCCGGTGGAATAGCAGACAACTAGCTAGAATTAGTTATTAATTCTACGTATGCATACAATAATAAAGTCATGGTGTCTCAAATACTCAGTTTGAGGGCGATAAGCGAAGAATAGTTATTGCCTTATTATTTGCTCGAAGTGCCACTGCGTGTTATTAGGATACTTGCTCAAAGCGCCGCGTTCATATATATAAGACCAGCACGCCCGTTTGCTCCGTTTGCTGGTCGTGCTGTGTTCGTGCTGCATGTCTGTAAGGATCAAGCGGTTGGACTTCTCTGAGATGCCTAGTTTAGTATTTTTTCATCGAACCCACATCTAAAGTGATTAGGCTGTTGTACTCGCAGTGTAATCGTTTACTAAACGGCCTGGCATTATATCGAAGCTTGTACTCTTACTTTTTGTCCTAGCGACTAACAGTTGACATTGAGGGCACACCTGTTTTTAAAGTCATTGTTCTGCGCATGAGGCACATATATACAGATTAGAATCCAAAAGTCTGAATTAAACTCATTGCCAATGCCACCTATTTGGTGCCTCTCTCCGACCAGACCTCTCGTGTTCCAGACCAGATAGTCTTTTTAAGAGTCGACTTTCGAAAATATTTTCGCTCGCCTAACTTGGGTAGATTCCGATACAACTGCTCGGTGGCTTTCAGTCTATAGATAAGCATTTACTTAATGACTGGGAGCGTTCTTTTTGCACAAACAATATTTTGATTTTTATTATTATTATTATTATTATTATTATTATTATTATTATTATTATTATTATTTATTATTTATCATTATTTAGTTAATACAATTGTGAGGTATGAACGTTTAAATCATGTTTATCCTGCTCTGTTCGCTTTCTGTCAGTTCATGGCGCCTATAATGGAAGCCACGTTCCCTCTACACACGGCCAAAGACATCATCTGTCTCAAAAACATGGCCTCGCGTCGATCGCCCGTAACGTCTTCGATTCGTTTTCCGATGTCTTGCAGGAGTTTTGCTGTACCTGTGCTAATGGGGCCGAGTGTCTCTAATGCAATGGGTGCAAAGTGGTAGCTTCTAGATAGTTCTAGATACTTCCTCCGTTTTTCAGAATCCGCACGTTCTGCTACCCATCTTGTCTCGACTGCGCTGTGACGTAAATATGATAACGCCGCCGTGCATGAAACCGTTACATCCCATACAAGGCATTTTCCGTGCGACCACAGCGGGATGGTGACCCCGTCAGGTCGCAACTCACTGATGCCATTAAGACCTACTGGTTCGGGCGTAGATGGTTCCCTGCCCTTCTAAGGGCTCTTCTCACTATGGCGTTGAGTTCAGCGTGCCTTGTAAGTCTGCCGGGGCTTTTTGGACAGCTTAACGGGTGTAGACCGTCCGAGTCAACCGGTTGGCCGCATGAGAGGCACGTGAAGGGCTGGCAGACGGGGGCGCCTATCCTAAGAGCTGACACCATGCGGAAGGGGTTTGGATCCAGCATGGTGCCAAGCTGACGGGAGGGTAGCGCTTGAAGCCAGCCCCCGCTGAAAGGATGTTGAGCCGCTAGAAAGACGGCACGTTCTCTTGCTGATGTAAGGTTATTCATTATCTCTCGCGCGGACTTCTTAGTTTTGTACGCGTCAAGAAGTTTCTGACTCACGTGCTCTCTCAGAGGGCCAGGGTCGAGTTGACTCCTGATTGTGGCGTCTGCCAGCGCGGTTGCCTTTTTCAGTTCAATCTTTGCTTCCTCACCAAGAAGTGATTCTGCCAGGGAGCCAAATTGATTCAGGGATGCAGCATAGCACACTGCAGCAAGATCCGTAGCTCTTCTTATTCCAAGGCCTCCGTTGTCGATGGGGAGGCTAGCTCTCTCCCACGTGTTTCCTTCTAAGTTAATGTTAAGTACCTCGCTTAGAATGCTTCTGATGGTCTCGTCATAGGCTGCAAGACCCTCCACGTATTTCAGGGTCTGGCATGTTCGTAGCATGTAGACGAATCTTGGTGAACCAAGACTGTGTCTCCATAGACACAGAGCCACCTGTGGGTGCATATTGGTCAGTCGTGGGCGAATTTTTACCAGGGTCTCTCGTTTAGCATCGAGAGCGCGTGGGATTCCTTCGGCCATTACGGGAGAACCTAGAACATCTAGGTTACCCTGAGTTACACAAGATATCCCAGGAAGTGCTTCCATGATTTCTTGTATAGCTTGCGCCTGATCTTGAAGGGTGCCTCCGACAGCTAAAACTTCGCATTTGGCTGCATTGAGAGTCAGTCCTCCTGGTTCCTCAAAATTCAGTATAGTTTACAGATCTCTCGCCACGGCATTTGCGGGACCCCCCAAGACAGCGTCGTCTAGGTACCAGACATTGAAAGGGCTCTGTAGGCTTGATACCAGATCCGAAATGCCGAGGCAGAACAGAGCTGGTCCCAATGGGTCTCCCTGCTGAATGCCAGTTTGTGACTCTATGGTTATATCTGTGTTCCAAGCGAGAATTGAGAAATCTTTATAACTCTGCCATATCATCGGATAGAGTCGTGGGGCTTTTCTCTTTACTTCGTCGAAAATTCTGTCTCTTCTTATTGTGTTAAATGCGTTTCGAAAGTCTAGTTTAACTAGTACTTTTGTCGGTCCTTCTGCTTCCAGAAAAGCGCGTGTAGCGTGTACAGTAGCCTCCGTTCCTCCTCTAATGGCAACACCCATTTGGTGGGGTGAAACCGCCGCAACAATTGCTTGTTTGTTCATGGCCATCGCAATCTTTGAAGCCGTTCTTCGTAGAGTTAGTCCGCATGCTATGGGCCTAATAGAATTATCTTTCTTTCGGAGGGCAGTTAAACTTGCACCGTAGAAAACGGGTTGGCAGAACGATGGCAAAGCCCCATTTAGCACTCTGGCCATAAAAATGCCCAGCTCGGTTAGTAAGCGCTCCGAAGATGGAATCGCTTGGCTTAGCATGTCTCGAAGATGTCGAGGCCGTAAGCCGTCTAAGCCGGCTCCACTTGCAAAGGGGAAAGATCGAATGGTATCAAAGACGAGAGATCCTTCAACTCTATCTAGGTCTAGTGTGGCGGGCTGTTGCAGAAGATCTAACTGTTCTTGACACCCGGGTGGACTAACTGGGTGTTTGCTCCGTAGTTCAGACTCGGTATGTTTATCGTGGGGTGCCAATGTGTCTAAGGACAGTAGCGATCGAGCAGCGGAACGAATATCGCCTTCTGCTAATTTCATCTCTGCCTGGCGCACGCTGTGTTGGTCGTTAGTGATATGAAACCTATTGCCGATTGTGCTGGGTGTGATCGAATCAGGGAGAGTTTGAAGTGTTCGAGAACCTATTTGTGCTACATTACTTTTAATAATTTTTGTTAGTGTCTTTTCCTGAATTTTTTGGCGAGGCAGTGTAAACATCAATGACGGAAGCATCATAAGATTATTCCAACTTTCAAGGTCGAGCTTTGTGTTAAAATTGCTTAATGCTGTCGTGTATGCTATAGCACAGACTTCTCTAGCCCCACGGGGTATGATTCTGGCTAGTCTTAAATTTCTGCGAGCATGTGATAGGACTTGTACTAGTAACTTTGCGTCAGGTTGCGTATCGGTGTTTAATGTGTTGGCTATATCATTGCTCGGGCCCGGATTGTGATTCGTACGGAGGCTTCGACAAGGAGCCAGAGGGTGTTTACGTGTTATGTGCATTTTTAGGCCCTTAGCAGATCGTACAGCTTGACCACAGTAGTTGCAAACATATGGTGTCTGGGAAAGGGGTAAAGCCATTTCCGAGTCGTTCTCGGTGGCGTCTCAAGTGTTCTGATATTGTTGGCTAGTCATTTAAAGTTGGTTTCGCGGGACTCTGATCAACCGTTCCGGGCAATGCTGATAGCTGTGGGTCATCAGTACCGTCCAGAACGGTCTTTAAAAAAGCAATCCCAGTCTCGGATTCGAGATATGACAAGACAGTATTGATAACTGGATTATGATCTAGCCAATTGGAGAGTATAGGTTTAATTTTCTTCCATATTTTTAGGATTGCAATGACAATATGTGAAGAGTCATTTGATGATCTGTTTTTTTTCCCTGTCTGTGACTTTATTATTGTATTTCTGAGCTCTGTTTTTTTGTTGTATCGGACGGTTTTTTGGGAGCAATGGGTGGTGGGAGATTGCATAGTACAGTCTTACCATCTTTATGTAGAACTTGTGTGGGGGCTTGAACGGTGCTTGGTTTGGCGACATCTGCGTAAGACTTATCTCCCTTAACGGGCTCAGAGCTGACGTTCTGTGTCGCTCTGATAAGCAATGGAAAATCGTCTGAGACAGGGAGGCGTCCAGACACTTTTTCGCAGAGCTTTACTCGTTCCGCTTCTTTATATACCCTTCTACCCCGCAACTGTTATCATTAGATGCGTGAGCACCCCCACAATTGGCACAACGAGCCTTATTTTGGCATTCCCACATTTCATGCCCGGGACTACCACATTTCCTGCAGGTAGGATCTCCTCGTCTTAGACAATCTGTGGCTCTATGTCCATATTTATGGCATCGTAAACATTGCATTAGGGACCCTGTGCACAATGTCACCTTAAATACCTCACCAACCATGTGTACTTCAGCGATTGGCATTGCGTCAAAGCGTAGTCGCACTCTGCCCGAATTTTTCCATGCTTTTATTGTGTTCCCTTTGTTATCGCGTGCGGCAATGGCGTATTTTTCTCTTTTGACTTCGTCGACGCCTTGATCTCGAAGGCAAATTAGGATGTCTTCCTCGGTGAATTGAGGGTTAACTCCATTGATTCTGCCCCAGAATGCTGATGTGTCTGGGCAGTGTTGTATTTTCACACCACAAATGCTATCGAGCTTTTTTGCTGTTACCGTTTGCGTTGGGTCGTTGAGGCAAATTGCCAATTTCCCGTGCGTCGTTATTCGTGCCTTGGCTCCCGGAAAAACCTTGCTAAGCTCTACAGTTATCTGAAAAACACTAAGCGGTCTTAGTGCTTCAGGGTTATCTGGCGAGTGGAAAATTAATTCTGGCAGAGCCGTCGAAGAGATTGTCTTTCTCTCTCTTTGTGTAGCCGCGGAGGCGATCTCTTTGGCTACTTTCTTAGCGGCAACTTTTGTCGCTTTCTCTTGCCGAGTTGGGATGTGATTCCACACTCCTCTCTCATCGGCAGCGTGTGAGATGCTGTCATCTGTTTCGGACGGTTGATCGTCATCCTCACTGTTTAGATCTATCGGGTCGTTGTCAGTCGCCCTCTCCACCATCTCGGCTAGCCTGGCTTCTCGGCGCTGGCGTTCTCTTGCTGCCACTGTTTCGGTTGACGACGTCTTCGATCTGTGACACTTGACACCGCACCTGTGGCTGCCCTCCTCTCCTGATCGTCTGCCGGCTTTGCAGCACAACAGAGGTGATGACGAGCGAGATGATTGTGGTGAATAGTCACAATAATCACTGTTGTTCAAACGGGTAACTGACAACCCTTGATGAGGCGTATATGGTGACCCCGGTCGAGAGTTGCTTGGCTGTGAACAGATGTTCGGTGGCAGTGTATGCACTAAACCTGGCTCATCTGTGGTGCAGGTGGTCTGGTCCACAACATTATCTTCAGTTTGGTGCATCCGTTCAGCTTTCGAAGGCGTATCCACTACGACTTCGGTAAAGCCGGGTAAGACAACTCGAGCAAGTTTTTTTTCGTTTTTACACTGAGGATGATCACTGTATCCGAAAGAACCTTTTGTGCACTTCACACTAGTCGTAGCACAGTATTTTCACCGAAAAGAACCGTTTTATATGGGAGCTCGATGCAAGCGTGTCCACTCACGGCTAGCGCTTGCAGACGAAAAAAATATTTTGATACTTGTCTTCGTGCTTTTCAAGGTGAGTCTATTTAGAAGAGTGTTCACCGTATAGGTTTAAATCTTCTATGTGTATTCGATCGTTACTTTTGGACGCCTAGGGATACGTCGTTCTATAGATACGCGATTCAGATAAGCTCGAGCGAAGAGAGTGACTGACGCGCTCCGGCTGCCAGCAAAGCCATTAGAGCGACACTGCTGCCAGCAAAGCCCTTTTAGCTACACGTACCTTTGGACTTACTGCTGACGGACTATCCGCGACCACTGCTTGACTCGGTTGGTTAGCAGTTGATTCAGCTGTCTGCCGCATTTCTCAGATTGGTGCACGTTGTCTAAGGGCCTAGCGTATTTGTATTCTGTCCCCGTCCGTTGGCCGTGAGCCGCCTAGCCCATTGCCCGTGGCCGCAATGTGCTTGTTGGATTACGTTACAGCTTCGTAGAGAAACCCGTTTAGTCAGGTTGTGGTCTAAACAGTATTAAGAGTAGCAATAAACGTCATTTCTTTTAATTGGTTCGATGATACTTCCTTTCGTTGTAATTGTGGCTTCTTGGATCTTGAGTGGCTCCAGTTGCAATTCGAATGCTGGGTAGTTTCAACGTCAGTGTTAGCTGCTCTTCTCGTCGTTGTACTTGCTGCTTTCGTAGGTATCACTAATTTATTATTCATTATAATTGTGCTAACCTGGTACTTTCGGGTGCTGTTGCGTGCAGCTACAGCTATGCCTTCGTACATGTCTGTTTGGTACTGTAAAAGTGTATTGTAATTAATTATACTACTAAATACGATAATGTAAATTTTGTTTGAATAGCACAACCTCAATGGTTGGCTATGAGTTTAGATTTGATCGGTTGAACCAAAGGCATTGCTGTCCAAATATAATATATGAAAGCAAACTAGTGCTCACATTTATTTAGCAGTTTAGCGGAAACGAGAACATCTTGTCATCATTATCATCAAAGAAAGGCTGTCCTTTGACAAGTCACTCCGCTGAGAAGGTTTTCAAAGAAGCTTCGATGAAAGATTCACATCGGCCCTGTACGTATGTACATTAGGATGCTGGTCAATCATCTTCGTCAGGTGCCTGAAATTTTAAGCAATTACTCACCGCACAGGAACCTTGAAAAGTAACCTCTCAGGGTCATGGCTAAGTACCAGATGCTCTTGTACTCTATCTGGTGTTTGCTCTCTCCAGATATATCTTATTGGTTTGATTGCAGTGCCCGAAATTTGATGTTACACCATTTGCTATACTGTATATAAAATAAATGTTTTTAATGCGTCTTACATGGATGTCGTTGTCGGGGTTTTCCTTACAAACATATACAGACGACTAGAGTAGAAGCAATTTGAGTGCCATGCTTTTCTGCCGTCAAAGCTATCGTGCAACCGCGGCCCACGATTTTCGGTGGTTATCTTTCAGTAAGTGCCCACAGTTGTACAGTCATGTGCGTCAAAAAATTTAGTATTTCACTAGATCTAAAGTAACTTTTTTACGCTCCCCTTGCAAGAAGTTCGGTAGGTATCGTCTGCAACGTCTCCTTGCTTGAAGCTCGGTAGGTATCGTCTGTATCCCGCCGTCCGTGACGAAAATAAGCTATTACGTAAGGTTGCCTTGCCTGGCTAAGACTTCAATGGGCGCCGCTCTTTAGAAGAGCGCATTAAATAAGTTCGGTGCCATGCTGTGCCGTGATACGACTCTTGTCTAAGTAATATCATACGGTCTTATTTGTGGTCCGCAACTATAAAGAAATTTTAATAATGGTACTTGTCGTGTCTAGCCTAGATGAGCTTTATAAGGCGCTGTATTGACGGCGCGTCGTTGGGTGCATTGGCCTATCTACATAAGCCGCTGTCGTATTGAATACTGGGTGCAAGCCAAAGCACTAGAGGTGTTTTCTGCTCCAATACGCCACGTCGCATCGTGATGAGAAGACGAACTGGCTCGTAGCTTAAATTGAGTAAGCTTCGCGTTTACCCAACCGATGCCTGTCATCATCACCAATAGCATCATCATCATCCACTGCACCCTTCCGCCGCTACATCTTGACGGCGTCTGCGGTCCAGCGAGTGAGTGTCCTCCGACACTAGCCCAGCTCGTCCGAAGGACTCTTAGGATCGCTTCTTATTTCCCGTTTGCGCTATCCGCCTTTCTGGGGATCTTCTTCTTTCATCTCAAAACGTCGACCTTATCGCGATAGGCGCCCTACGAGCGCCTATGCCTCCTTTATCCGTTCTCCGTCGTCTCCTGGTCTCATTCAGCCTCCCCCTTCTCCCTTCTCTCTCTCTCTTTCTCTATATATATATATATATATATATATATATCTCCATCACTCTCTCTCTTCTATTCTTATTTTTTTTCCTTTGTGCGGCGTCCACGCATCTACACTGGGTTGACTGCCGCAATTGCCTGCCCATCTGGGTTTTGTCGAACTCTTTTCTTATCGTCGTGTTCATGTGCTTCTTCTGACTGTGTTGTGTCATCCGCCGCCATGTGAACGTCTCCTATGTGTGTTGAGTGTGTCTGTATCTAAGACTGTATATGCCTTACTGTGCGTCTATCTGTCTGTCTGTCCGTCTGTCTGTCTGTATGTATATTTAGATCTGTTCCATAATCCCGTCAACGTTGACGGGTAGATCCATCCCGTACGCTATGTGTTCCGTCCGACAGCGACGACAACGACAACGGCGGTGGCGGCAATGCGGCGTGACAAATACACTGAGCCAGACATAGATGGATCGCTGGATCGAGAGATAGATGAATCGCCAGTTAGATAGATGATAGTACGCTAGCTCAGTAGCGTAGCGGGCTGAGCTACGCGATGAGCCACAGCGAGAGACACAGGCGACACTAACGACACTAGTGTCCGGACTCTTATGCGAAGCGACGTATAGCAGCGACGACGACTCGGCTCGGCTCAAACGTAAGCGTAGGAAGAAGGGCTGTCGCTCGCCCCCAACCCTATCTCGTCGGACAGCTAACTGGCACGCTGCTTAAACTCAACGTCAGTTCCCTTTTCAAGTGTGGAAGCTCAACCTGAGTCACACGATCTGCGCTACTTCCTGCGCTCGTCGTCACAGCGTGCAGCTGCCGCCGTTGTTGTTGTTGTTGTTGTTGCTGCTGCCGTCGCAAATAACTGTTTCGTTCAATTGCTCGGCCATCAGCCGCAGGTCTGAGACGAAACGCCTTGTTCTCTATCTAAGCAAGCAACGGCGAACACGGTACACTAACTTACTCACATATAAATACACACATAAAGACACACACACACATGTAACACAGAGTAGACTACCAGTACCAGCATTCATGTATGCATGTTTGATCGTGTAGCACTGCGTAAGGCGTACATGTACATATATATTATGTTATATATTATGGGCATTATATAGGCATATATTATGCAACGTATATATATATATATATATATATATATATATATATATAGATATGCTTTATGTACTTTACATAGTGCTTACGATTTTTTTCATGAGAGACAGTCAGTAACAAGCACTTTGCCAGAGACGAGGCACTCCCCAAAAAGCGACAGTAACGAGCAATTGTTTTTGCGGAGATACATTAAATGTGTGTGTGAGCCGTTACGAAGTATGTAAGAAATACACAAATTAATCAAAACAATATATATATATATATATATATATATATATTTGTATATATATATATATATATATATATATATATATTTGTATATATATATATATATATATATATATATATATATATATATTTGTATATACATATATATATATATATATATATATACACTCAGAAGCTCAAATGGCCGACGAGAAGCTCTTAGGAAAGAGAGCGGTTCCTAACAATTGCAAATTGCGATTGTTTGCTATTTTGCATTCCGGTGGTAGATTTTGAAGGGCTTGCATGTCCACGGTTGTTGGCGCCGTAGAAAGCGAGTAATGATCTTCAATGGAAATATAGCCGCGTTCTAATGAAGTATCTCTAGTTGCTTTCAATAAACTGGCCGACATGCTGGTAGAGCCGCTATCGATGTATTTTACTCAGTCGTCTGAAGACGCAGAAGTACCAACAAAGCAACACACATGTCAGTATAGAAAATATCGTTGTAAATCCAATAAGTTGGTGTCTCTTTGAGATTAATCTTTAAGACGCCCAACAGCATGGCTTTACAAAGGGACGTTTTACAAGTACTCAACCACTCGAGGTTGCTCACAACTGGTCCCTAGCGCGTAATATTAGGTGGTATATCCATACAATGTACTTCGATTTCTTTCAAGTTTTCGATCATAACATATCATCGGTGACTATTTCAGCGGATTAGGGCTTAAAACAACGGCGTGGGATCACACCTGCTTCCAAAGCCCGACCTTCAAAATTAACGTATGCGAATTCCCCTCCCGCTTTCTCCCCTCGGAGTCCTGCAAAGATCGTGCTTACGACGTTACAAAAGCTGAATATCTCATTTAAGCTAAATGTTAATGGCATATACATGTGTCTTAATGCGTCTATTCGTGATAGTATTGTAGAGCTTCAATAAGCAATCGGCGCTGTCATGGACTGGGCCCAAACACATAGAATAGAGCTATCAAAACTAAAATGTGCTGCCTTAAAAACAAAACAAAATTTAACTACACGCTTGTAATGGCGGAAGCGATACCTGAGGTCTGCACACGCAAGGGCGCTAGTGTCACTTTCGGTAGCCAAATGAAATTTCGCCAAAATAACATCCATGGAATTCGGGATAGCCTCGGCGTTCATGCGCGCACAAATCGAGCTTACTCATCGGGAGTTTTTTTATGATGAAAACCTTGGTAGGGCTCTACGAACTGACACACATGCCGTTAATTTCGTTAACAAACCCGCAATATAAAAGCAACAAATTGAAAAATATAGAACGAGTACGGGTGTGTCTGTCTACTGGCTACTCATACACCAATAAACCCCGGCATCGGATAAACTAAGAGAGCTGCTGCAGAGACTAAGTGAAAACTATCTTTAGGTCAACGTCGCAAAATGCCTGCCTATGCAGTCTTCCAAAGCATACTGCCGATTCTGTAGAATCGGACGAGGTCAGGATGGTTTCCTGCGAAATGCACTGTTCAAAGCAACCCGCGTCGCTAAAATGATAAATGATAGCGAGGCTGCAGCAGACCGTCACCACAGCTATAGCTGATGTCTGAAGCTCTGAATTGTCGGTGGAGGAGGGCTCGTTGTTTTGAGGATAGTATAGTGATCCCAAAATCATTGCAAAGGGAGTTATTGACCGAAGTAAATTCAGCACATTTCGATATAGTGAAGATGAAGGCAGTCGCGCGGCGACATTTCTTGTGACCGGGCATCGACCGAGAGCTCGAAGAGGCAGCTGAAAGGTGCGTAATTTTTCTAGGGACCGCAAACGAACCCGCGCGGGCTCCAATACAACTATGAACATTTATTAAAAACCTCGTGACAACGCGTACGTATCGACGATACAGGTACAATTGATGGCTCCTGGTACTTGAAGGTAGTTGATGTCTTTCCAAAATGGGTCAAGGTGTTCATAGTGAGCTCAACTTTGACCAAGACGACGACAATTAAATTGGATGAACTATTGCCAGATACGGCTAACCCGGCCATCTGGTGTTAGACAACATGGCCGGATTTCGCAGCTATGTGAAAAAAACGAGAAATTGCACACTGTTTATCGATCCCATATCACCATACTACCAGCGGACAGTCTAGAAAGTGGAGAAGGTCTTGAAGGTGATCGGCGATCCCGAAAGGCGGCCTCTCGAGTTCAATTGATTTTCCTGCTACAAATGAGGAACTAGCTATCGGAGGCAACTGAACGTAGTCCGACGGAAGGACTCTTTCTTAGAAGGTTACTTAAACACCGCCTAGCGCAGCTGAACGAGCATGAAAAAAATGGGCAGGAGGCTGGGGTCCGAGTGCCCAAGGGGAACTAAAAATGGTCAGTGGAAACGGTTCAGAGGGTTCTTAGAGTTAAACTATAGAGAACGGAATGGAGCGGCAGAGACAGACGGGGCCACAGCACACTGTGACTTGCACAAATCGCTGCGACCGTAGAAGTAGGTCGACTACTAGCTGTTGGCTTGTTATGACTGCAAGGCGAAGCAAAATGCATTATCTGGCTAGTGTCCTGGACTGCGGTGCTCGACAAACAACCACTGCGGGCCCACTATCTTAGGCCGTGCGAACACAGAGGCGGCAGTTATCATAATGAGTAAACAATAAAGAAAAGCCAAGAAGATGATATTTTTTTCCGGGTGCAGACAGTCGACGATTTTGTTTTTACGCTTCGACAACTACATTTTAGACGCTCGTAATGGGCTAAGTTGCCTGTGGCACGATATCGTCTAAATGCATCTATCGTCATCGCGTTCTCGTACTGCAATTAGATAGGCTTTCTCCAGCAGAGGTATGTAGCAGCAAGGCAATGACAACCACGTGCAACAAATTCAACCAGCACGGCCAGGGCTCGAACTAGCGATGTTTTGCTAACCGTGGTTGGCAAACATGGCAACGCCCCGTTTTGAACGGTGCGTTAGCCGCCTAAGCCACCGCCACTACAAAGTTACAAAGAGTTACCGTCGGTGTGGTCATTGGTCGGCCTATGGATGAGCTAGGCACAGCAAGTGCGCAAGCGCATATAACAGGTAGCACGCCGTTGTTATGTTGCACGTAATCTATCGGTTCTTCCGAAAATGTGCAAGTATTAGAGATAAATAGACCATAGTATTTTTTAAACAGGTGATACGCGAAAACAAGCCTCATTTAAATTTGTTATCCTACCGAACAATCTCCGCAATGGCGGATTAGTATAACTGCCGGAAGATGTACGCGTTCATATTGTGCACAATTAGTATGCTTAGAGAAACGCAACAGAGGCACGAGACAACCGTGGCTGTTAGCTACATCAACACAAGATCTCAAGCATAGACCCACAGATCTCGTTGTTTGTCGTTTGTTTTAAAGTGTTACTATGTGCTGTATTGGTATTGTAAGAATTGCATTGGTCTGTGAGTCTGTATAACTAAGTCGGCAGTGAAGATCCTCAATTTCCAACTTAACCTTCATATTAGGTGGGTGTGGACATTTTAGTGAAAATATCTATTACGTGCACAACAACAGAGGCTACATAAACGTCGAACAGGCGATCGAAATTCATCTTTGCTTGTCACATATGTAAATAGAAAAACCTAGAAGTAGTACTATCTAGCAGAAAGCTCTGGACTCCTGTTACTGCTGCAAAAACTGCGGTCCATTCGTCTGCACGGTCTATCTATACGTATATGGGGCAACAGGGCAAATTCTGAAGTATACGTTCCCACGGAGAGTAACCCTCCAACTCAATGAAAGCTTGACGCTAGTAGACTAAACATTTCCGTAGATAAAGCGTCTTATTGAAAATATATATATATATATATATATATATATATATATATATATATATATATATATAAGGTCTTCCTAAATCGTATGTGTTTATTTTAAGGTTTGGTAAAACTCGGCAAAAAATATTTTTTTTCAATGAAAGGAGGGGGCGAAAACGTTTTGTTTAGGAGTGAGAATGCAATTTATAAAAGATGGTATTCAGTGGTTGTTTTTCCTACATAGTTGTAGAAAAACTACGATTGTGGTAGAACCAGTCAACGCATGAAGGAAACGATCATACCAGCGTGTTCGGCGGAAATAAGTGGCACCAGCTCTTTGCATAAGTGGCACTAGATCGGACTAGCAAAAAGCAAATAGCCAGTTTAAGGAAAGTCATAAAAAGTCGATATGTTCTTATGTCTTACGTTAAAGCTTTGGCGTGCAGAGCCGTAAAATATTGCTATTACGGGTTAAATTACGTTCCTTAACCAGGATATTCGCTTTTTGCTAGCTTGCGTCGTCATTTAGATTATGCATCATTTTCCGCCGAACACGTTGATATAATCAGATGTTAGCCTTGCGAAAATTGCTCAAAACGTTGTGTAGAGTTTAACCTAGACGATGTGCCAAAATCTGAAATTATTTTTGTGCTAGAGCGTGACGCCCTTAAATCCACCCCTGTGCTAGAAGCTTGCTAAAGGGTCCTACATTGTAGACTATTTTTGTTAATCTTTATATATTCCATTTAGCTGGGCTGAGTATAGTCATACCACTAGAGAAGGTGCATATTGGGTTATAATAGCGATTAGACCGGGAAGGTAAAATGTTGATTCGAAAAGCTGATTAATCGTTAACAAAGTGGTATAAAAAAACATGTTTTAAGATATTGTGTTTAGATCTAGACCACCCTTCGTCCCTTAGAGACGACGAACATAAAATACTATTTTTATCGATTAAAATCGATTGGGTCACACAGCTTTTGTCGGCGGTATTTGGGGCGCGGAGACCAAGTTTGGGCCGTATATTATCGAATGTATGTCCTGCTGTACGAGAGGGTGTATCAGTATTGGAAAAGAAAAGTAGTCTGACTCTGCAAACTTTGCTTTTGGGCCCGCCAAAGTGAGAGCGACGAGTCTTCTTAATCCACGACGAACTCGGTCCAACCGTACGTTTCAAGCACGCCGTCTTACGTGGCTTCAAGGTTTCTCGTGGACGTGATGTTGCGACTCCGCTGGCTGTAGCTATTGATTGCTGTGTGTGCTACAGTAAAACATCGTACCCGCAATATGCTGGACTTTAAATATTGCTGTTGTAGTAGTCTTTCGTTGTTGTTGTTGCTGTCACAAATGTTTCCACTACGTGCGAAATCGTGTCAGGAAAGATTCATGAAATTGCGTTCCATAGATCAATTTATTCAGAGTCTATCACGTTTATGTACGAAAGTATTATGGCAAGTATCTGTGCTTCATCAATGTGCTTATGAGCGCATGTGTTCCGCGCTGAGTAGTGGTCTTGATCTCTGCTCTGTGCTGCTCTCCCAACGTAATAGAATTGTGCACGCAACTAATTACGCGCATTGTCGTGGAATGTCAATTAAGCACACCCACTCTCGGAACGCTCGTTAGTCACGTGCACTGACGCACACAGCAGAAGCCGGCGCACATACAAGGCAACTCTATATGAGCAACTAGAGTGATAGAGCCTAACAGCGACATATAACATAGACACACAAAACAATTATTAGCTGCAGCATATAGAAACATACAACCATGTTGCATATATTGTAAATAACTGAAAATGGCATATATAAATTATACATTATTATCTCATAAAAGGGGCTCCGAACAAGCTATGTGCTTAATGGAGCTTGAAATTGATGTGTGCAATTATCGTACGAGAAATATACAAACAGTTCAAACAGTTGAAGTAGCGCCAGGTATTAGCATCAGACTAAAGCGAGCGAGAGAGAACAAGTTAGAGAAACAAATTGCCGATTCATCTAAATTTAAAGGACGCATTTGCTCGAATTTTTACGTTTGTATGTATGTGTTGCAAGGCTGGTATAGCAACGCTATAGAGGCATTGGGGCGGAAAGCGGGGCAGCGCAGCAAAGAGTAGTTTAATAATTGTAGTAGACAACAGCAACAATATCCGTGTTATAATGGCCACCAACAATCACCGCAATATCAAGGATAATACCTCCAAGGACAATAAGGCCACCACAACTAGCAACAGCAATAACAACCCACGATTGCCCTCAAAAGTTTGCTTGAGGGTAAAAGATCAACAGGCTCATCTAGCAACCGAGCCTACTCGGACGGCTGTGCATAATGAGTTAGACGTGCAGCTCAAGCGGATTAGACGACGAATCATGGCACGATCACGATAAAGGAGCTTAGCGATAGAGCCGGCGTCGGTTTCCTATCCCCCTCTGAGCCCGTCCATGCTTGATTAATGTCTGCGTGCAATACGACGACTAGAGAACCACCGGTCACAGGCCGTCCTATAATGGCTTCTTGGCAGCAGCAGCAGCTCCCTTTATAACCCACTGCGAAACTGCTACTACCACGCCACCTAATAGAAAATGTTTTAAGGCAAAGCGTTACATCTATATTAAAACCGTTGAGTCGGCCGAGAAAGTCGCCCTCGACAATCGAGAAGGAAGCCTGCTTAGGTATGTGTGTACTATAGACTTGATCGACATAGTAGCTATGTCGAAATTCGGTTGGTTGTGGTGTATATTGCATTAAACCAAAACAACTAGTGGATGTCAAGCGTTCACGATGGAAACTAAGGCAAAGCTAAATAAGTATGCCTGTCTGTAGAACTTTTCCTGACCGCTCCCACCCCTTACCGTCCCATCATGCTTTTAACCAATTTTATCGAAAGAGTTTGCGACCAGTTGCTCAATCAGAGCCACGGGATAGCCAAACGCTAGGTAGCGCCTGGAAGTGGACGTGCAAATAGGAGACGTTCCCGCATTGATGTAAACGGAAAAGTTACTGACGTTCTCCTGTGACGGCGCTTTAAGGCTCCAAAGCAGCCCCTAAAGAATGGATTGTTATTAAGATAGTTGTATGGCTTAGGCTTTGTTTTGATCATATATATATATATATATATTTTGCTCTTTTATTTCTTTTTCGAGTTGAGTACCTAGCTGGGCATTTTTTGTACATCAATTCATATTGTAACGAAGTTACTGTGTACGCATCATAGCGCAATTAAAATACGTCCTAACCGACCACGTCCAGCGGCTACAGCGCCCGCGCCACTCAACGTACACAACGTTCACCGACCGATACATGTCTCAACCGAACAAGACATGTCTCAACCAGCAAGCAGAGAACAGCCACAGCCTTTCGCGCCGAAACCCCAACGTCCTCCGCCGTCTAAACGATCATCGGCCGACATCGGGAGAGGGTCAACCTATGATCGGCAGTCCAAGTCAAACAGTCACTTAACCTGTATTCCTATACGAAACAAACACAAACTGCTGTATATTCGACCGATTTGAGAGCGGGTTCTAACACCCTTTGGGGTGTCAGCACGCCGCGGTGCCTCGTGAACCAATAAATAGACCGAGCAGCATGGCTTAATCACCATCCGCTGCTCGGCTGTGCTTTGCATTAGACCTTATGCTGCGTGTCGTCATTCATCGTTCCTGAGTCCCTCGGGCTGCAGTACCCGTCCAGATGAGTCTAAATCCCCAAGCTGACTTAGCGTAACACAACAACGTTACATTTGGTAGCGATGCGGTGAGCAACGTTACAATATTACAATTCTGTGTAAGTAAACGTGTTAACTTTCAGTCTAGAACAGCCCTGGTGTGCACTATTTGGCAGCGGCGTACCAAGTCGGAGGCCAACACATATTCTTGCAGTGGCATTATCCAATAAGGTTCCTAATGATGCACTGGGTAGGGCGTGTAGTCAATCGCTTGCATGTTTTGCGGAGGCTGCCCTAAGTCTTGATTTCGCATGGAGGTGAATTCGAGATGGCCGGATTCGTCAAGAAGCTCGCAGACCCTGTCGGAAACCTGATGGGTTTTGATATATATATTTCACCGTGAACACAATTTAACAGAGATGAGT
>QVRM01004010.1:0-83934 GCA_003439945.1 Dermanyssus gallinae
ATCAAGCATAACCGCCATAAACAGGTCCCTGGTTTGCGGTGTCGAGCTATGTAGCCTTTCAGCATCTGAGATAACCCTGTGTATCGCAGTAAGGGCCGACCTATGCTTGCGGAATCCGTACTGTGAGTCCGAGAGAAGGCCTCCTTTCCTCCGCAAAGTTTCTTAACCTCTCCTCAAAGATTGCCTCAAAACATTTCGCCAGTGAGTCCAGAAGGCAAATGGGTCTATATCCCCCCACTGCCCTTTGGAACCAATACCACCTCCGCTTTTTCCACTCTCTCGGGAACCTCCCCTCACAAAGCAGCTTTGTTGCGGCATCTGCCACGAAGTCTGGGAACTCTTTGCACAGGTAGCGAATTACCGCCGGTTAGATTCCGTCAGGTCCCGGTGCCTTGCCTGCCATTATTCTGCCCGCCACGGCTGTCACCTCCGCGACTGTAACTTCAGGTATTTCTGAGCACTTGTTTGTGCTCTGTTTGTTCACCATTTCGAACGTCTTCCTGTTGAAGTCCTCGTGACGTGTAATAAATTCCGCAATATTTCTTCTTTTACGTCAGCTGCGATGTCTACCTTTGGTTTAGCAAAGCTTTCCCGCACTAGGTTATAGGGCCGTCCCCATGGGTCGCCGTCCAGTTCAGCTAGGAACGCCCTCCAGCTTTCTTTCTTGCTTCTCACTATCTCCTGTTTTAATATTATTCGGCTTTCACAATATTCTGCTAATATCGCATGGATACTGGCACTTCCCTTAGCCTCTTTAAGCTTCCGCCTTAACTTCATGCATAATTTGCGAGCATCCTTGATCCTTTCGTTCCACCAGTAATTTGGCTCTACTACCCCCGTTCTTTTGGGATGTATGGCTAGCGTACTGGCCACCTCCCATGCTCTTTGAACCACTTTCCTGTAGCTTGCTATGTCTTGTAGGCTATCACATTTTGCTATTTTGGCCTGAAAAGCCTTCTTAAAGGCGTCTTGACTCTTAAGTTTACGCTGAGGGATACCTGGTTTCCATGGTGGTTGAGACTTTACCGCCTCAAGAACCCATTCGATGCAATTGTGATCACTGAGATTCTCTTCTTTGCGAGAACCTTCCAGCCTCCGATCGCCTGTGCTGTGTTTTCATTGGCCAAGGTGATGTCGATAAAAGACTCTTGTCCGTTTCTTTGGAAAGTCGGTTCCGCGCCGTCGTTTATCACAGGCAGGTTGTTGGCGGCCATCCAGTTCATCAGGAGCTGCCCCCTGCGATCCGTACGGGCTGACCCCCACAACTCAGCGGCAGAATTGAAGTCTCCGGCTAGTACTGTGCTCTCGTCATTACTTCTATCCGTTTACATTGAGACAGCCAGATTATCTAGGTATGCTTCGAACTCCTGCACGGAACAGTTAGGGCTTATATAGCACGAGTATACTCGGCCTGCTCCCTCTACTTCGATCCACGCATATCCGCTGCCGGTGCCCTGCTTTCTTAGTTGTATCGAGCTGTCCCGGATTATTATGCATGCATTTTTATCCTCGCTTGTTTCCATTATCCATTCTGTTTTAGTTTTCCCCAATGTAACTTTAGGCTCACTAACGAGAACGATTGCCGCTCCTTGATGTCTTCCACCATCATAGGGGCGTGGCGGCTTCTATTGCAGTTAACCTGGATGACTTTGATCGGACTTCTTTTGTTGTGGCTGTGGTTGGATCTCCTGCTCCAAAGGCGTCGGATTTGAAACCGTCGTTGGCGGTCGCGCTTACCGAACGGCTTCCGGCACCACCCTTTGTGCTCCATCCTTTCTCGTCCGTGACAACTCTGCGAGCTTCCTTTCGGAGCAGCTTCCGGCTGGCTGCTTCTCTCTCGCTTGCTCTTTAGTTTGTGTGATCTTGTCCAAGGCAGCCTGCTTCTTGTCCTCTACAGCCTTCTTGTACTTTGGACAGGCCATGGAACTGGCTGTATGTCCGCCACTCTCGCATTCGACGCAGTGTGCCGTTTGCTTTGTGCACTCCCGGATCATGTGGCCGCTTACTCCGCACCTAAAACATCTCGGAGCGTCTGCCTTGGGGTCCTTGCGGTCTCTAGCTAGGTGGCCGATTTTCTGACAATTATAACACGTGGAGAGGTTGATCCACTCCTCAGGCCTGCACATATAGTTCCCAAGAGTAAACCGCTTTAGGGCCAGTAGCCTCTTTGCGGCCGCCCTCGGTAGGGTGACTAGACATTTCCACCCTCCCTTTTCTCCGCGTCTAGTATCTTCTGTGCGGATGCTAACCTCTTCCGGGAGCACCAGCTTGTCTCTAAGCTCCTTTTTGATTTTGACCGAGTCCATGAAGGGATCGACGTCCCACAGTACTAGAGTCGTGTTGGCGCTCTGAGTATGGCGGACACTGACCTCTCGCGCGGCAGCGTTTCTGATAGCGTCCGCGAAGGTGGCTCTTCCGCCCGGCCTGGTCTCTGAGATCCTAATGATTAGATCTCCGTCCTTTGTTTCAGTTACTCGGCCCATCCTCACCCCGGCCTCCTGGGCTTTGACAAATGCGCTGATATGTCGACGTGTTTCCTCAAGCGTTTTCCCTTCCTTGCCCTTGATCCTTACTGTGCTTTGTCCTAGAATTTCCTGTCGCCCTCGGGGCGTGCTCCGTGCTAGGGCAGGGGTTAGACCCTTTCTGGCTGCCAGTTCCACCTTGCCATTTACTCTTCTGCAGCAAGCTTCTACTGTTTTTCTGATTGAGGGGCCTTCCCATTCCTCTGAAATATGCAGCGTCGGAAGTTCCTTGCCCGAGAGCGCTCTGCATCGGCCTATAACCTTCGCCAATATATTTAGGAAACTTATTGGCGTGTCCGCCTGCGTCGCTACGCCCACGACGAGTATTCTGGCTTTGCCCTGCGTTTCTGTGCAAGCATGCTTTTCTTGACCGTTACCGCAATCTTGTACTTCCATAACGTCGCTGCTTCTTAGTACCGCGACACTGCCAGGCTGCATATCCACAGCAACCCCGATTGATAGGTACTGCGCGGAAAGTTTATTGGCAATTTCCCTATCCTTGGCCGATCCGTGTGCCACAAGCATGGCCCTGATCTCTCTAACTTCGGTAATGTCTCTTTTGACTAGCGTTGTACTCTGGAAGGTTGCTTTAGGCCACTCCTTAGAAACTAGAGCTACTATGTCTTCATCTGTATTCGTTGCTAAGGCTTCAACGATCTGCCTAGCTACCTCAGCGTCTTTCAGCTGTTTTAGATGCTCTGCTTCGATCTCCCCGTTACACCGTTTACACGTTGGTTTTTCTATCGTGAAACGCCCTTCTTGCGATACGCCTGCGGAAGTATTCAAACTGTGCGGTCGTCTCGCCTCCTCAAGCTTTGCCTTGTAATCTACTAGCAGCCTGTCCTTTTCGTCCAGCATGCTCTTGCTTTCAGTTAGCCTCTTGTCCCTTTCTTCGCATGCCTCCACGAGCTTTGCGTACTCTTCTTGCCAGTCTGCGTTGTCTTCTTCAGGGAGTTTTTTCTTTTTCTCGAGCTTCTTTATGAGCTCCGCGTTATGCGCTTTCAGTTGTGCTTGCTCTGCACGTAAGCTTTCAATTATTTTAGTGTCCTTAATCTTTCTTTGCTCTTCTTTTTCGCATGCCCTCCAGGCTACCAGTTCTAATCTCTTGATAGCGTTTTTAATATCACCCGACGTTGTCGGGTGCAGGCGTCGTAACTCTGCGAGCACGCCTGGAGCTTTATCAAGTTTCTCGAATGCTTCCTCGACAATTGCCGGAACGTCATTTGTCTGCACTGATGATCCTTTATTCTTCTTTGTCACTCTGTTCTCCTTGATTAGTTCAAGTATGTGCGCAGGGGTTCCGCGGGTCGCCTGTGCGCCCTCCGGTGAACCCTCTGCCATTCTTTTCTCGGCTCCAGAAGTTGTTCGCGCTCCGTAGACACGCCAGCCATCCTAGATGGCAGAGCACCTTGATTTCCATCCTTGCTTTCCTCATGAAGCTTCTCGTGAGCTTGCACCGTGGGAGACTCTGACCTAGAACCTCCCTCCGCTGCGCTCGCTCCTGCGCTGTCTGCCTGCACATCATCGCTCCTAGGGTTATTATGCCCTGCGCGGCACTCCTTCTCTACAGGGGACCTTTGTAGCCCCGCCCCCTTAAAGGGGTCCATCTCCTCTTTCCTTCTCTCTCCTTTCCTTTCCCTTTTTTCCCCCGACGTTCACTTTAATCACTCAAGCACCCATCCGTGTATGGGACTGATCGAAAAGTTACAGTATTTCCAGTAAAATAAAATGTGTGCGTGGTCGGTGTAAGATTATAATATAGTAATTTGGTTATGAAACAAACGCAATAAACGTTAAAATGCACCCAGTAGATAATTAAGAACTTATGCTATATAATCGCCCATAGAGTCCTGTATATAAAATAAATTATCTTACAAGGCTCTAGATACGTGCAGTGTTTCGCACTATATCTACATATATAAGATATATGTTATGAACGATCCCTAGCACAAGTATGCACAGATGTTTTCCGCACATGTACATATTTTTTTTGGAATACAACATTGAATTTATTCAATAATTGCACATTTGCACACTGAGGCAGTGCCCGCCTAAAAAAATAGTTTAAAATCGCCTCCCGGTGAGTTCGCCTGCTCCTCCTCCGCGACGGACCCAGCTCTTGTGGTCCCGGTGCGCCCGGAAGACCCGTAGGGTACCCTGCATGGCCAGGACGGTTAGGTCGATCAGGTTTTTCTTCGATAACCCGAGAGTCAGGAGATCCTTCACCGACTCGGGCTCCCATACACCGGTCATCGACACGGTGATGGACCCGAATCGGTGGGGAAGCGAGCTGGGAAGTTGATCCCTGACCCCGGGTATATCGTATTTCCTGATCTTATCCCGTCTGGCCAATGCAAGGTCTCTTGAGGGGCCGCAGACCTCGGCGTCCAAGACCCAGACCCTCGTAGGTGTTGTTATGACGAGGTCTGGTCTCCGAGCCGGTGCGGCGGGTCTTCGGAAGGTGCGCTCTCGTTCCACCTGCATTCCTTTAGCACGGAGTAGGCGGGTGACTCGCTCACATATGTCATCGTGGCGCTTGATTATAGGGCGATGGGTGTGATCGCACACTTGAGCGATGTGGGCCAGCGTCTCGACAGCGTTGCACCCATGACGACAAAATTTGTCGTACCCGGGGCGACCCCTTGCGAGTCTGGCACGCGTTGGTAGTGCGTTGATCCTTAACTTAATCAGGTTTATGTACTCCCTACCGGATAGGTAAGGAGTACCCTTGACCCAGTCATTTGTAAAAGGGGTTAGGTGTGTGTGTTTCAGGTGAGCCCCATCGACTGTGTTATGTAGTGTACGAGACCAGTACTCGGTCTCGTGTGCGGCGTCTTCAATGGTCGTGTCATCGAGCACACAGAGAGCGCTGGTTTTCGCCAGCTCCTTTCTGTGATAATCGGTCGACAGCAGCCACTGAGTGCCTATGTGGGATGATCTGTTCAGGGCAGTGAGGCGGGAGAGGCGAAGTCTGGGAATTAGTGTACGGAGACAGGGGATGTCCAGACTGCCGTGTGAGATGTGTGCGTATAGGAAGGCGTTTGGCACGCTGTTTTCGAGTTTGAGCCACTGCAATTTCACCGTTCGCCTGATCTCACAGTCTAGTTCTAAGAGGAATTTTTGAGACGGTCGGGGACCAGCGACCAGTTTATAGAGAATTTTCGGGATCAGGAATTGTTTCAGTATTGTTAAGCGTTGCTGGGGTTTAAGGGGAGCTGATGTTAGTCTGCCGAGTAGTTCTAGGAGAGTGACCTTGGCCGTGTCGACTCTGCCATTACTGTCGAACTCGATGCCAAGGTATCTTAAGGTATATTAAGTTTAGAACGACTAAGACCTATTCACGTCCCTCCCGTGCCTACAAAGTCATATGTACGATATGGTGTACGGGACACATAAGACCGCCGAAGCGCCTGTCTGGGATAGAATGTAAACAATTGGGAGATAAGCTCATAAAAGTGCGGATTCCTCAGTAGTTACCAAGAGATTCACTATGAACCTTACCCTTTTCGGAATTATCGTTAAAAACTCTATCTACTGGGCACTCCTCCACAACCATATACTAAAAAACTCACTGTGTTGTAGATGTTAAAACACAAGCGATCCACACGCAATGGTAGATCGCCACCAGAACGAACGCACACACACACGATTTAACTATATATTGCTAATAACTAGCAATATATGCTGAACTGCCAGGTGTTGTTCGGCAGGTCAGTCGCACTAGTCTGCACGATGATCTGTGACGAGTTCCGTGTTAATCAACTCGAAATACGCGAGGTATGGCACGAATTAGCCGGAGCTCGACGTGAATACGACCGATCAGCTGTTACCACCAGACCAGATGTATATATATATGTATATATATATATATATATATGTATACTAAGCGATTTAGCCAAGGGGTGTGAAGCCATTATTGAAGAAAGGCTCAGGCTGTTTGCGGAAGAGTGCGGACTTCTGTCACCGGCACAATTTGTCTTCCGTAAACACAAATCGGTCCTAACGGCAATCCACAGGGTCCTTAGTAGGGCTGAGCAGGTGCGCAGGTCCACCACCTGTACAAGACAGCTAGTCATGGTTACCCTCTTAGATGTGAGAAACGCCTTTAACAGCCTTCCATGGAAGACCACCTTGGACGCGCTTGTTCGTAATATCTGGATACCTTAAGGAAAAGTCCGTCTTAAACGGCAAGGTGGTCTTCCCAATGACAGCCGGCGTGCCACAGGGGTCAATACTGGGCCCACTGCTATGGAACCTAGCGTATGATGACGTCTTGCGGCACACCGGACCACCCCCGGGAATAGACATGATAGCTTACGCTGACGACTTAGCGGTTGAGGCACAGGCTAAAACGGAGGTCGAACTTGAGCTAAATACAAACAAAGCCTTGCACTCAACAGCGGAATAGATGAAGGCCGCAGGGCTGGCACTCGCCCCTGAAAAAAGTGAGATCATCCTCTTAACTGGCAAGAAGAGAGTGCGACCGCTGCACATACAGGTTGCAGGGCAAACAATCCAGTTCGTGAAAGAAGCCCGCTATCTTGGGGTGACGCTGGACACGTCCATGACGGGCTTATGCCACATAAAAAGGCTGTGGAAAAAGCATCTAAGACGGCAAACGCTATAGCGAGGATACTTCCAAACGTACACGGACCGCGGGCTCGCACTAGAAAACTATGAATGGCAGTAGCAGAGTCTATCGCGCTCTTTGGAGCTGCCGTATGGGCCAGAACGGCTCTTAAAACAAAGAATGCAAAACTACTTCTGCGCAAAACGCAGAGGATCGCAGCCCTCAGGGTAATACAAGGGTACAGAACAATCAGCACAAATACGGCTCTGCTGCTTGCCGGAGACATTCCTTGGGACCTTAAGGCGTTAGAGAGACAACGCCTGTGGGACATTGGCACACCTACAGAAAGCGACAAATAAAGAGAAAGAAAAGTCACTTTAGAAGAATGGCAAGCTGAGTGAGACGCCATTCTTCCGGTGCCCCCGGAAAGAGCCTAACCAAACTGCTGCCAAACATACAGGCATGGATAGCAAGGCCGGGAGAGGACCTAACCTTTTACCTGACACAGATTCTCACGGGGCATGGCAACTTCCAATCATACCTCCACCGAGTTGGGAAGGCCCCATCAGAAATATGTCTTCTCTGCGATGCCCTGGAGGACAGCCCAGAACACACACTTTTCAAGTGCCAGGCATGGGAAGAGGCCAGAACCGGGGCGATCAGACACATTCGCGAGAAATGGTCCAGAGCGGGAATAACCCACCCTGAAGTTCAAGACCCTCCGCGAAACTGTTTGAAATGTTTCGTGGAGTACATCCTGGGTTCGGCCCAAGCATGGGAATTGGGAGCGGAAAGAAGAAAGCGCAACTTTGAATCAAACGGGTTCGCAAGGGCTGGGACAAAGTGCGCCTGACAGGTTGGGGGACCCGTGAGCGACCCCGGCCAATTGATCCGATAGGGCACTCGCCACTTCTCCTGATGGCCCATAGCACTGTTCTATGGAGACCTGGGCCATCAGAGAGTGAAGCTTAAGGGGGAGGTGCGTTTAGTGGGTATGGGTCTCAGCGGCGTAACATCCATCCGCTGGGGTCGAGTCCCACACAGCTCGAGATGGAAACCGAATTTTTTTACTCGTAGCAGTAATGCGTAACTGCATTTAATCCTCCTCCACAAAAAAAAAAAATATATATATATATATATACTCGTATATATATATATATATATATATATATATATTTTTTTTATATATATATTTATATATTATAATTATAATATATTTATTCAATTTCAAATCATTCACGGTCGGACCATGACATTTGGGTCCCTGCGAACGTGTGCACCATTACGGGGGGTCCAGTGTAGGGACCAGCCATTTCTGGAGGGTTCCTCGAACCGAGGCCGCATTGCCCCGTTGCACATCCAGCGACAGACGCTGTCTGAGGAAATCACTTGCTCGCTTATCCCCGCTGGCTAGAATTAGCCGCTTCCCGACCTTCTGTAGCAAACTGCGAGTAGACGGACCCGGCCCGCCAAGGGTCTCGAAGGCAAGTGGGTGAAACTCGTACGGGTAACCGATGTTCTGGTACTTTCTAACCTTGCCTGCCTCGGCGAGAGCCGATGCATGACCAGCCCGAGCCGCGCCAGCACTGACCATTGAAGGGGCTAATGAGTCAGTAACTGTCGCGTCCCAAACCAGCATGCATCCGCGCTCGAACGGAGTTAAGGTCAGACCGTCAGGTCTCTTTCCGCCCTCTCTGTCTAGTCCGACGGGCTCCAGAACGCACGGTAGACCACTGGATCGTAGAGCTCTGCTAAAGGTTTCGTTCAAGGCTTGGTGTCTTGCTCGCCTACCTGCGCTGACAATACAGGACAGCCCGTGGCGTCCATCTGGCTGGACGACGTCTCCGCAGATACAGGCATGGGTGTACACAAGGTCTGTTCCTAAACGAAGTCCGACCGCGATTCTTACCGACTTGTCATCTAACAGGGTCCCGATCTGAGCACAGGGTATGGCGTGGAGCCATGCGCCCGCCCCCTTGGAGAAGACGGCGCGCAGCCTGGCCTTATCGGCATCCGTGGCGCATTCCGCAATGAGGTTTTCGATTCTTTGCTCATAAAGAACGAATATATTTATATATATATATATATATATATATATATTATATATATATATATATATTATATATATATATATATATATATATATATATATATATATATATATATATATATATATATATATATATATATATATATATATACACATCATATTTATTCACCACAGTTGTTGGTAGTAGGATTGGATTGACACACATGGCCTGCTACGAAATTATAACAATATCTCGTTCACACGCGCCTGTAACGAGTAAGAGTCTAATGCCGAACATTTTAGAACATGATATCGACAGATATTGCACTCACCACAAAACTTACATACACAGTCGTTAATATCATAACATTCACCTTTGAGGCACATATAATGGTGATAACCATGCCATGTTACCCTGCACAATAATGGTCGGTTACTTTGGAAGGCACGTTTCCATTTCTCTGAGCAAAAAGCAGGTCCATCTGTGTAGTTACACATAACAAAATGTACGTTTCGGTCTTCCCTAAATGCTCTGTACATGTCGAGGGTATTTGTACTGATCGGTATTTTGTGTAGGACTAAGGTTTCTACCAAAGTACGTTCTCCGCATAATTCTAGTGCTAGGGTAGCTGACGCGTTCTTGGGTAATCCCAGCACACGCTTCACAAAGCACGCCTTTACGCGGTCTAAATTTTTGAGATCGCGTAATGTTAGGTGCGGCGCAATTACTGGGAGACAGTACTGGAGTATCGGGGTAATTTTCATATTAAATATTTTCATTGCTGTGTCAAGATCTACGTCTCGAATGTCCCCGAGTAGCATAATCGCCGCCGTGGCCTTTGCTCGCAGTTCCTCGATGTGTCTGCTAAAAGTCAGTCGCGGTGTCAGAGTTACGCCAAGATACGAGAAATGGTTAACCAGCTCAAGGCAAGTACTCTTGATCTTGACGCGATGGTCGGCAGCGGCGTATGAGCCGCCGCGGCTGAAGCGAAGAATCTTTGTCTTAGAGATATTAATTATGAGTCGGTTCTCCGCACACCATTTTGAGGTTTCATTTAAGTAGAATTGTACGTGTTCCCGGGATTTGGCTAAGATGACGAGGTCGTCCGCGTAGAAGGCATGCGGTGCTTTCATTGTGCGTAGAAGGTCTGCTAAGCCAACAATGTACAGTATAAAGAGAAATGGGCTTGCAGAGTCGCCCTGCGCTACTCCAGTCTTTTGTGTAACAGGCTCGGTTATATAGTGATTTCCGTTTTTGATGGTTATAAAATTGTGGCTCAGCATATCTCGAATTAAATTGAACAGTTGTCCCTTAATATTAAACCTCTCTCGGAGGATTTCGAGGAGGCGGTCCCTAGGCACACTGTCGAATGCGGTTTGAAAGTCGACAAAGGCCGCATACGTCATACTTTTGTCTTGTTGGCGTTCACTTACGTGTTCAATCACGAACCGTAAAGCGTCTGCTGTTGACTTTCCTGGCAGGAATCCAAACTGCTCACAGGGCAGATCATTAACCGTGCATTCATACATCCTCCTCACTATGAGCGATGTAAGCAGTTTGTATAGGACACTAGTTAGGGCAATTCCTCGATAGTTTTTCGGGTCGGTTGGGTCCCCTTTCTTTTTGTAAATTGGCTGTATAAGTATTTTTCTCCACTCGTTAGGTATCTTGCCTTGTCGAGCGCATTTATTAAAAAGCCTAGTCAAATACGGGCCTATAGTTTGCAGGTTAGCTTTTAAATGCTCATACACAATAAGATCCGGCCCAGCTGATTTGCCATTTTGTCTCGATATTATTGCACCTATGACTTCATCATCTGTAAACACAAGAGTTTCGTCTGAGTCATCTTTGGGCGGAAGCGCAAAATCGTTTTCTAAAAGGTCTTTAAAATGTCTGATCCACTCGATATCGTTTATGAGTGGGTTTCCTGGATCTACTCTATGTGGCAGGAGGAGCCACGGTTTATTTACACTGAGCTGTATAAGATTTAGACGTCGCTGTTGCTCATAATGCTGCCTTTTCTCTCGTATCATGTTTTTAAAAACTCTTTTCATTAGCGCTAGCTGGTAAAATCCATTTTGGTTATAATATCTGTTGTTACAAATCGCATATTTTAAAACTCTACATTCGTGGTCGAACCATATATATATATATATTATATATATATATATATATATATATATATACGCCGAGTTAAAATCCCCGGTTATTAGCACTCCATTTCGGGTTTTCGTGTCGCGTATCGATTCTGCGAGGTCATCTAGGAAGCGCTCGAAATCTTCGTGCAAGCAGTTGGGGCTGATGTAGGCCGAATATATTCTGCCGACTTCTTTTACTTCGATCCAGCAAAACCCATTTCCGTGACCTCTCTCAAGCACTTGCACATTCTGTTTAGTTATGATCGCTGTGTCTAGCATAGGGTCTTTGTCCCAAGTCTCTGATTCTTTGGTTTTCCTTCTGTTGGGTTCGCTAAGGGCCATCACATCAGTCTTTCTTCTCCATGCTATTTCTTCTATCATATCATGGGCCGGCCTGTTTCTATTGCAGTTGGCCTGAATTATGCAAATTTCACTAATCATTTTTGTGCGAAGGAGTCGCGCTGGGCCGAAATTCTAGCCGCGCCCTTGGGCCCCTGTGTCCTCCATTCGTTAGGTCCTTTTGAGCCAGTGGCAAGAGCCTGTTGTTCGGTCGTAGGCTCCTTGTTCTTCTTATTTGGCTCTGCATGCCCTGTCTTGTCCCTGCTAGCTTGCCTCACAGTTTGGCGCTCCTGCATCTTAGTTTTGAGAAGTTGGAGATATTTGGGGCATGCTGTAGATCTAGCTCTGTGGCCCTCGTCGTTACATACGTAGCATTTAGAAAGTACCGCTTTACAGTCACGGGCTAGATGGTCCTCCTGCCCACAGCGGTAGCATTTCTGCCTATCTGCCTTCTTGTTTATACATGCAAAGGCCGTGTGCCCGATTTCATGGCAGTTGTAGCACGTGGGCAGGGTTATCCATTCCTCGACTCTACAACTGCTTCCTCCGACGGTCACGATATTCTTCAGTAGGATTCTGCGGGCTTCAGTCCTTGGTAAGGTGACCAAGCACTGCCAACTGCCTCTGTTCTTAGTAGCCCTGGGAGCTTCCGTGCGAATCTTGGTAGACTCTTGGAGCTTCAGTATCTTTCGAATGTCCTGTTCTATAGAAAGCGCCGTAAGTAACGGGCTGATTCCCCGAAGGACAACAGTTGCTGTAGGGCCGCTGTACTGCCTTGTGTCGACCTCTCCGCCCGTCTTTTGTCTGAGGACCTCTGCAAACGTTGTGCTGCTGCCTGGGCTTTTTTCTTCAACTCTTAGGATGATGTCCCCTCCCTTATTAGTAATGACCGTCCCTATTTTTACCCCGCTATTCGCCGTGTTGACTAGTGGGCGCATTTTTCCAATCATGTCTTCTGACGAAGAGCCTGCAACAGGTCTGATCCTAACAGAAATATATTCCTTCTGCCCTCTCCGCAAAGTTGCCTCGACATCGTGTTGGCGCGGCACACGTCCTTCTCGGGTGATGTCGACTTTACACCCTATCTTCCTACAGCATGCTTCTACTGCATTTCTTATGGTGGGTCCTCCCTATTGTGGAGAAATGTACAAAGCCATTGGGTTTTGAGAGCCAATGTTGTGTCCTTTTTTTAGCGTCTCGTGAAGAACTGCTAGGAAGCCAAGTGGCGTTTCCTCTAGGCCGACAGCGCCCACCACTAGTATGCTAGTCGACGTAGCAGACGCCTCAGCATCCTGCTCCTCCTCAGGTTCGGGTTCATCTGGGTTTTCTAGCTCGATAGTTATTTCTGAGGATTGCGACTCCTCCTGCCCGTAGAGAGGCCGCTTTTTCCGCCATCGGGAATTGCCCTGTAAGTTTCTTGAGCAGAGACTTGTCCTTTTCGGAGCCTTTCGTGATAAGCATTACCCTGATATCACGTAAGGTAGTGATGTTGTCCGTAGTGAGACCAGTGGTCTTGTACATAGACAGCGGCCACTCCTCCTTGATGAGGTCTATTAGACCTTCGGGTGTTGCCGTTTCGGCCATCTGCTCCTCGAGGTGTTCGTCCTGAGAACGTGTGCACTGGTATATATATATATATATACAGGATGTCCATAGAAACTAGGACCAAAGTCAGGGGTATGGCTAGTCAGGACATTGTTTTTGCCAATGGAAAGGGGGACGGAAATATAGTGGCAGTCCCGACATAAGTTTATAAAAAGCAGGATTGTGAGGCAACACACCTCTTGATGGATGTTACGCCGCTGAGACCCATACCCACAAAACGCACCTCCACCCTTAAGCTTCACTCTCTGATGGCCCAGGTCTCCATAGAACAGTGCTATGAGCCATTAGGAGAAGTGGCGAGTGCCCTATCGGATCAATTGGCCGGGGTCACTCACGGGTTCCCCCACCTGTCAGGCGCACTTTGTCCCAGCCCTTGCGAACCCGTTTGATTTAAAGTTGCGCTTTCCTCAGCCGTGCTGGCTTCAAGAGGATTCTGCCTTTCCGTGCATCTTATGTGCTTTGTCTTTAGCACCTCCTGTGCTATTTCCGCTCCCAGTTCCCATGCTTGGGCCGAACCCAGGATGTACTCCACGAAACATTTCAGACAGTTTCGTGGAGGGTCTTGAACTTCAGGGTGGGGACACCTCTTGAGCCCACGAATCATATCGGCGCATTTGGACGAACATTCTGCATTGCCTAAAGTATACTTCGTATTATAGCAAGAACTATTCATATAGGTAAATAGGAAAAGTTGGCGGCCAAGTTTGCGGACCGCCTCGGTCAGTCTAGCGGTTGGCAAATATTTCATTTAGACAATTCCGTACCTGAAGGGTGTTGTTTCCAACGGAACCGTAGAATGACGACAGACGAATATGCGCGGGTTCACACACTCACTGATCTTATTTATTATATTTCACGATACGCAGGAGAGCGATACGGCAGCGCCGCCTCTCTTCGTATTATTATTATTATTATTGCCTAGCTAGCTCACACTATGTCCCGGCGGTTAGCGCGAGGCGCCGGAACTCACACAGATCACACACTTGACAATGCCGCTACGCTAGCTCTAACAATCATTCAACTAAATACATATATATATATATATATATATATATATATATATATATATATATATAGATGTATATGTATATATATATATATATATATATATATATAGATGTATATATATATATATATATATATAAATCTGCCTGTTCCTGCCAGCCACAATCACTCACCACCCTCGGGCAGTGCCGCTGCCACGCTCCCGCCGCTGTCGCTGCCACGCCGTCGGACGTCCCGGTCGCCGCCGGACTATGGGTTTGCAGAGTACGCGTTACGCCGAACGCTCGAGGTAGCAATAAGGGCTGAGGAAATGGCGCGCACCCTTTTTATCCGGCCGGAAACCGGCAACGTGACAGTGCGCGAACAGTGCAGCGGCGGGTTGTGGCTAACAGCGCCGTGGCGGGTTGTGACGAACAGCGCCTGTGGCGAGTTGTGGGGAACAGCACGGTGGCGAGTTGTGGCTAACTGGCAGAGATCATCGCTATCATGGCGGGCAAATACAAATGTCAACCCGTGGCCATACCATATGCAACAGGTGTTATGTGATAAAGCATCGTCATGCTGGAAGCACATCGTCGACCGAATCGTCGTCCTGTGGAACTAAGCCAAGAATTCTGGTATGGTTGTGCTCAGAAATATGTGGTATGTTGATCCATTCAACCTTTCGGGGTGTAAATAAGGTCCGATGGAATAAGATTTCTTCACTATGCCAGCCCAAACATTCATAGAGAAGCGACGCTGATGTGCTTGCGGGCATATCATATGCGAGTTCTCCCTGGCCCACCAATGGGCATTTTGTGCGGAACAGACTATCGTGGAAATATGGAAATGTCGAAGGAACGCCTCAAACTGCTGTAGGGTCTTCTGTCGCACGAAAGCCGCGACACCAGGCAGTAAGTGTCAGTCGAAAGTATCTCATCGGCAGCCGACTACCGAACGTCGCAGTTTATTCTTCTGATGCTTGCGTGCCCTCCTCGCAAAGCTGCTGAGAAGTCAATTCGATCTCATTCGGTCGGAGGTACTCTTGGTAACTCAGGTTCTGTTGCAGATGTATTAAAAGCCGTTAGCCCACATTATTAGGCGATACCTGCTACCACTGACGAAGAAGAACCATCTGACTATAAATCCGAGTGACCAATAAGTGGAACGACGTTTACCCCAAGGGGCTTACTGACACACAAAACATCTGACACATAAAGTATGTTTTTTCCACATGGGAAGGGGATGCCTGAACTATATATATTCCATATTTAGCCGCCACTTTTGCACACCTGTTGTTGAGTCGTGCTGTACTTTCTCGAAGAATATTGCGACATCTGTCTGTATTGTAGCATCGTGCCCAATAGATCAAATATTCACTTCAAAAGCGAACTAAGCACTCACACCCGGGATGGATATATATGTATATATATATATATATATATATATATATATATATATATAAAGTGTGTTGCAAAAAATTAGCAACTCATGTTTTTTGTGATAATTTCGGCTTGGTTTATTTGAATGGCTTGAAATTTTGAGTATAGTGTTGATTTCATTGCAATCTCAACATCGGTTCATACAAAAAATAAAAAAGCGTGAAAAAACAGTGTTGCAAAATATTAGCAACAATAGCGCCTTACAGCGTATTCGATTCTTAGCAGGGCTGTATGACTCATTTGAAACTACATATTTGATTCTAGAAACGGGTTTTTCGTCCCTTTTTCTGAATTAAATCGTAAACTCGGTTTTTCATGGAGTTAATGAGCTGTTGTAAGTACGAAAGTGGAATATTAGTCAATGCTTGCTGGACAGCTTCTTTGAGGTCCGACAAATGATTATATTGTCGACCATTTGCGTAAATCTGCTTTACCAAATGTCCCCAAAGATTCTCAATAGGATTCAGGCCTGGACTTAATGCCGGCCAGTCAAAAAGTGGCACTCCTTGTTCTTGAAAAAAGGCTATAGTGCTAGCCGAGGTATGAAACGTGGCGTTGTCTTGTTGAAAAACTGCGTCAGGTCCCCCAATTCTTCTAAAGTGGGCTTCTAACTGGGAGCCGACAATGCGCTGGTACCTGTCAGAATTGTTTCGGCCCACAACCTCGACTAGATCAGACGTCCCATTATATCCAAACGCGCCCCAATATTTCACAGAGCCACCACCGGCCACACGTTTCGAGAACCATTTAGGTTCCTTCCGTAAGTCGTGCCAATAGTACTGACAGCCGTCAGGGCCATCGAGATTAAATTTCTTTTCATCCGAGAAGACGATGTTTTCCACTCGTTATCCCAAGTTTGGTATCTATGCGAAAATTCACGCCGTGCGACAATGTGCTTCGGTTGCAGTCGCGGCATAAGCTTCTTTTTCGCGTATCGCACGTTTTTGTCAGAACTTAACACTCGGTACACTGTGGATCGGTGCACTGGCACTCCCAAAGTAGTCTTGATCCTGGAAGAAGACATTTGGTCATGAGTAGCCAACTGTATGATCCTTCGCCGATCTCGAATAGTCAAAACTGGCTTACGCCCACTGTTAGATCTGCACCTTTGGTTCACTCCAGGGTGTAAGAACCTGCTGATGGTGCTCTTATGCCGTCCTAATCTGGTTGCTATAGCAGTTATGTATGACCGAGCTCAGCATATGCCTCAATTCTTGTCTTTTCGTTATCCGAAAGATCCTTTGTACGACCCATGGTTTAAACATAAGATTCGTCGTTAGTTCGGAACAACGACTAAGCTGTAGAATATTTTGCAGCTATATAACGATTGATTTAGCTAGACATTATTCCTGACATTTGATCCCTGGGATCGAATATCAGCTGTAGTATCGACTATCCTTTACAAACAAGAGCTGTGTTGTTAGCATGTTATTGTTGCTAATATTTTGCAACACTGTTTTTTCACACTTTTTTTATTTTTTGTATGAACCGATTTTGAGATTGCAATGAAATCAACACTATATTCATGTTTCGTCATGTACATCATGCGCTTAAAATTTCAAGCCATTCAAATAAACCAAGCCGAAATTATCGCAAAAAACATGAGTTGCTAATTCTTTGCAACACACTTTACATATATATATATATATATATATATCTATTGCACTAAAATCATATTGTTTCGGGCGGGAGTAAATAAATCTACACGGATTATGCCAAATTAGGTTCCTAAGCCATACTGCCAAGTAAGCATTCCAAATGCACATTTATAAACTGCCACACAGATCTAGGCGGACATACCAGTCTATTAAATCAATTGTAAAAATAACGATTCTTACGCCAGAGACTTTCTATTGACGTCCAGTGGGGCAACGCGATCCTAATTGTGGAATCGCTTGCCGAATCGTGCAAACCAGGCTGTTCTAAACTGAAAATTTGCACGCTCACTTAGACATGTTTGCAATATGAATTGATGGTTAAAAATAACATATAATTTACAAAAGCAAGTGCGGTTAAAAACATTTTGCCGTTACACGGTCGTAAGGACACGGAAATTGTAAATGCAGCATCTATTTTACGGATATAATATGTTCGTTGTACGGCAATGACTTGTACATTATAACACTTCTAACACCTTTGTCAGTAGCCCTAGAAATTTGTCAAAACTTGTGTGGTTCCCACAGAAGTTATTCAAGCGCGAATATAAAGGCACGTACGTCCGCGCACCACGACATTGACTTGTCCGACTTTGTCACGAATGATAATTTGCGTTACAATTGAAGCCTCCTTGCACGCTACATGCAGATGGAGTAAGCGCCTGTGGGACATTGGCACACCTACAGAAAGCGACAAATAAAGAGAAAGAAAAGTCACTTTAGAAGAATGGCAAGCTGAGTGAGACGCCATTCTTCCGGTGCCCCCGGAAAGAGCCTAACCAAACTGCTGCCAAACATACAGGCATGGATAGCAAGGCCGGGAGAGGACCTAACCTTTTACCTGACACAGATTCTCACGGGGCATGGCAACTTCCAATCATACCTCCACCGAGTTGGGAAGGCCCCATCAGAAATATGTCTTCTCTGCGATGCCCTGGAGGACAGCCCAGAACACACACTTTTCAAGTGCCAGGCATGGGAAGAGGCCAGAACCGGGGCGATCAGACACATTCGCGAGAAATGGTCCAGAGCGGGAATAACCCACCCTGAAGTTCAAGACCCTCCGCGAAACTGTTTGAAATGTTTCGTGGAGTACATCCTGGGTTCGGCCCAAGCATGGGAATTGGGAGCGGAAAGAAGAAAGCGCAACTTTGAATCAAACGGGTTCGCAAGGGCTGGGACAAAGTGCGCCTGACAGGTTGGGGGACCCGTGAGCGACCCCGGCCAATTGATCCGATAGGGCACTCGCCACTTCTCCTGATGGCCCATAGCACTGTTCTATGGAGACCTGGGCCATCAGAGAGTGAAGCTTAAGGGGGAGGTGCGTTTAGTGGGTATGGGTCTCAGCGGCGTAACATCCATCCGCTGGGGTCGAGTCCCACACAGCTCGAGATGGAAACCGAATTTTTTTACTCGTAGCAGTAATGCGTAACTGCATTTAATCCTCCTCCACAAAAAAAAAAAAAAATATATATATATATATACTCGTATATATATATATATTTTTTTTTTTTTTATATATATATTTATATATTATAATTATAATATATTTATTCAATTTCAAATCATTCACGGTCGGACCATGACATTTGGGTCCCTGCGAACGTGTGCACCATTACGGGGGGTCCAGTGTAGGGACCAGCCATTTCTGGAGGGTTCCTCGAACCGAGGCCGCATTGCCCCGTTGCACATCCAGCGACAGACGCTGTCTGAGGAAATCACTTGCTCGCTTATCCCCGCTGGCTAGAATTAGCCGCTTCCCGACCTTCTGTAGCAAACTGCGAGTAGACGGACCCGGCCCGCCAAGGGTCTCGAAGGCAAGTGGGTGAAACTCGTACGGGTAACCGATGTTCTGGTACTTTCTAACCTTGCCTGCCTCGGCGAGAGCCGATGCATGACCAGCCCGAGCCGCGCCAGCACTGACCATTGAAGGGGCTAATGAGTCAGTAACTGTCGCGTCCCAAACCAGCATGCATCCGCGCTCGAACGGAGTTAAGGTCAGACCGTCAGGTCTCTTTCCGCCCTCTCTGTCTAGTCCGACGGGCTCCAGAACGCACGGTAGACCACTGGATCGTAGAGCTCTGCTAAAGGTTTCGTTCAAGGCTTGGTGTCTTGCTCGCCTACCTGCGCTGACAATACAGGACAGCCCGTGGCGTCCATCTGGCTGGACGACGTCTCCGCAGATACAGGCATGGGTGTACACAAGGTCTGTTCCTAAACGAAGTCCGACCGCGATTCTTACCGACTTGTCATCTAACAGGGTCCCGATCTGAGCACAGGGTATGGCGTGGAGCCATGCGCCCGCCCCCTTGGAGAAGACGGCGCGCAGCCTGGCCTTATCGGCATCCGTGGCGCATTCCGCAATGAGGTTTTCGATTCTTTGCTCATAAAGAACGAATATATTTATATATATATATATATATATATATATATATATATATATATATATATATATTATATATATATATATATATATATATATATATATATATATATATATATATATATTATATATATATATATATATATATATATATATATATACACATCATATTTATTCACCACAGTTGTTGGTAGTAGGATTGGATTGACACACATGGCCTGCTACGAAATTATAACAATATCTCGTTCACACGCGCCTGTAACGAGTAAGAGTCTAATGCCGAACATTTTAGAACATGATATCGACAGATATTGCACTCACCACAAAACTTACATACACAGTCGTTAATATCATAACATTCACCTTTGAGGCACATATAATGGTGATAACCATGCCATGTTACCCTGCACAATAATGGTCGGTTACTTTGGAAGGCACGTTTCCATTTCTCTGAGCAAAAAGCAGGTCCATCTGTGTAGTTACACATAACAAAATGTACGTTTCGGTCTTCCCTAAATGCTCTGTACATGTCGAGGGTATTTGTACTGATCGGTATTTTGTGTAGGACTAAGGTTTCTACCAAAGTACGTTCTCCGCATAATTCTAGTGCTAGGGTAGCTGACGCGTTCTTGGGTAATCCCAGCACACGCTTCACAAAGCACGCCTTTACGCGGTCTAAATTTTTGAGATCGCGTAATGTTAGGTGCGGCGCAATTACTGGGAGACAGTACTGGAGTATCGGGGTAATTTTCATATTAAATATTTTCATTGCTGTGTCAAGATCTACGTCTCGAATGTCCCCGAGTAGCATAATCGCCGCCGTGGCCTTTGCTCGCAGTTCCTCGATGTGTCTGCTAAAAGTCAGTCGCGGTGTCAGAGTTACGCCAAGATACGAGAAATGGTTAACCAGCTCAAGGCAAGTACTCTTGATCTTGACGCGATGGTCGGCAGCGGCGTATGAGCCGCCGCGGCTGAAGCGAAGAATCTTTGTCTTAGAGATATTAATTATGAGTCGGTTCTCCGCACACCATTTTGAGGTTTCATTTAAGTAGAATTGTACGTGTTCCCGGGATTTGGCTAAGATGACGAGGTCGTCCGCGTAGAAGGCATGCGGTGCTTTCATTGTGCGTAGAAGGTCTGCTAAGCCAACAATGTACAGTATAAAGAGAAATGGGCTTGCAGAGTCGCCCTGCGCTACTCCAGTCTTTTGTGTAACAGGCTCGGTTATATAGTGATTTCCGTTTTTGATGGTTATAAAATTGTGGCTCAGCATATCTCGAATTAAATTGAACAGTTGTCCCTTAATATTAAACCTCTCTCGGAGGATTTCGAGGAGGCGGTCCCTAGGCACACTGTCGAATGCGGTTTGAAAGTCGACAAAGGCCGCATACGTCATACTTTTGTCTTGTTGGCGTTCACTTACGTGTTCAATCACGAACCGTAAAGCGTCTGCTGTTGACTTTCCTGGCAGGAATCCAAACTGCTCACAGGGCAGATCATTAACCGTGCATTCATACATCCTCCTCACTATGAGCGATGTAAGCAGTTTGTATAGGACACTAGTTAGGGCAATTCCTCGATAGTTTTTCGGGTCGGTTGGGTCCCCTTTCTTTTTGTAAATTGGCTGTATAAGTATTTTTCTCCACTCGTTAGGTATCTTGCCTTGTCGAGCGCATTTATTAAAAAGCCTAGTCAAATACGGGCCTATAGTTTGCAGGTTAGCTTTTAAATGCTCATACACAATAAGATCCGGCCCAGCTGATTTGCCATTTTGTCTCGATATTATTGCACCTATGACTTCATCATCTGTAAACACAAGAGTTTCGTCTGAGTCATCTTTGGGCGGAAGCGCAAAATCGTTTTCTAAAAGGTCTTTAAAATGTCTGATCCACTCGATATCGTTTATGAGTGGGTTTCCTGGATCTACTCTATGTGGCAGGAGGAGCCACGGTTTATTTACACTGAGCTGTATAAGATTTAGACGTCGCTGTTGCTCATAATGCTGCCTTTTCTCTCGTATCATGTTTTTAAAAACTCTTTTCATTAGCGCTAGCTGGTAAAATCCATTTTGGTTATAATATCTGTTGTTACAAATCGCATATTTTAAAACTCTACATTCGTGGTCGAACCATATATATATATATATTATATATATATATATATATATATATATATATATATATACGCCGAGTTAAAATCCCCGGTTATTAGCACTCCATTTCGGGTTTTCGTGTCGCGTATCGATTCTGCGAGGTCATCTAGGAAGCGCTCGAAATCTTCGTGCAAGCAGTTGGGGCTGATGTAGGCCGAATATATTCTGCCGACTTCTTTTACTTCGATCCAGCAAAACCCATTTCCGTGTCCTCTCTCAAGCACTTGCACATTCTGTTTAGTTATGATCGCTGTGTCTAGCATAGGGTCTTTGTCCCAAGTCTCTGATTCTTTGGTTTTCCTTCTGTTGGGTTCGCTAAGGGCCATCACATCAGTCTTTCTTCTCCATGCTATTTCTTCTATCATATCATGGGCCGGCCTGTTTCTATTGCAGTTGGCCTGAATTATGCAAATTTCACTAATCATTTTTGTGCGAAGGAGTCGCGCTGGGCCGAAATTCTAGCCGCGCCCTTGGGCCCCTGTGTCCTCCATTCGTTAGGTCCTTTTGAGCCAGTGGCAAGAGCCTGTTGTTCGGTCGTAGGCTCCTTGTTCTTCTTATTTGGCTCTGCATGCCCTGTCTTGTCCCTGCTAGCTTGCCTCACAGTTTGGCGCTCCTGCATCTTAGTTTTGAGAAGTTGGAGATATTTGGGGCATGCTGTAGATCTAGCTCTGTGGCCCTCGTCGTTACATACGTAGCATTTAGAAAGTACCGCTTTACAGTCACGGGCTAGATGGTCCTCCTGCCCACAGCGGTAGCATTTCTGCCTATCTGCCTTCTTGTTTATACATGCAAAGGCCGTGTGCCCGATTTCATGGCAGTTGTAGCACGTGGGCAGGGTTATCCATTCCTCGACTCTACAACTGCTTCCTCCGACGGTCACGATATTCTTCAGTAGGATTCTGCGGGCTTCAGTCCTTGGTAAGGTGACCAAGCACTGCCAACTGCCTCTGTTCTTAGTAGCCCTGGGAGCTTCCGTGCGAATCTTGGTAGACTCTTGGAGCTTCAGTATCTTTCGAATGTCCTGTTCTATAGAAAGCGCCGTAAGTAACGGGCTGATTCCCCGAAGGACAACAGTTGCTGTAGGGCCGCTGTACTGCCTTGTGTCGACCTCTCCGCCCGTCTTTTGTCTGAGGACCTCTGCAAACGTTGTGCTGCTGCCTGGGCTTTTTTCTTCAACTCTTAGGATGATGTCCCCTCCCTTATTAGTAATGACCGTCCCTATTTTTACCCCGCTATTCGCCGTGTTGACTAGTGGGCGCATTTTTCCAATCATGTCTTCTGACGAAGAGCCTGCAACAGGTCTGATCCTAACAGAAATATATTCCTTCTGCCCTCTCCGCAAAGTTGCCTCGACATCGTGTTGGCGCGGCACACGTCCTTCTCGGGTGATGTCGACTTTACACCCTATCTTCCTACAGCATGCTTCTACTGCATTTCTTATGGTGGGTCCTCCCTATTGTGGAGAAATGTACAAAGCCATTGGGTTTTGAGAGCCAATGTTGTGTCCTTTTTTTAGCGTCTCGTGAAGAACTGCTAGGAAGCCAAGTGGCGTTTCCTCTAGGCCGACAGCGCCCACCACTAGTATGCTAGTC
Source organism: Dermanyssus gallinae (assembly GCA_003439945.1). NCBI lineage: Eukaryota > Metazoa > Arthropoda > Arachnida > Mesostigmata > Dermanyssidae > Dermanyssus > Dermanyssus gallinae. The sequence continues at coordinate 23,413 of QVRM01004010.1, forward strand.
GACGTAGCAGACGCCTCAGCATCCTGCTCCTCCTCAGGTTCGGGTTCATCTGGGTTTTCTAGCTCGATAGTTATTTCTGAGGATTGCGACTCCTCCTGCCCGTAGAGAGGCCGCTTTTTCCGCCATCGGGAATTGCCCTGTAAGTTTCTTGAGCAGAGACTTGTCCTTTTCGGAGCCTTTCGTGATAAGCATTACCCTGATATCACGTAAGGTAGTGATGTTGTCCGTAGTGAGACCAGTGGTCTTGTACATAGACAGCGGCCACTCCTCCTTGATGAGGTCTATTAGACCTTCGGGTGTTGCCGTTTCGGCCATCTGCTCCTCGAGGTGTTCGTCCTGAGAACGTGTGCACTGGTATATATATATATATATATACAGGATGTCCATAGAAACTAGGACCAAAGTCAGGGGTATGGCTAGTCAGGACATTGTTTTTGCCAATGGAAAGGGGGACGGAAATATAGTGGCAGTCCCGACATAAGTTTATAAAAAGCAGGATTGTGAGGCAACACACCTCTTGATGGATGTTACGCCGCTGAGACCCATACCCACAAAACGCACCTCCACCCTTAAGCTTCACTCTCTGATGGCCCAGGTCTCCATAGAACAGTGCTATGAGCCATTAGGAGAAGTGGCGAGTGCCCTATCGGATCAATTGGCCGGGGTCACTCACGGGTTCCCCCACCTGTCAGGCGCACTTTGTCCCAGCCCTTGCGAACCCGTTTGATTTAAAGTTGCGCTTTCCTCAGCCGTGCTGGCTTCAAGAGGGTTCTGCCTTTCCGTGCATCTTATGTGCTTTGTCTTTAGCACCTCCTGTGCTATTTCCGCTCCCAGTTCCCATGCTTGGGCCGAACCCAGGATGTACTCCACGAAACATTTCAGACAGTTTCGTGGAGGGTCTTGAACTTCAGGGTGGGGACACCTCTTGAGCCCACGAATCATATCGTCGCATTTGGACGAACATTCTGCATTGCCTAAAGTATACTTCGTATTATAGCAAGAACTATTCATATAGGTAAATAGGAAAAGTTGGCGGCCAAGTTTGCGGACCGCCTCGGTCAGTCTAGCGGTTGGCAAATATTTCATTTAGACAATTCCGTACCTGAAGGGTGTTGTTTCCAACGGAACCGTAGAATGACGACAGACGAATATGCGCGGGTTCACACACTCACTGATCTTATTTATTATATTTCACGATACGCAGGAGAGCGATACGGCAGCGCCGCCTCTCTTCGTATTATTATTATTATTATTGCCTAGCTAGCTCACACTATGTCCCGGCGGTTAGCGCGAGGCGCCGGAACTCACACAGATCACACACTTGACAATGCCGCTACGCTAGCTCTAACAATCATTCAACTAAATACATATATATATATATATATATATATATATATATAGATGTATATGTATATATATATATATATATATATATATATATATAGATGTATATATATATATATATATATATATATATATATATATATATAAATCTGCCTGTTCCTGCCAGCCACAATCACTCACCACCCTCGGGCAGTGCCGCTGCCACGCTCCCGCCGCTGTCGCTGCCACGCCGTCGGACGTCCCGGTCGCCGCCGGACTATGGGTTTGCAGAGTACGCGTTACGCCGAACGCTCGAGGTAGCAATAAGGGCTGAGGAAATGGCGCGCACCCTTTTTATCCGGCCGGAAACCGGCAACGTGACAGTGCGCGAACAGTGCAGCGGCGGGTTGTGGCTAACAGCGCCGTGGCGGGTTGTGACGAACAGCGCCTGTGGCGAGTTGTGGGGAACAGCACGGTGGCGAGTTGTGGCTAACTGGCAGAGATCATCGCTATCATGGCGGGCAAATACAAATGTCAACCCGTGGCCATACCATATGCAACAGGTGTTATGTGATAAAGCATCGTCATGCTGGAAGCACATCGTCGACCGAATCGTCGTCCTGTGGAACTAAGCCAAGAATTCTGGTATGGTTGTGCTCAGAAATATGTGGTATGTTGATCCATTCAACCTTTCGGGGTGTAAATAAGGTCCGATGGAATAAGATTTCTTCACTATGCCAGCCCAAACATTCATAGAGAAGCGACGCTGATGTGCTTGCGGGCATATCATATGCGAGTTCTCCCTGGCCCACCAATGGGCATTTTGTGCGGAACAGACTATCGTGGAAATATGGAAATGTCGAAGGAACGCCTCAAACTGCTGTAGGGTCTTCTGTCGCACGAAAGCCGCGACACCAGGCAGTAAGTGTCAGTCGAAAGTATCTCATCGGCAGCCGACTACCGAACGTCGCAGTTTATTCTTCTGATGCTTGCGTGCCCTCCTCGCAAAGCTGCTGAGAAGTCAATTCGATCTCATTCGGTCGGAGGTACTCTTGGTAACTCAGGTTCTGTTGCAGATGTATTAAAAGCCGTTAGCCCACATTATTAGGCGATACCTGCTACCACTGACGAAGAAGAACCATCTGACTATAAATCCGAGTGACCAATAAGTGGAACGACGTTTACCCCAAGGGGCTTACTGACACACAAAACATCTGACACATAAAGTATGTTTTTTCCACATGGGAAGGGGATGCCTGAACTATATATATTCCATATTTAGCCGCCACTTTTGCACACCTGTTGTTGAGTCGTGCTGTACTTTCTCGAAGAATATTGCGACATCTGTCTGTATTGTAGCATCGTGCCCAATAGATCAAATATTCACTTCAAAAGCGAACTAAGCACTCACACCCGGGATGGATATATATGTATATATATATATATATATATATATATATATATATAAAGTGTGTTGCAAAAAATTAGCAACTCATGTTTTTTGTGATAATTTCGGCTTGGTTTATTTGAATGGCTTGAAATTTTGAGTATAGTGTTGATTTCATTGCAATCTCAACATCGGTTCATACAAAAAATAAAAAAGCGTGAAAAAACAGTGTTGCAAAATATTAGCAACAATAGCGCCTTACAGCGTATTCGATTCTTAGCAGGGCTGTATGACTCATTTGAAACTACATATTTTATTCTAGAAACGGGTTTTTCGTCCCTTTTTCTGAATTAAATCGTAAACTCGGTTTTTCATGGAGTTAATGAGCTGTTGTAAGTACGAAAGTGGAATATTAGTCAATGCTTGCTGGACAGCTTCTTTGAGGTCCGACAAATGATTATATTGTCGACCATTTGCGTAAATCTGCTTTACCAAATGTCCCCAAAGATTCTCAATAGGATTCAGGCCTGGACTTAATGCCGGCCAGTCAAAAAGTGGCACTCCTTGTTCTTGAAAAAAGGCTATAGTGCTAGCCGAGGTATGAAACGTGGCGTTGTCTTGTTGAAAAACTGCGTCAGGTCCCCCAATTCTTCTAAAGTGGGCTTCTAACTGGGAGCCGACAATGCGCTGGTACCTGTCAGAATTGTTTCGGCCCACAACCTCGACTAGATCAGACGTCCCATTATATCCAAACGCGCCCCAATATTTCACAGAGCCACCACCGGCCACACGTTTCGAGAACCATTTAGGTTCCTTCCGTAAGTCGTGCCAATAGTACTGACAGCCGTCAGGGCCATCGAGATTAAATTTCTTTTCATCCGAGAAGACGATGTTTTCCACTCGTTATCCCAAGTTTGGTATCTATGCGAAAATTCACGCCGTGCGACAATGTGCTTCGGTTGCAGTCGCGGCATAAGCTTCTTTTTCGCGTATCGCACGTTTTTGTCAGAACTTAACACTCGGTACACTGTGGATCGGTGCACTGGCACTCCCAAAGTAGTCTTGATCCTGGAAGAAGACATTTGGTCATGAGTAGCCAACTGTATGATCCTTCGCCGATCTCGAATAGTCAAAACTGGCTTACGCCCACTGTTAGATCTGCACCTTTGGTTCACTCCAGGGTGTAAGAACCTGCTGATGGTGCTCTTATGCCGTCCTAATCTGGTTGCTATAGCAGTTATGTATGACCGAGCTCAGCATATGCCTCAATTCTTGTCTTTTCGTTATCCGAAAGATCCTTTGTACGACCCATGGTTTAAACATAAGATTCGTCGTTAGTTCGGAACAACGACTAAGCTGTAGAATATTTTGCAGCTATATAACGATTGATTTAGCTAGACATTATTCCTGACATTTGATCCCTGGGATCGAATATCAGCTGTAGTATCGACTATCCTTTACAAACAAGAGCTGTGTTGTTAGCATGTTATTGTTGCTAATATTTTGCAACACTGTTTTTTCACACTTTTTTTATTTTTTGTATGAACCGATTTTGAGATTGCAATGAAATCAACACTATATTCATGTTTCGTCATGTACATCATGCGCTTAAAATTTCAAGCCATTCAAATAAACCAAGCCGAAATTATCGCAAAAAACATGAGTTGCTAATTCTTTGCAACACACTTTACATATATATATATATATATATATATATCTATTGCACTAAAATCATATTGTTTCGGGCGGGAGTAAATAAATCTACACGGATTATGCCAAATTAGGTTCCTAAGCCATACTGCCAAGTAAGCATTCCAAATGCACATTTATAAACTGCCACACAGATCTAGGCGGACATACCAGTCTATTAAATCAATTGTAAAAATAACGATTCTTACGCCAGAGACTTTCTATTGACGTCCAGTGGGGCAACGCGATCCTAATTGTGGAATCGCTTGCCGAATCGTGCAAACCAGGCTGTTCTAAACTGAAAATTTGCACGCTCACTTAGACATGTTTGCAATATGAATTGATGGTTAAAAATAACATATAATTTACAAAAGCAAGTGCGGTTAAAAACATTTTGCCGTTACACGGTCGTAAGGACACGGAAATTGTAAATGCAGCATCTATTTTACGGATATAATATGTTCGTTGTACGGCAATGACTTGTACATTATAACACTTCTAACACCTTTGTCAGTAGCCCTAGAAATTTGTCAAAACTTGTGTGGTTCCCACAGAAGTTATTCAAGCGCGAATATAAAGGCACGTACGTCCGCGCACCACGACATTGACTTGTCCGACTTTGTCACGAATGATAATTTGCGTTACAATTGAAGCCTCCTTGCACGCTACATGCAGATGGAGTAAGCGCGTAGCCCCAATTACATGGCTCGGGAGGTGCTTTTGCAAGACTGCTCGTGCTTAGTAAACGTACATTGCAAACGTGAACGTCGTTTTCTTGCCGTTACCGCTGAAAGGTTACGACCTCGTAAGGTGGCACACGCACGGGTGATTTGGCAATCAATGCAGAAGGACCCCTATTACTTGTGGAAATGTTTGTTTTCCTAGGGAAGCACAGAACCTCTTATACGATTTGCGTATTGATAATCTAAGCTATAGAAGATAGCGGAAAATATGATATTGAAAACGTCAAGTAGTGGAAAAGCTTTTTTACGTACTCTTTTTGCAGACCTGTAGAGCGCACTGGAGATGGCTGCTCTAAAAGGGCAACAAAAAAAGACTAACTGCAAATAGCAGACGTTACTGAATCCGTTTCTGATGTGTGGTCCCAGCTCTTTATTTGGCTAGTCCTAATTTCCAATAACGAAACACACATGTTCTATAAAATAAATTATTAAATAGTACGATAGCCTAAATAATAAAGACATAAAAATATTAAATAATACCATAGCCTAAACAATAAAGGCATACAAATTATGTAACAGAAACAATATCATGGCTAATAGACCAATGCCAGGCAGGTATTTGATACTACAGAGAAATGTTCTACAATGAAAGATATATATGAGCCTAACGGCTACCAAAAAGACATTCCCCAGACTTTGCGCATGTAGACTGTGGCTTATCACGCTTGTACAAAACGTGTTAGGTAAAGAAAAACGCCCGCTCTTAGAGAACTAGATGTAATGTTTTTTTTTATTTTTATTTACGTAAGCCATTTTAAACTCATGTAGCAGGCGATAATATTAATGCGATCAGGCCAGAAGTGAAGTGTGCGTACTAAATATTTGCTCCCTACCACTCTTCTGGTGGGTTCAGTGTTCTTCTTTCTTTAACCGACTTGGTTTTAATTAACATTACCTTCAGGTTGCACTGATGCGAAAATAAGATTTTAAAATGTACGTTCTCGATCTATCTAAAATACCTATGTCGTTAAAGGCCGCTGTAATGGGTCGTAAGGAGAAGCTTATCGGTCCCTGTGGGTGGTTGGGGGAGTCCCACCTTTTCGCCAGGGATCGTGGGGAAGAGGCTAACACGTGAAATGTTCGTCCTTTGTTCCGTTAGAAACAAGGGGGCTGGATGCATGCTTAAGTATTAAGTGCGTGACCTTAAGTTCATTGTCGCAGGGTCCAGACGACCTGTTCGGTTAGAAGGAGCGCAATCAACTTGGTCACGGAAACTATGATGCACCCTAAGTGCTGAGGCCCATTGATTATCCGCGATAAAAACTAATGCCCACGCGAGCTAGGCTATACAGAATGTGCGTATGAAAATGTTATTTGCCAACTCCAACCGAACGAAGAGGCCCTTAGGCGGACGAAGGACAAAAAAGAAAGATTAGGTTGGCGGAGCGTACGATTAAGGGAAAGGCGACAAAGCAAAGAGAAGGCGAGACAAGCCAGTAATATAGCTGAACTGACGCAAGCACGAGAGAGGACAATAAGCCAGAACGGCATTTAAGCCCGGCATTTTATGATGACGATGAGACAGGCGGCTCACGACCTGCGCACGAAGACAAAAATGCAAAGAAACTAAGCCCAAACCCGCGCGCGCAAGTCCAGGCGACCGAAGGGCTGAGAGAACCAGCCATATACAGGTAACAGCGAACACGGCAGCACGTCTAGGGGCATCCAGAGTGGCTCCTCTAGCAACGGCCAACAGTCGAACTACGTTACTCCTAGTACCTTATTTCATTACTACCGAGCCTACCCGAGTTGCATATTCGTAGCAGAAAATAGGGCCTGCACAAGCTCCAACGGGATGGACCAACATGCGGCTAATGTGAGACCGTGCAATAGAAAGGCCAGGAGCTTTACGGCGACGTGATGAGGCCTTTGCCGAGTCTCACGGTGCAACAGGTCTTGAACAAGGCGAGAGTTAACACACTGAAGCATGCGCAGAGCTTTTTGGGTGTTGACAGGTTTTGCAGAGCCTTTGCCTTGCAAACTAATTGACAGCAAGATGGGTTGGTTTAAGGAAATCTGTTCTAATCGACAAGTTAGGCCGATAGCCGAACAAAGTTTGTAGAGTGCGCTCTTCTTTGTGATACCTCGGTAAGATTATGGAGCCCTGAATTAATCCCATTTTTCTTTAGGGATAATGCTAGAGAGAATAATTTTCCATTCCGTGGGTTGTGACCAAATCGGGCCCCGGGGCTTTCCCGGACAGTGGTTTCATTATTGAGTCAATTACTTCGGAATCGCTAAAAGGCCGCGTCAGGGCTTGACGGGCTTCAGTGAATCGCTCGTCCCACACTAAAATTATCAGTGGAGCACAGCTCGGAATGGTTATGGCACTGGCGAACATTTGACGGAAGTTAGCATTTAATATTTCATACGGGGTATGACACGCAGTAACGTGCCGGTCTGTGTGCTGTCACCTATGAAATTGTTGCGGTTTAAGAAACATTTTCAAGAAGCAGCATGCATTGTTTTTGTTCTTCCTGTTTTTTTATGGCGTTTTTTTACACGTATATTATAGTTACGACTTAATAGTCTACTATAAACTGGCATCACCTGCGGGCAGATCTGTGCTAGAATGTATGATTGATGATGAGTCACATAATATTTGCAAGACACGCACTCCTAATTGCATCATTGTGCGTACTTTCTGTTATTTTGCTTTTGCTGAGCGCTAGCAGTAATAACACTTAACAATACATGGGTAAGCATTCGTGCCGAATATGTTAACTATTGCCCCTGAGGCGCGACGAAGGTCAGCTTTGGATATAACCTACATACTTGTTTTTTGTGGAAGAGGTATTAAATGCAGTTACGCACCATCGCTACGAGTCTCTATCTCTAGCAGTGTGGGACTTGACCCCAACGGTTGGATGTTACTCCGTTGAGACCCATACCCACTAAACGCACCTCTCCCCTTAAGCTTCACTCTCTGATAGCCCAGATCTTCATAAAAAAAACAGTACTATGGACTATCAGGAGAAGTTGCGAGCGCCCTTTCAGATCAATTGGCTGGGGTCGCCCAGAGGATCCAGCACTTGTCTAACACCTGCGAGCCCGTTTTCTTCGAGCTGCACTTCTCTATGGATGCTTTCAGGTTGAAACCGCAGTTGTGTCTGTCTTTCTTTGCACTTTTCATGTTTCTCCTGAAGGATTTATTTTGCCGTCGCTTCTCCCAGTTTCCAGGTTTGCTCACTGGAGACAGTGTAATCTGTAAACTTTATTAAGCTGGAGCGAGGTGGGTCGCTGACCTCGTGGTGTGGGTCTCCCTCCCTGGCCCATTTCACTCGGACGAGTCTGCTTGCCCTTAACCGCGCAGCTTCCCAGGCCGAGCACTGTAGCAGTGTGTGACCTGGAGTGTCCTCATGTGCCTCTTGGCAGAATACGCATATCGGCGACGAAGCCTTTCCAATTCGGGACAAATACGAGTTGAAGTTTCCGTGTCCTGTGAGGAGAACCTACATACTGCGAGATGCCAAGGTAACTTGATTAAATGTCTTCACGATTTCATTGAAAGAATTAAAGTATCGATCTCTTGTCTTGAGAATGTTGCGCTTGTTTTTGTACTGGTGCGTTTGTTGCTGCTGTGCAAGCCGGTCACGAGCCTCCAGAAGGCTTGTCGCTTTTTCTCGTCATTACACCTTGGTTACGTAATAGTGTGCAAGTTGCATTGCACAAAGATGCTTTAATATAGTGTTGCAAGGTTTTTTTCCAAGAGAGGCGGTTTAAGCGGCTTTGCTCGAGTCACTACCCATATCTCCTCCGGTAGTCCTAAAGAGCAGAGAGGAAAACTACTTTTCAAATTTACTACTTATCGTTGTTTAAACCGCTTTGATGATACAATGACCTGGTCCAGCAAATTTTGTACACAATCTGCAGCGATGTTCACTGAAGGCAACACTTTTTCGCTTTTTTCCGCAGGTTTTATCCTTAAGCAAACTGTTTGAGTGTTCAGCGCGTTGTTATTCACCTTAATACCATTTGTCACCACAAACGACCAACTGCGCATGGACATGTTATCAGACGGCTGAATATATTCTACGGGGGCTGTTTCTTAATAATATTCCAAGAGCCTCGCTTCAACGTACGGCTCAATCGAACGGGGCACGAACCCCACATTCTCGCCGTTGCATCGGCCTGAGCCTCGCAACCTTTCTTAAAACGTTCCAGCGAGCCACATATTATACCATTTGGCTTCGGAACCTTGCAGTCTGCGACAAAGTGATCCATATTGTAGCATCTAAAACACTGCATTATGTTACAGTGTAACAAAATCCCATGCTGCTTTAGATCCAAGCAGATCTCCGATGGAAAGCGATTATCTGTGAATGTTAAGATTACTTTCTTGGTCTTTTGGCCTGGACTGAAGACTAAACATCGCGCAGCATGGATAGCCACTTCTGTGCTATTTCTAGCAGGACATTTCAACTGGTGTTCACCCTTTACATATTTTACTTATTTGTTAGTTATATTTTTTTCAGCAGGCAATCAGTGCTACAGCACTGCCGGGTGCAGCTATAACGCTATAACGCGAATTGATCGATGCTTCTTTTTTAATGCTATTCAAAATAGTCACGAAAGTAATAGGTAAGAGGCCCGTTGGCGGTTTCCTCAGTAGTAAAATCTCGGTGAAGTTGACAAGCGTATGAAATAGAGTTTCTGTCGTCTCCTCACCCATTATACAACGGTGGGTGAAGCTTACACAAGAAAGTAAGTCGCAAAGCAACCTCAATTTGATAAAGTTAAAATCCGCAGCGAAGCATCTATAAGAGTTTGTTAGTGCGCAGTCTACATCATACATTACATTCATTTATTAATCACCATTGTCAGGTATAGAGTCAAATATCATACATAAAAACATGAGCCAGCCTGGCCAGTGATTCAACTCTGGAGCACTCTTCCGCATGATATCTCCCACAAGCTCTCCCACACCTGTTACAGATATGTTCTTCTGTCGGCTCATGGTACCCTTGAGTTTACAGAGAACATGGAGGAAGCCGTGCACTGCATAACGTACTACCACACTGCGGTTAGTGCGATGTAGTCCCCATCCACGCATTGTTTGTCATTGCACCCGTACTAATATAGTCGGGGTCCACGTCTGACATTCTATCCTCCCACTGACAGATGAAATACCTGAAGGCCTGTGTTTCAGGCAGCCGGAACTGGCGTTGCAGGTCCTCTATGAAGAGCGGGGTACCGGTGAGTAGATAGACCAGACGATTGCGGCACGACGTGTGGAGACCGAGCACTCGCTCGACAAAGGCGGGTTTCACTCGATCAAGCCTCGCGAGCTGGGCCACAGTTTATATCGCCTGCCGATATCTAGGAGCTCTCCGCAAGAAACGCTTCCGTAGAAGGGTCAGATCATCAGTTCCTTTTCATCTCCTTAAGTTTTCACTTCCGGAGTAAGTTGAAAGAACCAACTTACTTACGGTTATGATGATAGACCCGACTAGCCACACGCATCTAGGACTGTTTTCGACGTTCCCGTATTTAAACGTATGATCCCTGGCATTTAGAAGGTGCAACCAAAACAGAGGCAATAAGCGATAGTAGAGGCAATAATTTCGAATCGCTACTGTTTGCCGTTGCGTTATCTAAGACTTTTAAATTACATTTCAACACATGCTTTTTTCTTATCTTTGGCGAACCTCAAAAGGGGACATGATCCGGCAGTATGGGTTGCTTCTGACTTTCTATCGCCAGCGTGTCACGGCTAAGAGGGTTTGCAGAACCTCCTGTCCGGTAACCATCTTGATAGCTTTCGCCAAATCTCGGCCAACAACTTGCAAAGCTTCTGGAACAGACATTTTAGCGAGGAGGGAGCGCAGGCTTCGGAATATTAATTGCGGGATTGGGTCGTCTGCTGCCGACGAGATACCTCTGAAAACGTAACAACGGAGGCGTAACTTGGCCCTAATGGCGCCGTTTCTGTGACAACAGCAACTTGAAAAGTATGTTCGACATCTTGATGGGTGACTATAGCAGAAAGTAGTTACGCTTTTTCTCGTAAATCACCTTTGCAACTTACACAGTTAAGATTAATGGCGCAATTAACCGCCTCGTAATCTGCTCCTTCGCAGCGTACAGTAACTTAATAAATGACTTGTGCGTTGGCATCTCAAGCATAGCGCTGGATTGTTCGATTATAGGATCACGTTGTAACCTAGACTAGACCATCATCCGTCCCGTACGGGCTTGAAATCGCCGCTAGAGCCTGATAGGTTAAGATCTCTATCTGAAACTACATTGCATTTAAAAACGTGCTATAGTTCACAGTGACGGTTGTCACTAACTTTTGGATGCAGGGCGTCAGAATGGCAGCACATGCGCTGCCACATACCAAACACACGCACGATTGGAAAGCTTGTAGAGATTCCGTTGCTAGAAGTTTATAAAAAAAATCGTCGTAGCCGAATGGTAGTACTAACAAACAAATATGGGGAACAAGCCTATGTGACAAATCTGAGGTCTCTAATTTTGGCTAGACACAACAGGGTTTCACCCCCGATGTTGTACTGCGATGTTTTTTTCAAACAGAAACTGGATCGCCGGGCACAAATCTGCACCAATTCAATAAATGGCTTTGTAGTTCATGCACGCGTACATATAGGTTCCTACAATAGCGTCGCTTTGTCATTGACTCTAGCGCTTAAGCAATTGTGTATTTGGACAGGTCCCACTCCAGAGAATAAACTCGGCATTCAAAATGGACGTCATCTCTGTAGGAGCAAAAACTGCAGACATGCTGCAACGACGTAGAGTGAAGCAGGCCGAAAATTTGTCTACCCAACGGGCCTGCTCTGACCTATTGTTATACGTTAAAGCCTATGTCAAAAGTCACGTAGCTCGTACACGGTTGGGTCTGCTGCCAAGCGCAGCGATTGAATTGAGGTTTTCGATGCAAAAAAAAATTGCCAGTTTGGCAAACCTGTTGCGTAACGAAAATGTGTTGCTAGGGTCTGATTGGCTTTACGTTGTTTTTTTATTTTTCTACAAAATACGGAGAAAATAATACAAATACGTTTCAAACATTGGTGAGACAGTGTATAGCAAAAGTGTGGAGCAATATATATATATATATATATACACGTGTGACCATTATAACGTTATAAAGACCTTTGACATTAAATCGCCCCGGAAAAATAAAATATATATATATATATATAGTTTGGTTCGTTCTACCGTTCTTAATGACCCTGCGCTGCAAACAATGACCAAAAAAGGGTTTGCCTCTTTCAATTTCCGTCTTCATATTTTTCCTCAAATATATATATATATATATATACATATAAAATAGTTGACTACTTACTATGCGGTCTGCGGTCGTTTCCTGCTGCGTATGCTGCTTGGTATTCTAGCAGCTGCGGGCAGGAAAGCAAACGCAAGCATTTGCCCAGCCTCTAAACAGTCGCTGACGCTCGAAAATACCTCCGACTTTCGAGGTCGAGTGGCAGGCAGCACGTCGAGTTTGACCACAAGTCTGTTCCACGGCGACACGGGCCATGTTGTCGAGCCGAACGAAACAGCTCACCGGCTGCGAACCGCCATTGGGCCCTGTGCAGGCGCCAGGCTAGGGGCATCAGAGCTGCGCAGCGTTAACCGGGCGCCCACACAGACAGCCGGGGTTGGGGGGTGCAGGGAGGAAGTTTCGAGCAATTTAGCGACATTAACTCTGGTTTTCGCCCGGCCAGTTAACGGTGTCGTTTGGTCACGCAGGTCAAACGCCTGCCGTTCGTTACCCGTCTCTCTCTCTCTCCCTCTCCCTCCCTCTCTCCCTCCCTCTCTCTTAACTTGCCTACAGTTCGTATCCATGGTTTTGCTTACAGTGGTGTCTGTGAACGGAAACACAATATAGGAACAACAAGAAAGAGGAAACTGAGTCTTTTTTGCTGCTGTGCTTCCGGATGTCTGGAACTACCGCATTAGCGCGCACACATGCATGTACACACGTATATATATATATATATATATATATATATATATATATATATATATATATATACATATGCCTAGTCCAGAGCTTATGTTCAAAGTCCTAGATATATTAAAAGTTTGCCCTGCCAAACGTGTACTGGGACCATTAAAAAATCGCATCGCAACACTTGCTCTAAAGCTGTACGCCGGAAAAGTCTTAGTGCCTAGCAAAATCCTGTTTAGCACTGAGACATTAAACTTCTATCCAAACATCTAGAGGGACAAGAACCATAAAGTTTGCAAAGGAATACTATATTAAGAACCCAATAACCTAGTGGAAATATTATCATTATACCTTCATAAAGCCAAACTATGTTGATATTGATAAATGTTTATGTAGTTTCTGTAGAGAGTGCGATTTTAGACCCTGCCACGTACTTGTCTGTCCGAAAACTGTTGGAGCATTCCTAATAGCCAGAGACAGACACTGCGTAATATCTAATCATACTGTTTTTGTCAAAGTAATGTTATTGCAATCCCAGACCTAGAAGAGATGGGAATGATATCAGTTTTAATGGGTTTGAGAGTCCCGCACTTTCTGATGCTGGCTGTCAGTGGCGCATGTGCATTACGCATTTCCGAGACCTCCCAATTAAGAACAAAAGAGCACACGCTCCTGTAGTGATTGAAACAACCAATTATCCTGTAAATAAATCATGGATAAATATATATATATATATATATATATATAACTGGTTAGCCTAAACCAGAGTCTTGACTCTGTCAGTTTTGCCAGTGCTAGCCCCGACTTGTAGAAGCAATGTCCGGTTTAAAAGGGCTACATTTTTGCTGCAAGATTGGCTATTTTTCAGTAAGCTTTTGCTGCAGAAAGTCCAACAGTCCTACATAGAATTATCCTCTGATCGTTTGTCACTCTCTAGCTAGTCGACTACAATTGTTTCACGTTAGAGGCGCAGTCACTACTTTCCGGGTCGATTGTTGTCCGCACCCTCTTCGGAGGTTCTTCACCGGGTGCACACCATTGGCAAGATGCAGTCCTGTACCCAAATTGGAATGATAATTTTAATGCTTTTTGCATGCTTTCATTTAACTTGCAAAGCAACTTGAACCACATGGTTAACTGGGACTGCAAAGCAGAGTTACCGACATGCTACATTTGCAGGGTAAATGGGCTTTGCCCAGATAGCATGGTCTACCCTAGTAGAGGGGAGAAGGTGCAAAATCTTACGTAGCCTCGTAGGGATGCCGGGGCCCCAAGAGAGGTCGAAGAAGATACCAGAAAAAAAGAGCCGAAAAACAAAAAAAATATAAGAGAATGGAGAAAACGCATAAGGGAAAGGGCACGACAAGATGGGATCGCTCATAATCCGAGAGGCGTCTGGGTAGTCGTAGTGGAGGTCCCATACCCGCCTAAAATGGTAAAGATTTTCCAGGGGAAACTAAACCGCGGAAGCCAACAGAAGCCACAAAGGAAGCGTGAATGGTGGAGATGGACCTGTCCGATGTAACTCTAATGCTCAAGACAGCCAAGAAAGCCGCTAAGCGGTAGAGGTTTGCAGAATGCCGCCGCATGGGCAGCAGGAGTCTATTTTTTAGACGCTATTGTGCGCGAAAAGACGCGGCTAAAGGACGCTGGCTGTGCGCGTTACGGAGACACGCAAGTGCCATTTGGCAGTCGAGTTAAGAGTGCCCCGCAAGGGGCTATGGCAACCCAGCCCTCCGTAGAGCGGCTTTTCGCATCCCCTTGTGCTCTTAAGCTAAGGGCACGACGCCATTCATAGGAGATTGTGGACCACGAGGTTGCCCTCCCACGGTCTCGAAGTAGTACATTTCCACACTTGGGGGGGGGTGAGAGTGAGGTTTTTACTGTGTGAAAGTCCCACACTAGGTGCTGTTGTTTGTTGAATTCTGGGTTTAGTGTGTTTATGAGTGGCATGCTATGCCAAAAAAAAAACTGTGAAAACACGCCAGTGCCGGGAGATAATCGACACATTTTCTAGATTTAAGGGTTTGGCATGTTCAGAAAATCAAGCACACGCAGACAATGTATGATTAGCCGTGCAATCGAATTAAATTAAGATGGAGCCTCATACGTATGTGTAAAAATATATGTATACACAGCTATAAATATAATGTTTTTGCAACACCAATATTTGTATGCGGTTTAGTGGTATACATTAAGTTTTTCGTATGTGCTTCACTTCGTGCTTCTATGCTTTTAAATAATAATAATAATAATGACAATAATAATAATAATAATAATAATAATAATAATAATAATAATAATAATAATAATAATAATAATAATAATAATAATAATAATAATAATAATAATAATAAAAATTCTTTCAAAGCTAAGCGTTTCGGGTTCTCCACCTCATCAAACTTGCTTTGCCCATTAACCTGTAAACCCTGTGTATTGTAAGCATCGTCGACCTTCTGCTGCCCAAAAAGTCGCCGAAGCCATGCTGTTCTAAGAGCAGCGTTCTTTTTCAGCATCCCTTCCGCCAGTAATCTCCCTCTTTTCCCACCCGGACCAATCTGCAAATGTAGCTGCCCTTTCACCTCTGAGTCTATTAAGCTATGCTGACGTGCCTCACCGAAGAACAGAGTGGGAAAGGCGTTCCTGACTCCTATCCTGACGAAGGTCTTTTTGTTTTCTATGCAGACACATCTAGGAATCGCCATGCCCAGTCGGAAACCGCGTCATGTCATACGTCACCTCTTCTACGAAACGCTCGTTCTATTCTCTTTACTGACGGGTGATATCCCTGCGAGACGTTCTATATTCGCCGTTTGGGAACCCAACTCCACCGACTTGCTATAGGGCTTGCGTTTATCTTCTGGCTTCCTCCTCGCGTTTAAAACCTCACGTGCTCCCGGCCTTCAGACCAGGCAGCTGATCCGCAAAGTCGGCACTGTCATCCGGTTGTAGCAGGTCGTCGTTCATATTTAAACAGCGTCAGAATCTTGACATACAACGTGGAAACGCTGCTTTCGTTTGGGGGGCACACTTATGTAAACATATATATATATATATATACTCTGCTTTAAATGAAACATTTAGTCAACCACTGAGATCGGCTGGCTTTCCGTGTGTTCTGCAACTTCCGAGTCTATCTATGGAAAAAGAGTTGGACCTCTTTCACTCAAGCTGATTCAGCGCGTGGGTTTTTAACTTTTTAACGGAGGACTAGAGAACATCGTAATTTTTGCCCCAGAAATTGTCGCTCGACATTCAACGAGGAAATGCAGCATCTGTTTGGGGCACATTGTTGAACTGGGCTAATTCTGGGTTAGAAAACCCGAAGCCACACGTTCACGCAAAGACAATTGTTCACTTTAAGGTGTTTATATATATGTATATGTTTATATATATATATATATATATATTACATTAAGGTGATGCAAACGTTCTTGTCGTCTTTACCTAAAGCTAAAACATCATCGTCCAGTGATCCTAATTCACGCGTTTTTTAAAGCGAAAGCACAAATTTGCAAAACCATGAAGGTTGATTCAATCATCAATATAGTCTCCTTCTTTCCAATCACATCTTTTGATTACCCAACTTATGTTTTGTAGTTCATGTTTGAGCTTTGATTCCTATTTTGTAAAAGTCTCTCTAGAGGCGAAGATGTGTCTTACCTCATTTTTGGACGTCTTCGTAGGGCTTCGATTTTCTCAAGGCAGAAAGCTCAAGAAGGATCTAAACAAACAATAGTCTAAACGTGCAAATACTATGGAGTAAAGTGGTGCTTAATAGATTCCCAGCCCAGGTTGTATATCTCGATGCAATGGCTGACTCGCGACCTCTTTTAAAATTGTACCACGCACCAAGACAACGCGCGACCTTTTGACAAGACAACGAGTTTACGAGTTATGGACGAGCGTTGGTCAACTTCTCTTAAACTTCAGAAAGCTCTTAGCAGAAAAGGTCTGAGTTAATCGTCTAATGTATTTGCTTTAGAAATTCAAAGTGACTAACGTTTCTGATATCTGACAAAGCGTTTCCTATATAAAAGCCCAACAATGTACAACGAGAAATACGGGACGGGGACTCTTTTGTTTTTTGCAGGTCTCCGTACGTAAAGACACAGTGCTAACAAGCTGTCCTGAACATATCGTAGACTGAAAACACCGGCGACTAGGGCGGAGAACTTGTGTCTCAGAGAAAGATAAGACAACCGCTGTTCGTATGGCAGAAGAGATCCCTTATAGAACTCGTTTCGACGTTCTCAAAAACGACTGTGGATGTAAAATAACACCATACGGCATAGATACGACGTGTGGTAGAGGCTGTGGCGAGGCAGATCTTTCTGCGGTCCACTTTACAAGTTCTAGAATTTGAAACATCTTGAAGGAGGTTATTTTTAACTCTAGACCGTCCATCGTCCTCTACGGGCTTGGAACCTACAGTGTGGTATATCTATAATGCACCGGAGGCCCGACATGTTGAGATATCTCCCTGGGGTTTCCCAACAGTCTTTGTGGCAGCATGGCCGCTGACTCCCGCCGGTATGGTTTATCATCTATTCTTAATGAGCATCGCTCAAAGAAATCGATCACTTTACAAGCTCTGGTGATTCGTTAACTGACGCCAAGCTTATCCCAGATTCTTTTTTTTTTTTTTTTTAAGGGGTGGAAAATGCATTTACGCACACCCGCCGATATAATGACGGGTAGTGTGGGGCTAGACGCTCGGAGAGGGAATACGCGACTCACTCTAATCCGAGCGTACTACCCACTAAAAACCACCCCCCCCGGAACCCCCTCCTGGTTCGGAATTGTGAACCATTACCTCGAGACCAGGAGGGAGGAGTCTCACGCTTCAACCCTTTCCTTGGTCTGTAGGTGCATCCCGAGCAGGTAAGTCCTGCTGGGTTAAATCAGGGGGGCTCCGGGCGACGAATCGCGCCCGGCGATTATTCTCCAGCCGGATCTTTTCGCGCATGAGCCTGTCGAGGTATTTTAGGCCAGCACCCCAATTAGTCGTTGAGTCGACCATGTGCGTGACGATCACTTGCGCGGTAGATGCCCGTAGGGTAAACGGTGAGCTATCGCGGTACGCAGACAACGCCGTGCATGTCTCAATTGTATGCGCAGCATCATCGGGCACTCCGGCGTCGCAGAGAACGCATATGTCCGTCGCGGCTTTTCCGATCTTCATCATGTACGCCTGAAACTGACCATGTCCGCTCAGCGCCTGGGCAGCGTAATATGTCATTGGTCCCTGTGCCGTATACCACTTGCGCAAGTCCGTGATGAGGAAGCGTGTCCACGTGCCTCTCGTGTCTCCGGCAGGCGGGTGGGTCCACATCTCCGCCCAAGCGGCGAGTGTGGCCTCTCGAGCCTCGGTCCATGATATCTCTCCGTTTAATCTCCGCCTACTCCTCTCCTCCGCCAGCATGTCCCATGGAAGCAGGCATGCGAGAACAAGCAGGACGTCCGTGGAGACCGTCCGGTACGCCCGGCTAACCCGAATTGCCACACCCCGTTGGGAGCGGCGCAGAGCCTGGCGGGCCGTGTCCGTCCTGAGTGCTAAGTCCGCCCACACTGGCGCGGCATAGAGCGCGACCGCTTCTGCAACAGCAGCTAGTAGACGCCGTTTGGGATCGGACGCGCCTCCCTCCCGGGGTAGTATTCGGGCCAGGTTAGCCGATACTCTTGCCACCTTTTGCGTAACCTGCCTAATGTGGGGCAGGCCAGTTAGACCTGTGTCCAAGGTCACCCCTAGGTACCTGGCGTGGCGGGACGGCGTGAGAGCGTGCCCGTTGAGCTCCAGAGACATAGGCCCTATCCGCCTGCGTCCTGTTAGAAAAAGGGCCTCGGTTTTCTGTGGTGCTAACTCCAGGTGATGTTCAGTCATCCACCTGTTTATCCGGGCAAGAGCCGTGTTTGCCCTGGCCTCCAGGATAGTCCATGTGCGAGCGGTGACTACCAGTGCAAGATCATCCGCGTAGGCGATTGTCTCCACCCCATCCGGCAGGTCGTCGAGCCGCAAGACACCATCGTATGCCACGTTCCATAGAACTGGGCCGAGTACGGAGCCCTGCGGCACCCCCGCCGTAATTTGATGGGTTTCACCTTGCGTGAGGAGTGTCCGCTCCTCCAGGTACGATGATAGTATGCGCCGCAGGTACGGGGAGATCCCCTTATGCTCGAGCGCACTCATTATTGTCGACCAGTTGGCGGTGTTGAACGCATTGCGGACGTCCAGCAATATCAATAGCACGTAGTTGCGTGACCAAAGTGGCCGCTGCTGCTCGGCGCGAGCCGCCTCTATGACTCGCTCCACGGCGTCAAGGGTGGATCGGCCCCTGCGAAATCCGTATTGGTTATTTGAGAGGGCATCTCTCGCCTCCAGATTGTCGTTTAAACGCCGAACGAGCACGTTTTCGACTAGTTTGCTTACAGCGTCGAGTAAGCATATGGGGCGATGCGCTGACGAGCCGGGTGAGGCGCTCGGCTTCGGTATCAGTACTAAATGGGCACGTTTCCACTGGGTGGGAAAGCGACCCTCTACGAGCAAGCGTGACACTAGCTTTGCAAGAGGCTTGGGATAGGATCGTGCCAGCAGTCGCACCACGTCCGGTGGGACCCCGTCCGGGCCCGGGGCTTTACCCGGTGCTAGCCGCTCCGCCGCTTCTATTATGTCCTCTGTTGTTACTTCCGGGATCTGTTCAGGGTCAACGGGAATGCTGGTATGAACGCGGGCCGGTTGTTGCGGAAAGAGCTTGAGAACTACCCGGCAAATTTCTTCTGCCGGGAGAGGTGGTGGTGGTGCGCGGAGCTTGCCCATAACGGTTCGATAGGGAAGACCCCACACGTCCACCTCAACCGAATCCACCAAGGCCTTCCAGGATTCGACTTTTGCCTGCTGAATGAGCTTTCGTAAGTAGAGTCGATGCGTACGATAAAGGTCCCCTAGGCGCTCAACCCTGGCAGTGGCATCTGCCAGAGGGTCGACATTGTGCCCCTGTCGTCTTCGTTTCGCCAGCCAAGAGCGTGCACGTGTCAGTGTGCGGTTCGCGCGTAAACAGTCTACACGGGCTGTCTGAATAACCGAGCTCCACCAAGGTTTAGCAGGCCGGGCTCTCGTGCCGCCACGTCTGGCTGGGCCCCCGGCCGCCCGGCAGGCAGCCGCCAGGATTTTAGCCAGGGTATCCGCGTCTAATGGAGTGTCCGCCAAGCGATTGAACCGGTTTCTAAAGAAGGTCTGAAGAGCCTTTTTGTTAATGTATCGCATCTGCCACGTGCGCCTCCGCGTATCGGGACAACGCGTGATCGGCGAGAGCAATTCAAACGTTAGATAGCGGTGGTCGCTCAAGGTTTCCTCGTTCTCCTGGACCTTCCAGTCTTGTATCCGTCGTAGGGCGCTCGGGTCCGCAAAGGTGAGGTCTAAGAACGATGTTTGACCTCGGCGCGCGAACGTAGGAACGTCGCGATGGTTGGCCAGGGTCATGTTGTGCTCGGACATCCAGTCAAGAAGAGTCGCACCTTTGTCGGTGGCACGGTGACCCCCCCAGGCAGTGTGCACCGCATTGAAGTCCCCCGTGACAAGCAGTGAGTGTTTTGGGTATCGGTGAGATGCTATTGACACCGATAGCCTATCCAGGTAGCCCTCCAGGTCATGCAGAGTTTTATTAGGCGAAAAATAACACGAATATACAACGATATTATTGTGTGGAAGGTACGCCCACACGAAGCCTTCAGCATGACCCCAATCGGTGAGGGAGAGCGTCGCGTCTTGACGTGTCCACCAGATGGCCACATTGCTTTGTGCATCAGTGTACATGTTAGGTGTTGAACGAGAGATGTACACATTTGGTTCTGATAAGAGGCAAAGGCCTACCTGGTGTTGTGTGGTGTATGCGATCAGTAGGTCGTGGGCCGCCCGGCACCGATTGAGGTTTACCTGGAGAAACCTGACCATTACTCTTCCTGGGGGGTTTCAACCTGGGAGGCATTGCCCGCCGTTTGCCAGTCTTCCGTCGGCGCGAGGGTCCTACGGCAAAATTGTCGCCGCCCTCGATCCAACGCGTGTTCAGCGGGTCTGGATGCTTCTGGTAGGGCGCCACCTGTTTTTGGCTCTCCATGTGAAATAGACTCCCTCCGCTTACGTGATTCTTGTAGCTGTGTGCGGTATGACGGGCAGGCCATACTGTCGGCTCTGTGGCCCGAGACCTCGCACACAATACAGTGTGTTGTCTCGGCTTTACACGCAGCCACCGCATGGTCTGGCGATCCGCATCGACGACAGAGGCGGGCGGCCGTTTTGGGTGCCGTGCAGGTAGCAGCCTTGTGGCCGGGTCTCTGGCAGTTGAAGCACGTGGGCAACCTCTCCCAGACCTCGGGCCTGCACCTGCTGCCCGCGATCAGGATAGATCGCTGGGCCTGAAGCCACCGGGCTGTAGGGGCCGTCACCTTTAGCAACGTGTACCAGCGGGTCGTGGTGCGGCCCTGGCGTGGGTCACTAGCCACTATAGGAACCGCCTCAGTGGCCGCCAGTAGCTGACGGATGTCTGTCTCTATTCTTCTAGCACTGGCCAGAGGATTAATGCCCCATAAGGCCACTTCTCGCAAGCCGTCACTGATTCGGCTGTCAGTCTGGTGGCCAGTTGCCTTGCTGATGTCTTCTGCCAACTGAGCCCCGAGATCCTGGGTGATGCCCCGTAGTCGGATAATGACGTCACCGTCATTATTCCTGACGAGGCCGCTAACAGCCGACTCCACTTGTGTGTTGTCGGCCAGATGAGCTCGTAGACTCTTCACTGTGTCGGCCCAGGTCTGGCCCTCTCCGACCCTGACCCTGAGAGACAATTGTCCCGCCAGGACTGGGGCCGGTGGCGGGGCTTTACTCGCACTCATTGGCGACCGACCTGCTTGCGGCCTGTCTGCCCGGCAAAGCTCTATAAGGCCATCTCGTGATGACTGGGCCACGAGAGCCGCCAGAATCCGCTGCGTCGTCTCTGATCGCCACTGGTGGGCGACGTATAGGAGAGGGGGTTCCGTGCTCGCTGAGGTTGAGAGCTGGGTCATGCGATCAATAACGGAGCGGAACAGAGTGATAACAGCCTCGTCGCAGGGCTTGTTGGGATGTAAAATGCCTACTACAAGGTGGCGATCTTCACCTCCGTTGCCTGGAGACCCAGCGAGGGTCTCCCAGGTGTCTGTGGTATGCAACACCGCCGCCGTACCTGGGGGCTGTGTAAGCAGCCGCGGTAGAGAGGGAAACTGACTAGCGAGACCGGCGAGTGCCTCCGAGTCAGCCTTTGCCCCCGGGACGACCAGCACGCCCCTCACTTCTCGGAGGGAAGTGATCCTCTCGAAAGATGGAGGAACCTGCCGAAGGGAGCTCAGAGGCCAGAATAGGCCCATTAGTTTAGCAAAGTCTTCAGCCGTCGTCGCCGCCGCGATACGCGATTCCAGATACACTCGGGCAGCCTCAGGATCCGCCGGGGCGCAGCGCAGGCAGATTGCTGAAGGGTCCGAAGATTGAGGAGGCCGCGCCAGCAACTCATCTCGTTCCCTCTGTGCCGCCTCCAACAAGGCCCGGAGGCTCCCGATCTCCTCCTCCGCGTCCTCCAGCGAGGTCCGCAGAGAAACCTTAAAGGAGTCCACCGCAGTTTCGACCCTGCGGAGATCTAGGTCCAGTTTCTCTGATACCTCTTTTAGCTCCATCCTGGTATTCCTTAACTTGCAGGCCTCTACCACTGTCTTAACATCTCCCTTGAGGACCGCTAACGCCCGGCCGTATGCCGCCTCTGCGTCAAAGCCCCGTTTACGATCAGCCTCCGCGCAGTCCGTCGCCTCCGTCGCAGAGGTCTTGAGTGTCCCGGTGTGTTGGTCACCGACGTCAGAGATGCGCTTCTTGTCGGAGCGAAGGCCCGTCGGGGATGTATCCGCCGGGCGTTTTCTTATGCCGACAGACTCGGCGCACGACTGGTCCATCTCATTTAGAGATTCTACACCATCGACGTCAATGGCAGGACGGCCCGGTTCCTCAACAGGAACGTTAAGGTCGCTCCTTATCTCCTTGCTGGTAGGCAGCGGAGGATCTGGCGGCGGCCTCGCATGGCCCGACGACCGGCGTACGGGCATATCTTGTTTTTTTTTTTTTTTTTTTTTTTTTTTTTTTTTTTCGGGCGTGTTAGATTAAGCAATGCCTACTTGGTAAATCGCCTCACAGGTCTGCTTCGTTGGACTGCGCGCGGAGACGAGACGGCTTCGTCTTCGTCTACACTGTCCGTCGGACAGCGCGCGGAGAGGAGATTGCTTCGTCTTCGTCCGCACTGTCCGTCGGACTGCGCGCGGAGACGAGATGGCTTCGTCTTCTCTCGCACACAGCGCTCGGCCAGAGCAATTGTAAGCCAAGCCTACACTGTTCTAAGATGGCGGCGCCCACGCAGTGCTGTGTTACTTCGTGGCGTGCACGAGAATAAGAAACTCACAGAATTTGAGACAACTCACCAACGACTCCTTTCTTGTGCACAGTGTACTCCTAGTCACTAAGTTTATCTGTTCCACACAATGAAACGAACGAAGGAGTCTCCCGTACTACTATCCGATGATATTTTCCGGGACCGATCTCACATGCGTCCGCATCGTTCGTCTGCAACACGAGACTTTATCCCAGATTCACTGAAGTGTAACTTTGCCCCGGTTGGTCGTCGCACGGCGGAATCGCTTGGTTCAGCGTTAGATATTTAGCCAGTTTTAGAAGGTCTGTAGCAAAAAAGAGCGGATGAGTTTGTCCCTGTTATCCGTTCTGTTGTCTTGACGTTACCCGTCTTGGCGTACCTGCGAAGCTGCTACAACGGGCGGCTCTATTTATAACCTGGCCCTTGGTTACCGCTATTAAACGTTAACTCGGCTGCCAAGCAAGCGAGTTTCCAGACTGTTTCAAAACGTTTTGTGTTGTCTCCCTGTATAAGAAGATGGGGAGGAGCAGATTTTTACCGTCTAATAACCGTCCTATATCTGTAGTATAGTACTGCTCTAAAATATTAAAGAAAACAGTGATGCCTCGACCGAATTGTCAATTGGACGTATGGAATCGTTCTCATCTGATCTGAATTTTACCTTCGCCGTGCTCCATCAATAAACGTGGCGTTTTTGAAATTGTGGCAGTATGTTGATGATTCGGTAGAGGTTAAGAAAATCTGCTTGGGAGTTTTCCTTAATGTAGCGGTTGCTTTTAGCTGCCGTAATTACAATGTTTTTGCCCAAATGTTGGCACACCTAGGCAACATTCCCTCTACGGTCTACAAATTTAACCCGATGCAATAATCAGCTTGCATCATCGAAAAAGGACAGACTCTGGTGTATACCGGCATGGCGATGAACTCTGTAACCACCCCCTTTGCTTAGTTATGATGCTTGCTCTACATAGTACTCGCAGCTCTGCATTATCTGCGCTCGCAGAACAAAACAGCACTTATTTTGCTTTAGGAAGCACGCTTGCTTCTTTCCCACTGACTTGCGAGACCCACAAAGAACAAGTTCAGCGTATTTTGCATGTGCTAATCTTTATCCGGTTGCAATGTATATAAACATATATTTTTATTGAAACTAAACCTAATGATAGTGCCGGCGACTAAGAAAGTGCTTTGCGATAGAGTTGGCCAGCTTGTCGCATAGGATATAATATTTTCAGGCCAATTACATACTGGTTAGGAAAACAATTTTTTGTGTGGCCTAGCAACTATTTCAGGCGTAGTGCCAACTCATTTTAACTTTGGTTATTACTGTTTTTTCAGATAGCGCTTAACCTGGAATTCGCTACTGACCTAGTAAAAGCTCATGCATTTAGATGATATAAATTATTAAGGTGTTTATGAGGCATTGTAATATAGCGCTCAACCTAGTTTGTTGCCGTTACAAGACCTGTTTGCGTGTTTTAGTTAGTCCACATTTCGCGGCTGTTTGAAAACGTAACATTTTCTTATTCAGCAGATTTGCCGTATTTTGCAAATGTCTATGCGTTTCCCTTTACGACGACAGACAGCTACGTTGTCCGAGCATTTTCCCAGGTAAATCAGCATCCAATCAATACGAGCAAACATTTGTTTGCTAAATGTACGTGTCAGCCGAAGCTGCAAGCATCGCGGCAATGGAAGCACGAGTGTGTTGTCGAGGAGACCAGAGCGGGAATAAGTAAAAGGGCCGCCCCTCCCTGCCCCGTCCATTCGGTCCGTCAAGCGCAGAACAGCGAGGTGTCTGCCTGCCTGATTTGGAACGAGTAACCGCTCGCAAAAGAATCATACTCTCGGTCTGTCAAATTTGCCGTCATTGCTGAATGGTTAGGGCATCTCTCTCTCTCTTTCACACACACACCTCGGTACTCCACCAGCGCCGTGGCCTCTATCTGCTTTGGTTCGTTTTCAGACGAAGCCTCTCCTCCTATAGCAACGTTCCCTCAATTCGCCTGCCCGCCTCGCCTGAATGAATTCAATCTACCGTTCGGGCCCGTCATGGACTTTGAGGACTCTTTAGGGGGGGGGGGGGGGAGGGGCGAGAAGCAGGCAGACAGCCCATCGCAAGCAGTCTGGGTTTGCTGCTGAGCTGAATGATGGGGGTCTCCGGGCTAAGCGAGCATAACGCCAACATCCAATTACCATAAACGGAAGCGTCTGGATCTTTCTCTGTTCTTTTCGTGTCCCGTTTTCCCTTCTTTTCGCCTTCTTTTGTCTGTGCGTACACAAGGATGCTGTCATTTTTAAATCTCGACCGACCAGGAGATGCAAATGCCAGCAGTTGGCCAATCAGCGTGGCCACAGCCTGCTAGTTTCGCTGTTTTGCCCTGCAATCTGCCATTCAATAAGCGAAAGCTTAATATGAAAAGCTTGCGTTTCAAAGCACTAGCTGAGCTACTGATAAACGTTTAACTATACCACCCGCATGTATTTATGCCTCTATCCTAAGTGACAACCATTCTGCCGTTCTCTTCTCTCTCTCGATCTTTCTCTCTCTTTCTATATATATATATATATATATATATATACAGAGCCATTCATATCGTTATGTATTTATTGCGAGGTTTGCTAGAACTCGGCAAGAAAATAATTTTTCTCAATGGAAGGAGGACGCGGAAACGTCTTGTTTAGGAGAGAGAGAGTGAAGTTTATAAAAGTAGTTACTCTGCTTTTTTCTCCTACATAGTTGTGCGAAATCTACGTTTTGCGGGAGAACCAGTCAACGCATGAAGGAACCGATTATACCGGCGTGTTCGGAGGAAAATTCACACGGAAGACACTTCACTAGCTTGCGTAGCGAAAAGCGAATAACGAGATTAAGAAAAGTCATAAAACGTCGATATGTTACATTAACGTTTTTGTTAATGAAAAATCGTAATTTTTTTCCATTACGACCAAAAATGTACGTCCAAAAGATCACTCTCGCACAATAGCAAATTTAATGCCCACCATTTTCGTACCAAAGTGATGGTGCTGCGTTACGTAGTTGTCAAGTAACTAGGCTTTTTCGATAGCCATATCGAAAGCGAAGGCATGCATACTTGCATAGGGTGCATGAGATAGTTAGGTACATCTTTTGAGGTTTGGTAGAACTCGGCAAGAGGATAATTTTTCCTAGTGGAAGGAGGGGGCGGAAACGTATGTATCGTTGGTACGAAAAGCTCATGTTTCATCTTGAAAACGTCTTATTGCACCATGACAACTTCCCGGTATTCAGCTCCACAGCCGCTGTGCCAAAATTGAGGCTTAAACTGCTGCTCCATTCCCCTCACTCACCATATTGACCCTTTGTGACTTTTTTCTATTCCCAATCCTCAGGGCCTGGCTGGGGGATAGACATTTCGTGCGATGGCGAGGTGATCGCCGAACAGGATTTGTCTGATTTCGTTTAGGATGCTTTATGCATATTCGTCACCCTACCATAACAATAAGGATGAGTTAGAAACAAGCGGACAAGATTTTTAGTAACCTACTTAGTCACTGATATGGCTCGTATTCGTAACTCTTATTACGTTCCCATTTTGACAACTAAAAGGACCTTGCAGAGAAACATTGGCTGGATTTATTTTATAGTTGAGAATATAAATATTAGAAATATTTTAGTCTCCGTCCCTATCGGGCTTAGCATCGCCGTGTGGCATATATTTAATACGTCGAGAGCAGGTTATGTTAAGATACCTACGGTTCTCCCCAACAGTCATAGTGGCAATTGGTCAGCATGGTCGCAGACTCTTAGCGGTATGGTTTATCATTTATTCTCAATCAGCATCGCCTCAGACATTGAAGAAGGTTCTATTAACTGTAGAGATTGAACTGGAGATACCCCAGTAGAATGTTTTAAAAGTGCGTTTTAATAGAATAGAATAGAAAGCGCCTTTATTTGCCGAATAAAGGGTGGAAAAGAAGACCAGGTAGGCAATGACGCCCACGAAGCCGCCTTGTTGTGCGATTCTCTGGCTACACGCCAGGCGAACATATTATTGATTGTTTCGAGTTTTGCAATACATTTTGGTAAAAACACTACTTGACTTCTACGATTGTTCATTGTCACGTTGAAAAAACGGTCGATAAGATCAGCACTTGAGTTTTATTGATAACATGTGCAATGATTATGACTTTATCATTCTCTAAGACTATTGCCCGTGTACGATTTTGCTCTGATGCGTCTGAGCATCATCGTCAGATGAAGCATTGAGTGTAAACACACGTATTTCACATGTTTCTATCTTGATGACAATGGTGACTAGCATTCGAGAGCCCTTGACCCCCCGATCACAATTTAAACTCATATGGGGGTTATTTGATGTGTATAGTTAATATACAAAGTTAAATTGGTTATCATTCTGGCCCATTAAGCATGGGCGTTCTAGCAGCTTGTTTTAAAAATAAGGTTTGCTCGACTGAATGAGCACACAGGGTGATAATCAACATCACCTAAAAAGCATCCGCACAGTTTGAGTTCTAAAATAAAAATAAAATTCTTCTGCTGTGTATCTATCTGACATTGTCGTAGTGCCGCTCTCAGATAAATGTCGTACAGCGGTCAGAGTTTTAAAAAATCGGCGGAACCAACACGGTACGGCAGCTTGTAAGGTGCTTGGTATCAACAGTTCGCCAAAAAAACCCGGGTGCGTGTCCATCTAATAGATCTCTAGGTCTATCTATGACATGTACCTATAGTATTCATAACATTTTGTGAGTAAACATGACGACTCAGGCCAAAATGAAGGCTATCTAAATGTTCTATTATTGTATTTATTTTTAACATTTCACCTAGATTAACGCACCTCTCGCAGGTCGGAACTGACTTTTCTTCTGAAAGGTTTTGAGAAGCCGTGATATACATGTGTAACTGGAAGTCTGCGTGCTCAGTGTGAGACTGACAAACCCATTAGACCCGGACTCTTTTCACACCCCCAGACGCAGCAATATCTCGCACTTCATCAAAACGAAATAACTAGCTGTACAAAGGAGAACGTGCTTAGTGAGAAGCATGCGTACGAAACATAACTGTTTTTTTTTGTGTTTTTCGACCGCAGAACATTCAACTGAAGCAAAGGTCATGGCTGGATGAACATTCTTCTAAAAACGAAGACCTCACGCATGTTATGTTACACTATAAGTAGCAACGGGTGACCTCCCGTCCTTCCACAACACAACGCTGTCACACACAACTGTCGCTTTGCTAGGCCATTCTTTGTTTATGAAACGACTCTTAAAGGCCATGTTTGAGAAAACGCGTCCAACAACGTAAGTGTGTCTACATACGTGCAGATCATGGACCAGGTGCGGCAACAGGACATGTGATTTGACATGACGTAGCCGACATTCAACGACGAAAGACAACATCTGTTCGGAATGAGAAACTATGGCTACACGTTCGCGCGGAAACAGTTGTTTAGTTCAGAGTGCTAACAAATTAAATGTTAACGACTGACTTTAGCTATGGCTGCGATATTCATCTGCTGAAGAGGCAAACAACAGGCCACATATAGATCAATTAGGCATGCAGATAAATCATCGCACATGCGCCAAGTTACCATAATGTGAGTAGTCTCAGGAAAGGGTACGTATTCCATTCTACAAGTCGGACAAAGGAGACTGTCGATACAAGCTCAATATGATTAATCGTTAAGTGTCAGAACCTCTGTTTTGCTGCCTCGTCCGAACGCCATCAAGACGTCGGCGTAGAAACCAAGCGACAATCTGACACTGATATACAACAAATAACTTGCCCGTACTTTCCCTGCTAACTGTTAACAGGATTAATCTCTCTCATTTCGGTAAGATATGCTAAACGTCTTCGAGCTACCTCCCCAGTCCCTCTGCCGATTAAAGTCTTAAACTGCCCGGTTCTAGAAGTTTATTAATAACAACGCCTTCACGGGCTCACCAAAAGAATGATACATGTATGTATGTATCTAGGGCGCTGGCGAATGTACCACGCCACCCCGGTGGCGAGGTACATTCGCCAGCGCCTCGCGACCGGAGAAGACACATAGGTGCGCGGGTTCGAGCCCCACCGTTGCACATTTGCATCTATGGGGTCCGTCTATGAAGCAATGCGAAAAGCAGTCCCGTGGACGTTAAAATTAAGTCAATCATCACTTTCACCCGGCTATTGTTAAGCCCAGAGGGAATTCCCGTAAAGTCCGATGACCTCAAAAACATGGTTTGGTATAGCGTTGAACAAGTTTCAAGTGACGTCTTATGAGAGCTCGCCCTAAGCCTTCACAAGGCTCTACCTGGTTCGAGAATTGTTTTTCGTCGGTGTAAACCTTTCGGGCGAGCCAGCTCCACACATTCTTGATAATATTAAGATCAGGTGAGACTGCAGGCCAGCGTAGGATCTCAATGTGACGTTGCTTAAACCAGCTTCCGATCAGTCTGGCGTTATGAATCGGAGCGGTATCGTGTTAAAAAACGAAGTCTGGCCTTCCCATCAGCTTAAATTGCGGCAATTGCTCTTCTAGTAGATCCCAATAGTGCCTCGAATTAACACGATCGTCTAAAAACACAATCGACGACGTTTGTATGATACCCGACAGCGGACCAGGCCATCAATGAACCGCCACCTGAGTGAAGTTTTGACTAAATTCGTTCTTCCTTGCGCACATCAAGGAAATAGTAGTTAATTCCATTTGGTAAAATAAAGTTAAACATTTATTCATCCGAAAAGAGCACTCTGTGCCACTCAGAATTCCGTAACATCGTATCGTAGGCACTCAGTGGTCCTTGACATCATATCCTGGGCGCAGTCAAGACGAGCTTTGAGCGGTCAGCGGTCAATCGTGGTTTTTCTCTTGTGTTTTTTTTCTCGTGAGTTAGTGTGTCTTCCTGAGGAAGTTTTGCACATTGCGCATTTTCGCTTGCACAGAAGCCGCTGCCGCAACTGCCCTTGCCGAGAGCGCAAGTTCGACGCTCTCTTCAGAATTGCACGCTTGCTTTCTTCCGAAATGGCATTTGAACGCCCGAAACTTTTTACAACGTAATTTTCACCTAAATTTACGAAGTTATTCAGTACCTGGGGACAACGCCCAATTCCAGAGGAAATTTCGCGATTAGAGGCCGACGTCCTTATAAGCCTTGATTTGGGCTGTTTCATCACGAGGCGCCGGCCTAAGCCCATCGTTTCAACACAGAAACAACTTCCGGCTAGAGGTCTGCCGTTTTCTCCATCGAGCCTAATTAATGTGTGTAACGTGGCAAAAGTTAAACAAAAAAAAGGGTGGCGGTTTTTTTTGTCACGGACTTTATATATATATATATATATATATATATATATGTGTATCCTGTCAAGAGTAGAATGTTGTATGTATAATCGTATTTTGAGTTCATAAAATGTATACAAATAATCTAGCATTCACTACAACAACCTTAGAAATGATAATACAATATCGTCAACATAAATTGACAGAGCAGATCGTGTGAATATCATGTTTTTGTAGCGGATGGCCAAACTACTAAGACCTTAGAACGCTAACGCCGAAAAAAATATATATATATGTATGTATATATATATATATATATATGTATATATATATATATATATATATATATCCAAAGATTGTTTCAGTTCACATCCCCGCATGCAAAAAGTTTCCCGCTATCTCGGCGTGTCCCGCTGGAACTTGTTATGTAAAAATGTTTTCTCTCATTTGCGTGCTACTCTGGATATTCTCACTAGTGTGAGGAACACTGGTTCAGTTATCACATACTTGATTTTTTTTTCTTCTGCAGGCAGAACCGGCAGGTGCACAACTCGTACTTCTCGTGAAACGTTGCATTTGAACATACCAGGTAGTGATAACCATGCACTATGTACCTGGTGTATACGTGGCGATTCTCACATGCAGGCCAAAGGGGCAAGGTATTGAAAAACGTCCAAGCCACCGACCTTCCGTCTGGCCTGCTCGACTTTAGCTTCCCACTCCGAAATAAAACATTCGTAAGGTACTGTACGCGGCATCTTCAGCCTTAGTCGGATTCTTTCAACAGCCGGTGGACAGCCTGACATGAGATACACAAAGCGGTTCCTTGCTCGGATAGGCAAGCAAAGCACTCGCTTCATATATAATGAAAAACACCTTTCAAGCTAGTTAAAGTTCGCCTTAGCTTGAGGTGGTTCCATACCCTGTCAAGACCATACATCAGCCCCAGAACAATCTTAAGCATAAAGAGCCTCACTGAGAAAACGGACAGTCTTCGGACATTGCCTACTTCCCCGTAAAGAGAGACAAGTGCCTTCCGTACTGTTTCGTTTATAAGCGCGTGGACGTCGTTCCTGTATAATGAGCCCGAAGGCCAAGATACTGGAAGGATTTAACAAATTCCAACGGTTGGCCGCAGCAACGTATAACGTCTCTGGCAGCCAATCGACCTCCACGCCTGAATTTCATGGCTTTGGTCTTCCTGGTGTTTATCTCAAGTCCCTTCGAGACAAGGAACGCCTCTATCATAGAGGTAATGCGCTTGATGGCACCTAGGTCGCGATGAGCGACCACGATATCATCTGCATACATCACCACCACGGCTTTTTGGTACTCCTGTCGGACGTAACCGACGAGATCAGCAAGGAGAAGTGTAAACGAGACGCAGCTTAGCGGGTCTCCTTGCGGAGTTCCCACATTTTGCTTAATCTCTAATACACCCTGCTCACCGTCTACCAACAAGGTGTCCTCCTCAAAGAAACTTGCTCTTACACTCAGGAGAGAGCCACCCACTCCTGCTCGTTGGAATGCTTCAACCAGCAGATAGCGAGGGGCTTTGTCAAAGGTTTTGACGCAGTCAATAAAGACTGCAGACAGATGACCTCTAGGTTGTGCCACAGCTTGCTCCATTTCTGACTGGAGAACGTGGATTGCATCACGGGTGCCTCGGCCTCTCCTAAAGCCGAATTGCTCCGGTAGAAGTGCCTCTTCAGCCACGTGCTCAATCCGCCGAATAACCAATTTACAAAAAGTCTTCTTCAATGTACGTTCTGACGCCACTCCACGGTAGACATTTGGATCCTGTTTGTTATCACCATGCCTAGCCTTGAACAGAAGAGAAAGCCTGGCGACATCCAGACTTTAGGCATCTTCTTTATAATTTCATTAAAGAAACTACAAAGAGTTTCTGCCAAGAGAGGAAATGACTGGATCCAATGCTCGTAGCATGCCTGAACGGGCCCTGAGCTCTTTCTCTTCGGGAGTGACCGTAGGACCTGGTACACCTCCTCCACTCCGAACGGCAGATTCATGCTGTGCTGCTCCAATGTAAGCGGATGCTGTACGATTGGAAATACGGCCGCAACGTCACGATTGAACATAAGATTAGTTACGTGGCTCTTTACCTGTCCGTCACTAAGCGGATTCACCGCCCTACGAGGTCGCACGATGTAAGCTGAGGGCTCTCATTCTGCTCTTTTGAGCAGTTGTCGTTGCTCCTGCCTCGCGTGTTCCCTTTTATGATCATAGCAGAGTCTTATATAGGCCTTTCTACGCTCAAAGTAGTCCCGCCTAGCTTGCAGTGATGATGGTGCTCTGGCTCTTGCTTGGCGCCGGAGTCCGAGCACTTCACCGTGGGCGAGGTAGCAGGCTCGAGAGTACGATGGACGTGATCTCTTCGGCCATAACCTTTTCCACTTCACTGCACTTCTCATCCTCCTCTCCAGCTGGTCACAGGTAGTATCGATGTCAGGGCTTACCTCAAAACCGCCCACCGCTCTGTCCAAAAGAGATGGATTAATCTGTCTCATTGTAGACCAGCGCGGCGGATTATGTCGGTCTCGCCAAATACCGGGAACATCGACAACGGCCAACACTGGTTGGTGTTTTCGGGCCGCTTCATCGAGAACATCGAAGCTTTCAGTTTCACGGCTGACAAGATTGTGAAACAACAGGTCGATGGTGCTGCTTCCATTGTGACTTAAATATTGTGACTAAGATGCTAAGTATAGTCTTGGCACGCATTTGCACATATTAGCACAATATTTTTCATCACCTGAAGCAGCACCTCGCCTTTATCATCGTTGGCCCCACAATCGATTCTGGCATTGAAGTCACCGCCGACGATAGTTGGCATGGTCAGGTTTAACTTGAAAGTCCAAAGCTTACCGTCTCAGCAACCACCGCAGAATCGGATGTGGGTGGGAAATAGAATACAGCGACGTGTACCCTCCCAGAGGAGAGCACCACGCAGTATTCATCTTTCCTGACGCATTGCATCGGTGGTAAGCGTTTATGTAGGTAGATAGATAACCCACCCACAGGTCTTCCCCGACCTCCCGCAGGTAAGACAGCCAGCTGGTGAAAGCCCCGCATATCACTGATATGCAGTTCGTCCCGCTGAAATGTCTCCGTGAGGAGTGCAATGTCAACCAACTTAAACATGTCATCACGTGCAAGATCCATTGCCGCCTTAAGTCCCTCACAATTCCAGAGAAGCACTCGTAGAGGTATGTTTGCCACTACGCAACAGTTTTTTGCAACAGTTTGCGTAATATTCGTCACGCACCACCACACAGAACACAGCATCACTACCATGTGTATGTAGCTTCCAAACTGCTTTCACAGTTATGCCCTTGCCAGTAAGCCAGGCCTGCAGCCCGACCGCCGATGTCTTCTGCGCCAATCGTGCCACTCTCAAGGCGCAGATCTTCGCTGGTCTAGCATAGACTTCCAATCCGCCTATGCCATCTGTTGCACTACCGCGCTGCATTCGATGTTTTGTTTTGTTGTCTCGTCGCTTACGAACCACAACAAAACCATCGTCGTCTGCCTTCTCCTCCGGACGTGGGCCAGCTGGATCTGCTGTCGGCGTTGTTGTTACCGCAGCTGGTGACGCCGCTGTACCGTTCCATCTCCACAACAGCGCCGTTCAAGTTGCCACTGTCGTTACTCAACTCTGCAGACGCCAAGCTTCTCTTGGCGCCTGCGCGGTTGTTTTTGCTGGTCTCTCCAGCCAGCTCTCTCGTCTTTGGCTCGGTCACGTCACCTCCTTCTCTGCTGTCTGCTAGCCTGGCTTTCTTGTTTTTCCGCGTTGTCCGCGTTCCGCCGCTTTTCTCCACGCTAATTTTGTCACTTAGCGTGGAGTTCAAACCCCCTGTAAGCGTAAGGGGTGCGGCAAACTGTTCCTGCGGGATTGCCTCGATTTTGGCAACCCGCTCCTGTAGTGCCGTGTGTGCTAACCACAGTTTCACAAAGTTCCACTGTAGCTCGCTCAATCGGCCGCACAACGTACCGTGAGTTGATTCCTGGGTGTCACAGACTCCACACGGAGCCGAGTGCGCATCCTCGGGGAGCACGGGGTTGAGACAACCCCCGTGAAACACTTTTGAGCAGCCTTGGCTGCACACAACCAGTTGTTCACCCGTTTTTAACGGGAGCGCACACTTCGAACATCCGAACATCACGACTGCTAGCAGACAACTTATCTACTCTACAATAATTAGCACACTCAAAAACAAGCGATACTACTTAGTGAAGCAGTGGAAAAGCATCTAGAGAAACTTCGGGAGAAAGTCAGAGCAAGAGGTCAAATGCTTCTAAATGAAGGACAAGAAATCCATCCAGAGGCGGTAACGGCAATGATGGCAGACGTCTGTGAACTGGCGTCTACCGGTAGAGGGAGGATTTCACACAAAAATCCCCCAAAATACTGGTGGACACCAAAAGTCTCAGCTACCAGGAGATCGTGTACCAAGGCCAGACGAGCACTTGCCAGAGCAAGGACAAAGGGAAGAAGCACCGAAGAGGCGTGGGAGAGACTCAAAGATGCGAGGAAGAAGCTTAGAAGGGCAATTAACAAGAGCAGAAGCGACGGCTGGAAAGAACTCGGCGAGAAGGTCGAAGATGACGTATGGGGTCAACCCTACAAAATCGTCATGGACAAGCTAAGGAAGTCTACGCCAGCACTGCCAAAAGACCTGGTTGAAGCGTCAGTGAGGAGGCTCTTCCCGACTCATGCCGAACCCAACCGTCCGGTGGGAACCGGGAGCGGGGAGCTCATTCCCCTAACCTCACCCGAGGAAATAAAAGCGGTGATTGAGCGCCTTCCGAAAGGAAAAGCGCCCGGGCCAGACGGAGTCCCTGCAGAGGCCATCAAAATTCTTCTGCAGGAGAAACCAGAGGTCTTTAAGAGAATCGCAGACAAGATTTGGACCGAAGGACAGTACCCGAAGGAGTGGAAGAAAGCCATCTTGGCCCTCATCAGGAAACCCGGGAAGCCTCACACGGACCCAGGGGGATACAGACCAATATGCCTCCTGGACACGATAGGCAAGGCTTTCGAAATAATGGTTAACATGAGGTTGACAGCGGAGCTCGAGGACAAGGGGGCTTTGGCAGACTCACAGTACGGCTTCCGTAAGAGGAGATCTACAGAAATGGCTGTCGAAAAAGTTTTACAAGAGGCCCAAAGACAGAAGGAGAAAAATCAGTGGTCCAGAGAGCTGTGTCTTGTCGTCTTACTAGACGTACGGAACGCCTTTAACTCAATGCCCTGGCAAGTCATCATAGACGTCATGAGGGATGTTCAGATCTCGAAGTACCTCCAAAGACTGGTTGCTTCATACTTAAAGGACAGGGTGGTAATTTACGGAGAAGCGGAGTTTCCCATGTCAGCTGGGTTTCCCCAGGGGTCCATCCTGGGCCCGCTTCTCTGGAACATGGCATGCAACGGAGTGTTGAACATAGTTCAAATGGTAGGAGTGCAGACGATCGCATACGCCGACGATCTGGCCATCATGGTCACAGCCCGGGACCCGTGCCTTTTGGAGTGGAGGGCCCAACAAGCGCTTAACCAGGTGGAAAGGTGGATGCAACAGCACGGGTTGGAACTAGCAACTAGCAGGCAAGCGACGACTTCTCGCGAGAGTGGCCGAGTCCATAGTCCTTTACGCTGCGCCAGTCTGGGGACCCATCGCGATGAAAAAGAAACGAAACCGCGCTAAGCTGCTGAAAGTACAGAGAAAGATGGCGATAAGGGTAATAAGAGCATACAGGACAGTAGAGACCATGGCCGCTATAGCCTTGGCTGGGCTCATTCCCTGGCCAATGCTAATAGACGAGAGGCGTCGACGGAAAGAAGACCCCAGCCGAGGAAAGCAAGAACACCGGCAAGAAACGCTTCGAAAATGGCAGCAGGAATGGAGCAACATGCCAGGCAATGCTCCGGGAGCGTGGACCAGGCACCTCTTCCCGGACCTGACCATATGGCTTAACAGGGGCCACGGGGAGACAACGTACTACCTGACACAAGTCCTGACGGGCCATGGCTGCTTCCAGGCGTACCTCTGCAAGATTAAGATCGCGCAAGACCCAAAGTGCGTAACATGCGAGACGGGAGAGGTGGACGATGTCACGCACACAGTATGCTTCTGCCCAGCCCTCGAAGAACAACGAACATCGGCGAACATCTTCTGGAGCGGGACTAGAGCAGTGGACGAACTAATTGCAAGGATGTGCGAGGATGAGAAAATGTGGATACGGGGAGCACAGATGATCGAGAAGATCATGCAGAGGAAAGTGGACCTGGAGTATGATAGGAAACGAAGGGAGAGAGAGAGAGAGGGAGCTGACCATCATACCTACAACTACACCAACAAACCGCGATGTAAAGTGAAAAACATTTCCGCTGGTTTCAAAATAAAGTTGCCGCGCCACCAGGGTGGCCGGTCCAATAAACAAAAAAAAAGTGGAAAAGCACCATGCATCAGGTAAAATGCGACGCCATAATCGGAGCAGGTTACGCTTTTCGGAGGCTGCGGTGGTGCTCTCCTCAGGAAGGGTAAACGTCGCTCTATTCTATTTCCCACCCACATTCGATTCTGCGGAGGTTGCTGAAACGGTGAGCTTTGGACTTTCAGAGTTAAATCTGACCATGCCAACTATCGTCGGCGGTGATTTCAATGCCAGAATCGATTGTTAATGTAGTGAATGAATAGTTAATGTAGTGTCGTGCACTTTTTATTTGTAAATACATTTTGTGGCGCAAGAAGGGACTAACTGCCGTCGTAGGTGGCTTCCGCATGCACATGAGGAGACGACCGTTTTTCGTCGAGAGTAAGAGGCTCACAGCACAAGAATGCCGTGGTGCCCGTGCATGCGTATTGCAGTTTTTAGAGCTTGTCGATAAGACCAGCATTTTCACAAGACAAAAGCCAGTCAATTGGCTCGCTAATATGAGTGCCAATTTTAACTGCAAACTGCGTTTCGTAGTCCATATTGGCTTGGCGGATGGCCAGCGATGAGCGCCTGCAAATCGAAGCTGTACCTACGTATTCTATGCGTAGTCACGTTCTCCTTGCAGAAGTACATAAACTCTAAATGATAGAGAATATAATCTAACTATGATAAGTTTATAACACACCTGCTCACATAACGAGTAATAATAGTAAAGAGAGTTTCATATAATGTTATAATAATTCATTCGTCTTGTGTAAGATAGTAGTATTGTATCGAAGTCGTATTTTATATTAACAGTCAGCAGTCCTGATCATGCAGGCGTTATTGCCATAAATTGCGTTAGTGCTAGGGTCCCCGCAAGCTCATTCAATTCTGTATTCAGGCTCAATTAGGGACGCGTTCCCCGGTGTGACACTGTAATGATTCAGTATATTAAGTTTATAACCCAGCTCACTAACCACTAATCTAAAATGGATAGGTTCAGCCAAAATATTCGTTTGTTGGCAGGTGAGCGTGACTCATGGACATCACTGGTCGGCCACACAAGAATGAATTTCTAGCGTCGATGACGCGCCACTTAACTACTTTCTGGTGTCACGTGCAAAAATGTCTCTACACTACACCGGGTATTATCTCCGACATAGCGGAACGTATGCGGGGCACCATACTGATTTGGATGTCCAAAGTAGAAGTAGACTGGATTGACTCAAATTGGGAGCCCGGTTGGTTCGTGACTTCTTCGTCGCCACTAAAGTGCAATTGAAGTGGATACACGATACACGTATAAGGATAGTCTACTATGCCAGCAGTTTGTACCTAGTTTCGAACGTAGGATTGCTTTGGAATGTTATCCATGTTCCCGAACGTCCCCAACATTCGGACTTACCCATGTACAATAGTAATAATAATGACGCAGGATGACTTTAAAGGTATAATAATTATATATTCTTGGCGCTTGCCTCATGTGAATAAAAATAACATGCGTTTGAACCACCAAGTTTTTCAATAGGCTACGAAAGCCGTAATATTTGAAGGGTTACAGATCTTGCCTCAGCCTGCTATGCTGCATCGTTAAATAATTTTAGAGCTGTGAAGAACCTACCACTTAGTGCCTATTGCTTGGATCCACCAAGTCTACCTACCACTGGGATGTATTGGTACCGTGAAGTTTTTGAGGATATCACAAGGCGTACGGAGGATATTACGGGCGAACGACGTAAATCGATTTTTGTGAAGCAGATTATGTCAAAAGCTGTATGCAAAGAAAACGTGGTATCTATTATAGCCACTATGGGCTAACGCGAAATTAACAGAGAAAACGCCCATTTATCATAATTGTAAACATTAAATGCTGAATATTGTAATATTGACTAATGCTTAGTCAGTATTACTGTTATTGTAATTATTAATATTCAGCACGAGGGCCGTATCTAACTTGGATCACAACTCAGTCAAGTCAGCATGTGCAGCGGAGCAAGTAGAAACTGTGGAACATCTTCGTAATCATTCTTCATAATTTTTTTTTACCTATCGCAACGGAGACCCTAAAACCAAGCCATAAAAGAAGTGATTTAGAAAGCCAAAAATTTGACTAAGCGCATTCAGGAGACCACATGACACTGAGGGGCGTGCAAGGCACAATTTTGGAAACCGTTATTTTCTTGGCGCTCTACAGGGGGGACACGGCTTACATTGAGGATCCATAGGCTGAGCTAGTAAACAATGAACAAAAGCAGACGTTCAAACCTTACAATTATATTAATCGTACTAGCTCATCCAACGAGTCGGCAACGCGCTGAACCATTCTACCGGAGGCATTCGAGATACTGAATATCTGCATCAAATTACCATCGCCAGACATGCAGCGCGATCACGCCGCTTCTATGTATGGGGAATCCTGACATATTGGGCAAAGCCAAACCTGGGTGACAAATGATTTGTTTTTATTTCTGAATTGTTCAGACCTTGCGCACACGTTCACAGGGAGACGTGTCATCTCGAGTATGACATCTAAATAAATGCATTTTTAAGAAAATATATTTATTATTTAAGTTTATGGTTACAGGGAAATGCGACAGGTTACAGGGATCGGGTAATGTGCATGTGATATGTAATCATAATCAAAATGTAGCACGTGCGGTGGCGGAATGGTAAGCAGAGTAGTAAAATCTCGACGTCGACATTTGGCCGTGGCTGGAGCCCCGGCCACTCGAGATCTAAGAGGAGCAGCATTCGTGTGTACGCGCAGAAAAATAAAAAGCAGATAGCAGAGAGGAAGAGAGCTAGCTTCAGACAGCTCGCTCCATTTATGGATTTGGCTTTGGCGTTATTCTTGGCGTTCGCCAAGAAACTTTGACAAATGCCTCTCTCATCTGGTCATGTCTGCCCGCATGTCTGGGCCCTTTTTAGAGGCTCTGCCACCGCCCAGCTTGGCTGACTGGCGGGCTGGGCCGGGCTTCCTTCGACAGGCCCTAAAGTCTCCGGCAGGCTCCGAACGGCTCCGGCAGGCTCCGAACGGCTCCGACGCCGAATTCATTCAGCCGACTGAGGCAGGCGAATTGAAAGAAGAAGGTTGCGATAGGACGACGCTCTGTGTGAAAATGGAGAGGAACAGACGGCCCTGATGACGGCGCTATTGGAACGACGCTGGCAGGCTAGAAGGAATGCTTTGGCTATTCGGAAATGACTGCAAATTTAGCCTGAGACTGATTTCTTTTTTTTTTCGCCGAGTGAGTGTTCGACCCCCAGTCAGAAAGATAGGGATGGGATTGCAAGAATCATCTTACCCGGCCCAGACCTGTGAGTTCTTCTTGCTCCGTGCTCTTGTCTGGCGCCGCACACTTTTAGCACACACAGGCACGCGCCCTTTGGCTGTAAAACATCGAACCTCAGCATAGTGCCTATTCTTCGAAGGAAGCAAGCGAATAATTTATAGGGCACGGTAAATCTGCTGCACGGAAAACGTTATTTGCCAACGGCTAGCCCAATATGGACTAGCTTAGCTAACCTTCCAACAACTGCCTGAGGCTGCAATGGCGGCGTATGGCACAAAACAATCTCGGCCTATCTGACGGGACAATAGTGCTGGATCGAGACTGTGCAGAGTATATTCGTATACCATAACACGCAACACATAATAAACGCCGTCACTATTTGTACAATAACGTGTGCGAAACGATATAGCGTATTATTTTGAAATATAGACGTGAGTACAGTAAATAAACTGTATAGATATATATATATATATATATATATATATATATATATACGCCACAATATAACATATTTATTAAAATGACATTTAAGTGTTACAGCGAGATGTTATTAACTATCAACACTAGGGCTTGTGGGGAGCGCTACCAGTCGAGCTTATCCTCGAGGCAGCCCCTCAAATATATATATATATATATATATATATATATATATATATATATATATATAACATTGCAAACATATAAACAGGACACACATGTAAGACATATAGATAAGAAATATAAAAAATACTTGCACAAAAACTGGGTAATAGAAGCTAATGAAAATCATCACATTGTCGAACTCGGCGAGTAGGCAGTTCGGCATAAAAAGAGATTATTCACACTGTCTTGTCTTGCAATTTCGGCTACACAAAAAACGCCGCTAGACCGTTGAGTAGTAGGTCTCACAATACAATAGGCACTCATCTTGTTTTCTAAAACCTCTTAAGTTGCATTATATGTCCGTGACAGAGTGGCGTCCAAGTGTGAGCACAATAATTTTACTTGGGTGCGATAAGAGCTAGTCATATTTCAAGAAAATACTTGAAGTCCTCTATAAAAAGCTTTTATAATACGGATGTTACACGTGACGTAGATGTTGTCGTCTGGACTACTGTACATGAGTGCGGATTAAAATCTACGCCGAAACAACGCCTAGGCCCTTGTAGTTGGAAACCCAAATAAAATATTTGACTATTTAGATAACCGGTGATTTATCACTGTTAGATCTTAGAAACACGACTAGATTTGGTGGCCAAATTATCGGCTCTCTACGCGGCGCCCATCTGGGCGGACATGGCACTACTCGACGACGAAAAATCGAAGGGCACTAAGATCGGCCCAACAGACACTAGCAATCAGGGTTAGCTGGGCGCACCCGACGGTCTTGGCCGAAGCCCTCTTGGCTAAGATGCTGCTATGGGACGACCTACTGGCGGGAGAAAAAACAGGATATTTCGGGAGGAAAATCTGGACCTCGCCAGAGCCGGGAGCCACAGTTGCGATCTGGCAGAAGGAATGAAAGCAGGTTACATCCGGGGCGCCCACCGGGGTGAGCTGGACCAATGATCCATAATATCGGACTTGAGGGCTTGGTAAGACAGTTGAGATGAGGAATTAACCTACTATAGAGCTCAGGTTCTGACCGGTCACGGTCAGTTCCAGAGCTACATGGTCAAGGCAACTACGGTCGAACTCTTCCCGGTGTGTGTTTTCTTACTTTTTAAGAACCAATTTCATACTTTTTTTTAAGAACAACAGAAGCAATTAATTACTTTTTTATTTGCCTGTATAGGGCTTCTGCATAATCTGCAATGTTTTTTGGGTGGAACTTTTTCGGCAGAAAACGTTTTTTGTTCAGAATTGTTGCAGTTTTATATGACCCTACGTTAACAACATAGGCCCTAGGTTAGTCTGTGTAACAACGTGCAATGACCACTGAACCCAAGTGTCACTGTCATTTTTTTAGTACTGCG
Organism: Dermanyssus gallinae; assembly: GCA_003439945.1. NCBI lineage: Eukaryota > Metazoa > Arthropoda > Arachnida > Mesostigmata > Dermanyssidae > Dermanyssus > Dermanyssus gallinae. The sequence goes on from QVRM01004010.1 coordinate 65,863, forward strand.
TCATTATTTTTTGTATGCACTCCTGACGTGCTCGGACTTGAGAACCAGATCCTACGCTCTACATAGGCGAACTGGCAATCAAGCGCTCCGTAGAGGGCAGGGAACTATTGCGCACTAGCGGCCCAGGCAGCAGGTCTCCACTCCAGTTGTTGGCAGCCGTGGTGATGCGGTTAAGCCTAGACTAAACTCATCACTTGCAGTTTGACGTCCGCACATGGTGCACGGCTGATAGAATTAAAAACATTTTTTTAAGAAGATTGTTTTTAATTCTAGATTATCTTCCGTCCCCTACGGGCTTGGCACACACCTTTAGGTATGTCTTCAACGCACGTTCTCAATCATCTATTCTCAATGAGCATCGCTCAATGAAAATTGGATCAACAACAGAGATCAAACCGGCGACACCCCAGTGGTAGATGACAACAATGACTAGCGCACTAGTCCCCCACTAGACCACGTCGCCATTGGTGCACGGCTGCTAGGCGACTTCTACTGCCTGTCGACGTCACTGTATTCGCCCTTAAATAGCAGAGTAAGCCTGGCCTCGTGCCAAACCCAGGGTATGTGTCTCCCGTTGAGTATCTGATTAAACAGATTACACAACCGGCTTGCTAAAACATCGGACGACTCAGCCCATAGTTCGTAATACCCATCAGGATAGATCCCATCAGGACCAGTACTCTATCTTTTTCTAGGGCAACCCGCGCAGGATCCGCACCACTTCTTTTTTCACCGTAAACGGCGAATTCATGTAGTGCGGCTTCAAGGTGAGCGGTTGCTAACAATAACTGGGTTAGGCGCGGGAGCGTTTGCATCGAGCACAAGAGCACTAAAGTGCTGCCGCAACTGCTTCTTTGTCATGCTGTGCGTGCGTTTGCTTAGCCGGCGAACAATGTAGACATGGGTTTGCGCTCTGCTCTCTCAAGCATGCGAAACGCCTTCACCACCACCTCATCATACTGGCGCCTATTCTCCACATGCGGTTTCTGCGGTGTAAGTCGCTCGCTCTATGTGGGCCATAAAGCGCCCTACGATCAGCAACTATCTGGGCGGTCGGGGTGACAGTGGCCTCTAAAGCGTGGTTGCTTTGTTCAATATCGGAAGTTGGTCTCAGCAGCCGTAATAGCTCGCGCGTCAATACACGCAAATCGATGTAGTTGCCTAGACAGGTACGTTGTCGGTTGCTGCCGTCGCGGGGCGCCCCGCGGCTCCTGGCCAGACACACACACACACACATACAGAGAGACGCTAGCACCAGCAGGTGCTTCCGTGCTGGACTATGAAAAACCTCGCTGATCTCTGAAGGAGGCTCTAATTAGATGGAACCTAAGCCAGAGCTAGCAACGTCTAAAGCGTAACTTCTGTGCGTTCGCACATCGCAAAGAGGCCAACGTGTTCGATCTATCCAGCGCTAACAACGAGATGATTCCGTATACAGCTAACGTTTAGGTAGGTAGCATAGCGCTGCTCACGCACATCACTTAGCGTTTGTTTGTCTGTATTTGAGAAACAAATATGACACCGACGCCCAGCGTCAGCCCTTCATCTGTTGGTACTCGAGGAGTGTTGGAGCGAGGCCTTGCCTTGTCAGAGACAAGACGACGACAGCGTGCCGATCAGCTAGCATGGCGAATGCGAACACGCAAAACCCGGCCTCGACTCCAGGGCGGTCAGGCTGTGCCAACTTGTACGGAGCACCAGCTACAACAATTCTCACAAATTTTGGGAGTCCTGCTGGCCGGTCGCCCCTACTACGTGGCCTTGTTCCACGCCTACAGTGATAGTGTGCCACCCGAGGTGGGTGGGTGGGTTTTTGTGTGTGTGTGTGTTGTGTGCCTTCTTAACTTAAACTTTTAATAATTGTCTAGGAAACATGGTTTAAGTACAAGCTGTTCTGATAATTCTGACCAAATCATAACTTGTTGTTAAGCGGTCTTTACTTGATTTTAAGTAACAACCGAACGCGAGTTTCGTTAAATAATTACTTACGAGATCGTTCACTGAGCTTTTCGTGCATTAAAGTGCTGAATAATATTCCGGCTACACCGATTCGAGAAATCATCCATGATTAGGCCGCGGTCACAAAAGAAAATGCTGCCTGGAAAATAGACTGGTATTCGGCGTCTCTTACGCCTTCAATCGCACTGACCATAAAGTTCCGTAAACGAGGATGGATGATCTCGTAGGAAGTAGTGGCGCCACGCCTAACTATTTAGTTGCAGTTTTTTTGTCAATGTGCAGGGAACTGTTCGTCAGAACAAGTATCTCCTAAGTGCCACAAGACGCCTGTCTAGTTCCACTTTCATAAACAATATTGGCCTTAGGCCTTGGCAAGGCCTAAGGTCACTTGTCTTGTTATATGTTATAAGCTTATGCAAGATACTTTGTTCTCCTTAATACTACTACTTTTCGCTGCTACGTAAGCTAAATCTCAGCCAATATGGAGTGATTGCATGTACAATCTGCACTCACCCTTTTATTACTACAAACCAAACGTCGGCTACAGCCATACCATTCAGGCCACATGTGTTGCTTGCCAATTATCCGTCCACCTGCCTTGATATACTATTATATTTCTCTCCTTCTGTTTACTGGCGGCAGAGAACTTCGTGAGCATGTAATCTATGCTCGGACATTCACTGTTTTAGCATAGAAATTGAAGCATGTGTTTGAACTGGAGAGGTGGGGTCCTGCAAGCAGCATTGCAATGAACCGGCCACAACACTTGCAGAAACAACAGCTCAACCAAAAATTATGAAACCGGCGATAAGAAAATCTTCATTAATTGGGAAGATATTTCCTAAGGGCTGTCAGAAGCAACTTCAGTAATGTTCCTCAGCAGATTTTCACCGATACTCTGTAGGTCATGACCGATACCTCGGGCCCATCGGGTCATTTGTTCAGGTCATTAAGCTAGAAACTAATAAGGCGCTGGGTCTCTATGAAGATTTTTCTAACTGAGGCGAGAGACAAATACCCCGGACACTCTCCGGTCTTAGTACCAACGCCTGTTTACAGCCAATAATGTACGCGCTTCAATAATGAACTTTCCAGCCTTGTTTACAAATCTAACATGCCGGTCAAGTTTTACGACATAACTAATATACAATCAGCCACAGAATTATCTCAAGTATTTAGATTCGATGAGGTTTCGACGAATAATATTGCGAGCGTTCTTTTGCGAAATGCATGTAGATTTGTTGGGGTGAAGAGCCCCTTGCCATCCGTACTGCGAACTTTGAAGGAGACCAGCAACGTCAACAAGGTTGTTTACAAACAACAGACAGCAGTGGCAGCGGTAAAGAATAGCGTCAAGAAACTGCCAAACCACCAAGTTCGTCGTAGCGAACAAAGTCGCCAGGAGCAGCTATAAGCTAATAACAGAGAAATCAGAATGAACAAAAGCACAATGCTAAAAACAATCACTGGCAGCCCCAACGTGGACCGAACATCACTCGGACTAACCGTAATGCTAATCGAGGGCGTAACCCAGGTAATTTGTTAGGGTTTCCCTAATGATGACCAGCCCCTACCTCTCATACAATATTTTTGCTGCTCTGTCCGAGAGCTATATACTGGATAGGCATGGTTTAATACCCATGCTAAATGCAGCGTCCTCCTGTGTGAGGCAGACGCTGAAGTTAGGCCTAATGCAGTGAAATATCGAGGACGCTGGTCTGGATTGTCAACAGGTCTGTGATTTCTTGCACACGCAAATTTATCTGTGTTTGATTTCACTATTCTAACTGAACCATGGAGCACGCCATCGTATTGTCTCAGTCATACGAAGAAGCGTCTGCAATCCAAGGCGCCCCTTGAATAAACACAGAGCTGCGTAAGTTTAATCATTATGCTGTTTAAGCTGATATTGTGTCTCGATTACAAAACGTTATGCTGCCGTTATATCAATGGCTTGATGATCAGATCAGCCGAATAAACTAAGCTTTGAAAGAAGAAAGAGTCTCATTCTGGAAGCTATGAGACAATCGTATAAGTTGACTCAAAGCGAACCCCGGATTGTCGCCTGTCCTATCCCATGAGAGGTGTTAAGAACGCACTTTAGGCAGATGTACGCAGCCGATAACACGATCCCAGAGAATGTTTCTAAACTTACATTAGTGTGGAATAAGTTAACCATGCAAACCAGAGAGAAAATATTGGCTAAAATAACTGAAGATGGTGTTATTAACTCCATTCTGATGGCAAAATCTCGTAAAGCACCAGGTCCGGATAAATGGCTCAAAATTTGCACCTGCACCAAGTTATGTTGCTGGCTCCCGCCATGCACGCTCTATTTAACAAGATACACGAACATGCATTCTTCGTCGCCTTCGTCGTGGAAAAAAATTCTTCTAAGTGTCATTCCGAAAAGGAATGCTCGCTTCGTTTGGTCCAAACAACAGAGGTGGTTCTGGGGGACAATCTCAGTCCCCTCCTCTTCTCTGTTATAGGTTCGACTTGCCATCAATAATCATTAATAAACGACACAAGTTCGCCAAGGTGTTGCTCTATGCTGACGATGGATTGGCGGGAGTAACTATGACACTCTTTCCAGCGTTGATGCCTGCGGCCCGCGTGCCGCGTTACGCGTCCTGCGGGTATCTTCGCGCGCCAATAGAAAGTTAGTCAGATGTATAGACTCCCGATAGTAATATTCCCGAGGTCACTTTTGTTGGCGCGGGAGGCAAGGCATGCGATATAGATTGTGGGGTATATATATATATATATATATATATATATATAAAATTACTACAATTTGAGACACTGGTGTTTTTGCCCCGACAAAGAAAATTCGTCGTCGACGCTGCGGCTGTCGCGCGACACATCGTCGATAGTAAACGGCGCCACACAGTCATTTATGCATGCACTTAACCTGGGCGTCACATCAAAAAACCTTAATTAATCTGCAACCGCAGCTCACATTGCCATAGGTTTGGTGCCAAAATGATCGTCATAAAATGTGCGTTTGCATGAATGTGTTAGATTTGAGCGCTGTGAGTGGTCGTAGGATATTGAGCTTGAGGTATTTTGTGTGAAATCTAATAAAATAACTCTTTTTTTCGCGAATTCAATTCTAAACGATCATGTCGCATCTTCTGGCCGGCGTTATATGCTCTTCCGAGGAAGCAGTTTTCTCGTTATTAGTTTCTGCATAGGAGGACTGGATGTCTTTGCAATTGCACTTTTTGTGCTCCTATGTTGGGCAAAAGCACCAGTGTCAAAAATTGTAGTACTTTCATTATCACTCCGGAACAAGACTTCACAGAAACCATGTTTAATTTGAAAACAAAAATATTTGCTCTAGAGAGCTCTACAATTCGTTATCGCTCTCGAAAACGTCCAGGGACGTCCTGTATGTATCCCTTTCTCTTGGTCTCTCGAAATTTTTCGGGCAAACTTTGGGGTCTAGTACAAATCGGTAAAAAATATTTGTGGCCAATGAAACAAAGAAGCGAAAATGTCTTCTTTTGAAGTGAGGGCGAAACCATCAAAAATGGTTGTCCTGCTTTATCCTGACGTATCTTCACTGCAAGCTTTTTATCCTGGCATATCACTAAATCTGCAATTGCCAGAGTCCTAGTTATAGTTTTGGCAAATTAATCATACCTGCGTGTTTAGAGGATCATTTTGCATCTGTGGAATTTCATTCTACGGTAACTCAAAGTAGAACAAATGTTGTATTGAAGATAATTTGCAAGATATGAAATGCCATTGCAAATCTTATAATTTGACCTTTGCGCTTAAATACGCCCCGTTTGTTCCATTGGTAAAAAAAAATTCACTGAGTGGTACTAGAACCCAAGGTTAATTGTACGAAATCTTAGGACCCTGAATATATAGATATATATATATATATATATATTATTATATATATATATCTAAATATATAATATAATATATATGTAATATATATAAGATCTATATACATATCTATTAATACACTATATCTTCTATATATCAAAATATCTATATATTATCTCACTTATTATATACTATATAATCTCTCTATATCCTATATAAATATCTGTATATATATCATATATTTATCTCTAGTTTTATAATTGATATATATATATGATCAGAATAAATGATATGGCCAGTAATGGTAATTGACATGTTTGTTCTAGGTTCAAAACAGGATTCATAAATTCTTGGATGGATTCCACAAGGACTTGGCTGTACATTTTCTACATGGAATGAGAAACATGATTTTACGCCCCTATCCAAACATAATTAGCTATGACAAGTACCTGATTGCCTACGAATACGGCCGCCAATTTAATCGCTTGATAGAATTCATAATTGTGACAATCAAGAAAGTTACGAAACGAGACAAAGTTAAGGCCTTAGAAAAATTTGAAGTTCGTTTTCCTTATGGAAATCGAACTTATGTATTATCTAAGGAGGCATGCCCAATTCTAATCAGATCGGAGCAAGGCTTGCCAACACGGGCAAACCTAGTGAAGAAAACACGAGCGTTAGAGAAATGGACTGACACGAATCCCCTCACTCAACAAATGGCGACTTTGGCACGCAAGACTTATCCTATCGTACAGGTAGAAGAGCTGGTAAACGACCACAGCCTGCAGTTTAGACTGAGCACGGCGTCAAAGTATTTGGTGACAATTAGTGTCTGCTGGGTGATCTGACCATTGAACTACTGGCTCTAACGCACCTATACCTGCGAACAGTAAGAACAATAGCAACAACAACAACTACAACAATAATAACAACAGTAGGGCTAACGGACAGAAAGGCTAAAAATAAATCCATGGCCCGTATAGCATCGATAGCGATTTTATGGTATGCTTTTGACCGTCGTGAGCGCACGAAAAGGGCATATCTCAAAACATCTAGGCAAAAAGCAACGATGCAGACGCAATCTCGGGCGGTTGAATTGTTGTTGAATAGAGGGGTCGCGCTAAAACAAAGATACAAATTGACTACAAATATTAGACACAAAAAGGCAAAAATAATAGGATAGTTTGTTATTATTAAAGTAAAAGCCCAGCATCGCTTGTTTAATGATTTCGGTCTCTTGCGGCATACACGGCTCATGTAGCTCTAGTAAGCGTACAATCAGTTCAGATATATTTACGGCGATTAACGACCTCGGTCGAAAAGCAGTGTTCTCACTGCTTTTTGACATGCAGCTTTATTCAGCAGCTTTATTATGAACAGGCTTTTCTACTTTTGTTCAAAGTCTTCCGTTTTATTTTAGCCGTACACTCATAAGTTGTTACCTGTTACGATGGTCTTTCTCTTCTACGGAGGATCGTTACAAGTCCTGGCAGGTGTTTTTTTCAGAAATGCAGTAATTCAACAGGATGAGCACTTTTCTTCACTTTCAGCTCCTCCTTAATAAAACGACTTTTCGTTGTTTTTTCTATTTTCTTTTACCGACATTGAGGCTTAGCCAGAACAAGGTTAAAACTCTTCCTTCCGAGAAAAAACCGGCCAAGGCATCCTCGATTTTACTTATTAGATTATTTCACTAGGAGATTTGTGTATTGCTAAATGCATCTACCAAGGAGCAATTTTATATAGGATGTTTTCTGAATACATAATGCATGCCGGGAGAAAACGACATCTGGTGTGACACTCACAAACCCACTAGCCCCGAATTCCTCCCCACTCCTTCAGGCTGGAACTGTATGACGAAGTCCGAGAAACTGAGTATGTCACTGAGGGCATGGAATAAACTTTCCTATAAATAGGTAGGATTATCCGAAACTGTTTGTCACGACCTTATGTCCCTTGAGATTATTATTATTATTATTATTATTATTATTATTATTATTATTATTATTATTATTATTATTATTATTATTATTATTATTATTATTATTATTATTATTATTATTATTATTATTATTATTTTTCGGTTTTACAATTGTGAGGTATGAACGTTTAAGCCAGGTTCATGATGCTCTGCTGATTTCCTCAATTCATGGCGCCTATGATAGAAGCCACGTTCCCCCTACACACGGCCAAAGACATCATCTGTCTCAAAAACATGGCCTCGCGTCGATCACCCGTAATATCTTCTATACGCTTTCCAATATCCTTCAGGATTTTCGCCGTACCTGTGCTAATGGGCCCAAGTGTCTCCAATGCAATGGGTACAAAGTGGTACCTCCTTGACAGCTCGAGATACTTTCGTCATTTTTCAGAGTCCGCGCGTTCTGCAACCCATCCAGATTCAACTGCGCTGTGACGTAGATACGACAAGGCCGCTGTGCATGAAACGGTTACATCCCATGCAAGGCTTTTACCATGTGACCATAGCGGAATGGTGACCCCGTCCGGTCGTAGCTCACTACTTCCATAAAGACCTTTCGGCTCGGGTGTGGATGGTATCCCTGCCCTTCTAAGGGCTCTTCTTACTATGGCGTTGAGTTCCGCGTGTCTTGTAAGTCTGCCAGGGCTTTTTAGACAGCTTAGAGGATGTAGACCATCAGAGTCAACAGGTTGGCTGCATGAAAGACATGAGAAAGGCTCGCAGACGGGCGCGCCTATCCTAAGGGCTGACACCATGCGGAAGGAGTTGGGGTCCAGCATGGTGCCAAGCTGGCGGGAGGGCAGTGCTTGGAGCCAGCCCCCGCTGAAAGGATGTTGAGCCGCTAAATAAACGGCACGTTCTCTTGGTGATGTAAGGTCATCCATGATATCCCTTGATGATTTCTTACTTTTACAAGCGTCGAGAAAATGTTGGTTCACGTGCTCTTTCAGGGGGCCGGGGTCAAGTTGGCTCCTCATCGTCGCATCTGCCAACATGGTAGTTTTCTTTAACACGATTGTTGCATCTTCATTAACAAGGGATTCCGCTAGAGAGCCAAATTGATTCAATGATGCAGCATAGCACACTGCGGCGAGGTCGATGGACCTTCTTATACCAAGGCCTCCGAAGGCTATTGGAAGGCTTGCTCTTTTCCATAAGTTCTCCTCTAAACTAATGTTCAATACCTCACCCAGAATATCCCTAGTAGTCTCGTCGTAAGCAGCGAGGCCTTCGGTATATGTGAAGGTCGGGGATGCTCGCAACAAATAGTTAAATCTTGATGACCCAAGACTGTGCCTCCACAGACAAAGGGCCGCCTGTGGGTGCATATTTGTCAAGCGTGGGCGGATTTTTACAAGAGCTTTTCGTTTTGCGCGAAGAACCCGTGGGATTCCTTCACACATGACGGGAGCACCCAGAATATCTAGGTCCTCTTGTGTCGTGCGAATTATTCCGGGAAGTGCTTGCATGATCGCTTGAATAGATTTCTCTTGCTCTTGCGCATTGCCTCCTATCGCTGTAACCTCACACTTAGAGGCGTTGAGCGTTAGCCCTCCCGTTTCCTCGAACTGTAGTACGGTCTGTACATCCTTCGCCACAACGTCCGCGGGACCACCCAAGATTGCATCATCCAGATACCAGACGTTAAAGGGGCTCTCTTGAGAGACTTGACACCAGATCAGAAATGCCAAGACAAAACAGCGCTGGCCCTAGTGGGTCTCCCTGTTGGATACCGGTCCTGGACTCAATGGTTACATCTGTATTCCAAGCGAGCATTGACGCACTTCTGTAGCCCTGCCACACCATCGGTAGGAGTCTTGGAGCCTTCTTTTGCACTTCATCAAACATTTTATCTCTTCTTAATGTATTAAACGCATTCCGAAAGTCTAGTTTAACTAGCACTCTTGTCGGGCCCTCTTTCTGCAAAAAGGCACGCGTAGCATGCACGGTGGCTTCTGCTCCTCCTCTAATGGCAACCCCAACTTGGTGAGGAGAGACCGCTGTCACAATGGTATTTTTATTCACAGCCATGGCAATTTTAGAAGCCATTCTTCGTAAGGCCAGTCCGCACGCAATGGGTCTAATTGAGTTATCTTTTTTTCTAAGGGCGGTTAGGCTTGCACCATAGAAAATCGGTAGACAGAATGACGGCAAGGTACCATTAAGTACTGTAGTCACAAAGGTACTCAGTTCGTTCAGTAGACGTTCAGATGAGGGAATCGTCTGGTCAAGCATGTCACGTAGATGTCGAGGACGCAGACCATCCAAACCGGCTCCACTTGTGAATGGAAAAGATTTAACGGCCTCATGGACCTGAAGTACGTCAATCTTACCAAGGTTTAAGGCGACCGGTTGTTGGAGCAGCTCTATGCGCTCTTGGCAGCCAGATGGGGAACGTGGATGTTTGGCCCGCAGTTCAGACTCTGTGTGCGCGTCGTATGGTGCAATTATGTCTGACGACAGTAGGGCTCGAGCGGCAGAACGGATATCACCCTCTGCTAATTTCATCTCTGCTTGGCGGATACTGTTTTCATCTTCATTTACGTGGCGTATCTTGTCGATAGTGCTGAGTGCAGTCGCGTCGGCCACACCTTGAAGAGTCCTAAGATCTATTTCGGCTACATTCTTCTTAATTAGTTTGGTCAGCGTCACTTCTTGATCTTTCAGACGCGGAATGGCAAACATTAGCGATGGAAGCATCATGAGATGGTTCCAGCTCTTGAGGTCAAGCCTCGAGTTAAAATTGCTCAATGCTTTGGTGTATGCTGCGGCGCAGCATTCTCTGGCTCCGCGGGGTATGACTCTGGCAAGTCTTAAATTCTTGCGGGCACTTGTTAGAATCCGTACTAATGAGGTCGAATCAGATTGAAGGTCAGAGTCTGAGGTCGAAGGTATGAGATTATCCGGTCCCGGACTATTACCGGTAGGTAGACTTCGAGAGGGAGTCGGGGAGTGGAGGCGTGTTATATGGGCTTTCAGTCCTTTGGAGGTTCTTACACAGCGACCGCACTGCGTGCAAACATATGGGGTCTGAGAGAGAGAAGCCGTTGTATGGTCGTTATCGTTGAATTCACTGGTGTTGTGTGATTGTTGGCTGGTCATTTGAAACTATTGTTTAGGTGGAATAATCAGCAGCTCCAGGAAGTGCTAGGAGCTCTGGATCTTCAGTACTGTCTACAACAGCCTTTATAAAAGCGATACCAATCTCAGACTCGAGATATGATAACACGCCTTTGATGATTGGGTTCTCGTCGAGCCATGTTGAGAGCATGGGTTTCATCTTCTTCCAGATTCTTAAGATCGCGGTGACGATATGAGAAGAATTATTTGTCGAACTTTTTTCTTTTCTGACTGTGATTTTGCAGGCATCCTCTGCGAGGTCTGTTTTTTCGTTTCAGCAGCCTGCTTTTTTGGTGCAGCGGGTGGCGGGAGATTACAGAGTACTGTCTCGCCATCTTTATGCAAAACCTGCTTGAGTTTTTGTGTGGCTGGTCGGACCACATCCGCGTAAGAAGCCTGTTTTTCGACAGGCTCAGAACTGACGTTGTGTGGCTCCTTTATCAGTGATGGAAAATCACCTGATACAGGAAGACGCGCAGAGACCTTTGCGTAGAGTTTGACTCGTTCGGCTTCTCTGTATACCTTCCTAACCCCGCAACTGTTGTTATTGGATGCGTGGGCACCTCCGCAGTTGACGCAGCGAGCCTTATTTTGACATTCCCACATCTCGTGTCCGGCGCAACCGCATTTCCTACAGGAGGGATCATTTCGTTTTTGACACTCTGAGGCTTTGTGCCCATACTTATGGCATCGTAAGCACTGCAGGGGGGACCCTGCGCACAATGTGACCTTGTAGTTCTCACCGGCCATATGCACTTCCGAGACAGGCATGGTGTCAAAGCGGAGTCGGACTCTGGATGAATTTTTCCACGTTTTTGTTGCGTTTCCGTTATCATTCCGCGTCGCGACGGCATATACTTCTCGTTTGACTGCGTCGACGCCTTGATCTTTAAGACATTCCAAAATATCATCATCGGTGAACTGAGGGTTAACTCCATAGATTCGACCCCAAAATGCGGATATATCTGGACATTGCTGTATACTCACACCACATACTTTATTCAGCCCCTTCGCCGTTAGCATCTGGCTTGGGTCTTTTAAGCGAATCGCCAGTTTCCCTTGCGTCGTAATTCGGGCGTTAGCACCCGGCACAGACTTACTGAGCTCTACGGCTATCTTAAAAACACTAAGAGATCTTAGTGCTTCAGGGTTATCTGGGCAGTGAAACAATAGTTCCAGCTGGGTCTCCGTAGAAGCAGCCTTTCGTACATTCTGAGTAACTGTAGATGCAGTTTCTCTGGCTACTTTCTTTGCAGCTGTTTTCACTGCTTTCTCTTGACGGGTTGGAACTTGGCTCCAGCCTTCGTCATCTTCAGAATCGTGAGACGTAGCGCCAATTGTTTCACACGGCTCACCGTCACACTTACTCTTTCCTCCGATCGGGTCATTGCCCGTCGCCCTCTCCATCCTCTCGGACAGCCTGGCTTCTTGGCGCCGACGTTGTCTTACTGCTGCCGTCTCCCTCGTCGACCTGTGACACTTAACAGTGCACCTATGATTCTCCTCACCTGCTCGTCTGCACACAGGTGATGACACGCGGGATGACTGCGGCGAATAATCGTTACCGCTCAAATAGGTAGCGGGCGACCCTTGCCGAGGCGTATATGGAGACACCGGACGTGAGTCGTTAGTAACCAAGCAGACAGCCGGAGATAATGCACATTCTAAACGTGATACATCTGAGGCGTGGGCAGCAGTTTCCACTACATGATCTTCGTCGCAATTCACTTGTTCGTCTTTCAAAGACGTTCGTCTTTCAAATTATTATTATTATTATTATTATTATTATTATTATTATTATTATTATTATTATTATTATTATTATTATTATTATTATTATTATTATTATTATTATTATTATCATCATTATGTGTTAGGACAATACAATTGTGAGGTGTGAATGTGTATCCTCGTTATTTCATGGTTACCATCTAGCTATTCTCAGCCCATCGCACCTAATATCGACGCGGCATTTCCTCTGCAAACTGCCAGTGAAAGCAGCTGCCTCAGAAATTCGTCCTCGCGTATATCCCCGGTGTTGGCTCATATTCGATCACCTAAGTGTTTTATAAATTTCCTTGTACTTCTGCTGGCCGGGCCTATGTTTCCATTGCAATCGGCACGAAATTGTATCTAGGCTCTAACTCTGTGTGTTTACGCCACTTTTCTTTTTCTGCATGTTTGGCAACCCATCCCGCCTCCGTCGCGCTGTGGCATAAATAAGACGGTGCGACCGTGCATGATACTGTCGCATCTCAAACCAAGCATTTGCTTTTTCCCACGGCGGAATGGTCACACCATCGGAGATTTTATCGTCATGAAGTCCTAGTGTGGGTTCCAGCATGCTAGGTATTCCCGCTCTCCGGAGAGCTCTTTGAATTATTGCGTTTATTTCGGTGTGCCTAGGGGCCCGACCTTAGCTCTTGATGTAGCTCAATGGGAGTCATCCTTCTCCACTGGTTTTCCACAGGCCTTACAAACGTGTGGTTCGCATATTTGCCCGCCGATTCTTAGAGCCGACACCATGCGGAATGAAATGTTGTCCAGCATAGTGCCGAGCTGCGTTGACGGAAGAGCCCTGAGAAATCCGCCGCTGAAGGTGTCTCGTGCGGCCAAGAAGACCGCTTTCTCTGTGGGAGACTCAAGGCTTTCGATGATCTCACGGGCTATGACTTTGCATCTGTAGTTGTCGAGCACTCTTTGCGTTGTATGTTTTCCCAAAGGCCTGGATCCAATCTCAGTTTGACCAGGGACTCTGCCTTCTGTTTAGCTACGTACAACCGGTGGTGAGCACTCGGGTCAACTCGCGTCTCAGCCAGCTGGCCGAAATCTAATAATGACGCTGCGTAACACATGGGGGCCAATTCGGTTGCTGATCAAATACCCAGTCCACCTTTGTTTATGGGGAGACTTGCTCTTCGCCACGTACTGCCTGTGAAGTCAATGTTGAGAACTTCGCTCAATATGTCCCTCGTAGAGTCGTCATACGATTGCAAAGCGTCGGGACATTGGCTTGTCGGTGAAGTGCGTAGTATGTAGTTGAAACTATACCTCCAAATGCATAGCCTGTAGGAACGCGCAGCGTTTATCTCTTAAGGTCTAGAAAATACTTTGTGGACTAAGTGGAGCCCCAAGAACCTCTAACTCGACCAGGTTAACTCGCCTGCAGCCTGGTAAAACGGCAGCAATATTATTATTATTATTATTATTATTATTATTATTATTATTATTATTATTATTATTATTATTATTATTATTATTATTATTATTTATTAATATTGTTTAAATGTTACAATTGTGAGGTGTGAACGTGTACTCCTTGTCTTCTTCTAACTCCTAAATATTATTCCATGGAACCGACAATACAGCCGGCGTTTCCTCGGCACACAGCAAGCGACAGCAGTTGCCGTAGAAACTCGCCTTCGCGCCGATTCCCTGTGAGATCTGTAATCCGTTGGCCCAGCTCACTGATGAATCTCTTGGTTCCCTTGCTTACCGGGCCCATTGTTTCCATCGATATTGGCACTACGATATAACTTGTCTCCAGTTCTTGGTACTTGCGTTTTTTTCCCATTATCTGCGCGCTCGGCAACCCATCCCGCTTCTAGTGAACTGTGGCGTATATACGAGGGAGCCACTGTACAGGAGACTGTAGCATCCCATACCAAGCATCTGCCGTTAGCCCATAGCGGGATTGTTACACCGTCTGGTCTTTTGTCGTCATGAAGTCCTAATCTGGGCTCGAGCGTGCTTGGTATACCAGCTTTGCGTAAGGCTCTTCTTATAATTGCATTGATTTCAGCGTGTCTAGAAACTCTACCATGGCTTTTGATGCAGCTAAGAGGGTGAAGTCCATCCTCAGTTACTGTGGTACCACATGCGCGGCAACTGTAGGGGTTGCAAACCGGGGCACCTATTCGAAGAGCTGTTACCATGCGGAATGAGGTGTTGTCCAGCATGGTACCCAGCTGCGGGGAAGGGAGACACTTTAGAAAGCCTCCACTAAATGTGTCCCGTGCTGCCAGAAAGACAGCTTTTTCCACTGGAGATTGGAGGTTGTCTAACAGCTCTCTAGCTGCAGCGCTGCATCTGTAGGAGTCCAATGTATGCTGTGTTGGACGTTCTTGCCAGGGGCCTGGTCCAATTGTTTGTCTAGCTATTAGCTCTGCAGCGTCTTTGGCTCTTGTGATTCCTTGGCGGATGTCTGGTTCGACCAACGTTTTTGCGAGTTTACCAAATTCCAATAGAGACGCGGCATAGCACATGGGAGCCAGCTCCGCCGCTGATCTAATACCAAGTCCTCCTTCGGCAATTGGAAGGGTTGCTCTTTTCCAAGTGTCATCATGCAGGTCGACGTTTAATACTTCACCTAAAATGCTTCTTGCGGTATCGTCGTAAGCTTGAAGATCTTCGTGGCATTTAATAGCTGGTGAAGTGCGCAGAGTATAGTTAAGCTTCGGCGAGCCCAAGCTGTATCTCCAGATGCACAGAGCTGCTTGCGAATGCATCGCCGTTAAGCGAGAGCGAATTTGCTTCAGTCCAGTGCACTTTTCTTTAAGGGTCTTTGAAATCGATCGTAAGCTTATTGGGGCTCCCAGAAGCTCCAGCTCGTCTAAGTCAACGCGCCTAGATTCTGGCAAGACATTCGAAATCGCCCTAAAAATTTCATCCTGTTCTTGGGCATTACCTCCCAATGTAATGACTTCACACTTAGAGGCATTGAGGCTAAGGCCTCCCTCTTCTGCAAAATTCAGTACGTTGATAATATCACCCACAACCAGATCAAGTGGGCCTCCAATCGTTGCGTCATCTAGGTACCAAACGTTAAGAGGGCTCTTCATGCGTGCCACTAAACTGGATACCCCGAGGCTGAATAAAGCAGGTCCAAGCGGATCGCCTTGTTGCACTCCACTAGATGATAATAGTGGTGCTTTTTCATCCCAGGACAGCAGAGTCGGTTCCTTGTAGCTTTGCCAAGCTAGCGGCAAAAGTTGCGGCACTTTGAGTCTTACCTCATCAAGCACTACATCGCGTCGTATAGTGTTGAAGGCATTACGAAAATCCAATTTAACTAGGACCCGCACTGGACCTTCTGCTTCAACAAATGCTCGTACTGCGTGGACTGCCGCTTCTGCACCGCCTTTCACTGCAACGCCTATCTGACTTGGTGAAATTGCTGTCACAATTGTTGTCCTTGTAATGGCAATGGCTACTTTAGCGACAAGCCTCCTGATTGTAAGGCCGCATGCTATAGGTCTAATAGAGCCGTCTTTTTTCTTTAGCGCTGTCAGATTGGCCCCGTAGAAGATGGGAATGCAGAAATGTGGCAAATTACCACCCAAGGCTGAACTAGCAAGAGAACGAAGTTCTTTCACCAGCCTCCCAGATGACGGTACTGTGCTATCGAGCATATCGAGCAGATGCCGAGGACGTAAACCGTCTAATCCTGGGCCTGATGCTAGGGAAAAAGACCGGGCGGCGTCAGTAATACATTTTTCTGGTACGAGGCATGCTTGCGCTGGTACTGGTGCTTGAAAATTGTTTAAGCGCTCTCTGACTGAATCCGTAGGACGAGGATGCTTGTCTCTCAATTCCTGCTCTGTGTGGCTGTTGAGTGGCGCGAATGAGTCGGTTGAAAGAAGGCTACGTGCGGCAGATCTTACATCACCTTCTGCTAATTTGCGCTCTGCTGTAGCGGCTCTGTCACGATCAGTGTACTGTTTTTCTGAGTTTTTGGGGGTGCTGCGTGATTGTTCGGCAAGAAGATTTTCTAGTCGTTTCCACTGCGCATCCACGAGATTTTTTTCTAATTATTTGACAAAGTGTGGTATCTTTGGCTTTTCGCTCCGGGATGCGCAACATTAGAGTCGGCAACGTTACAAGCCTGACCCAAGACGCGTTGTCTTGCTTTGAGTTAAAATTAGCCAAAGCCTCTGTGTATGCTGCGCAACAAACTTCTCTGACCCCTCTGGGTATAATCCTTATTAGTTTAGCGTCTTTTCGCGCCCGAGCCAAGAGTGTTACTAAGGTCTGTGGGTCTGGGTCATATGTTGTCACGATGTTACCAACCTGGTTTTCAGAGTTATTTAACGGGGGTACGGTCGGAAATGGTTGGGGGTTAGTTCTATGGAGGCGAGTCTTATGCATGCGCAAGCCTCGTATTGATTGCATAGATTTCCCGCAGACATCACAAATGTATGGTTGTTGGGATCGTGGTTGAGATTGAAGGGGGTTTTCTTGGAGAAGTGGTTGTGTGCTCATTGTTTGTTTGTAGATGTTGTACTACTTCCGCTGCCCAGTTCAGTCGCAAGCGGTAGAGAGGGCTCAGCGGTGCCGTCAATAACGGATATCAAAAAGACTCTTCCTTGTTCCGACTCCAAAAATTCGAGAACTTTGGCTATTGATGGATTTTCGTTTAGCCATGATGAGAGCAGATTCTTGAAGATCTTCCAAATTTTCATAATGCCATCAATCAGATGAGCTGTTTGTGCGGGCTTCTTTTCTGCTGTTTTTGTTCTTTCTTCAGCGCTTCTTTGTTTTGGTTTTGGCTTATTAGAGTCTACCCTGGGCGGGCGCGGTGGAGGAAGGTGGCATACCACCTCGCCTTTTTTGTTTAGTACTGGTTGTGGAGCGGCAGGGTCTTGCGGCATCCGCATACGATTTCACCTCCAAGCTCGTGGATTGAGAGTTCGTGCTGGTACTTGGCGATAGAGAAATCTGAGGGAACTCCTCAGCTAGGTCGGGTAGGCGAGATGCTACCTTTGCGTATAGCTTTTGTTTTTCAGCCTCTGTGAAAACTCGTTTTACTCCACAACGGCCGTCACTAGCCGCATGAGCACCACCACAATTAGCGCATCGGGCCTTTTCATGGCATTGCCACATTTGATGGCCGGGTCTTGCACATCTTCTGCAGGTAGGGATTTCCCTTTTTGTGCATTGTGATGCCTTGTGACCAAACTTATGGCAGGAGAGACACTGTAAGGGCGAATCGCAGCAAAGTGTGACTTTAAAGCATTCGTCGGCGATTGTCACTTCACCCACTGGTTCTTTGTCAAACCTTAGCCGCACCCTACTTGAGGGCTTCATCACCTTAACGACGTTCTTGCTCGGGCCTGTAGCGGCCCGCGGCAAACTTTTCTCTGCGGACTTCACTCACGCCCTGTTCGCGT